>SWKJ01000009.1:0-331533 GCA_019425465.1 Colletotrichum falcatum
CAAATCCATCACATGACATGGTGCGTTGCTGGGGCGAAAGCGGAAGGTCATGACAGCATCGAAAGAAATTTCCGCACATCTCAATGGGGTTTTGCACAATTGGTTCCTCCCCCGCTGTAAACCATTTTTTTGGCGTTTAGGTGTAATGGAGGAGCGGCCCGTGGTGGCGAGCATCTAGACAGAAAGGAGCTGCAGCAATCACAGACGGAATGCACTGCTGGGTTTGTGCCGTGAAACGAACAAGGACCAACGTGACATGTAGCATGAGCAGTGCGAGACGGCCTCGGAGTCGAATGACGGATTGTCGCGTCCATCACATCCACGGCAAAGAAGATGTGGTGTCGAGGGGTGCCAGATCAGGTCATGGTATCAATTAGGTGTATATAGCTTCTCTGCCGTAAATACCGTAAGCCCAGGGAGAAACGGCAGCGGTTCCTCTATCAACCAGCAAGCCCATCAAGTCTTCCCCGCCCGCATCATACAATTCTCCCCGCTAATAACGGACAGAGACAAACCCCAATGTAGCTGGGAGGATTTCTCCCTCCCGCAAGATGCAAGGAGTAGTTTTCCCTCCTCCAAAGAAACAGACAACGCGGAGCCCGGTCCCGCTTCATATAGTATAACAGAAAGAAGGACTCTGTTTCCTTCCCTGGCTCGCCTACCCCCACCCCTCTCCTCCTTTCTTTTTTTTTTTTTTGGAAAATAGATACACAAATGTCTCATTAGCACATTCGGAACCGCCAGGGCGATCGGGGAGACCCGTCGTCCATGAAGCCGCCCCCGGTGTCTACGCCGGCGGTTGCGGCGCGGGTCCGGTGGAGAAGCCAATGGTGTCTCTCTTGTCGTCGATGACGCGGCCGTATCTGCGGGGGAAGGGTCAGTACTGCAATCCCACGTTGAAAGAATTCGCTGATGGGGGCTACTCACTCCAATAGGAGGCGGAAGAACCACACCTCCATGTCCTCCTTGCGGAGCACCTTGTTCGCCCACTCGCGGCTGCTGATGGCCATGCGCTCCGCCTCGTTGCGGCCCAGCGCGCCGTCGCCGAAGAAGCGCACCGTCTCGAGCCAATCGTCGCCCTGCAGGCTCAGGGGCACGTAGTGCGCCCAGGGGCGCAGCCACTCAAAGTGCCACTCGCGGAAGATGGCGAGCTTGAAGACGAGGGAGCGCGACTGCAGGAAGGCGTAGAAGCGGCCCGAGAAGGCGTTGCCGTCCATGTCGAGGAGGTACTTGTACTTCCAGGCGTCCTGCTGCTCGGCGTGGCCCTGGACCTTGAAGAACTCCTTTTGCGCGTCGCAATCACCCGGGTCACACTGCCCAACGTGCGAGAAGTAGACGTCGATGATGTCGCGATAGTCGCCGCGGGGCACCTCCTTGACTTCCCACTTGGGGTTCTTCTCGTCGCCGCGGTTGGTATACACCTTGGCCTGGTCGGCAGCGTTGATCTTTTGCACAAAGTGCTGGCGGTGCTGACGGCGCCAGCCGCCGTTGCGCGAGAAGCCGCCCGTCGTGGAGCCGCGCCAGTACAGACGGTCCTGCTTCTGCTCCCACGGCATGTCCTTGGACTCGTCGTATGCGACCTTCTTGTACCAGTACCAGGGGAGGGGTATAGGATGTCGTTGTAAGACGAGATCTTGGACTGCGAGAAGATGGGGAAGAGGTCGTGAACGACGTTGTATGCGTTGGGGCGGTCGAAGAAGCCGTAGGTGGAGCTGAGAGAGGGCGAGAGGCAGATGTCGGACATGGCCGTGATGTTGTAGACGAAGCCCAGCTCGCTGACGCCGTACTTGCTCCGATCGTCCGAGAGCTCGTCGTCGTCGATGCCGCGGGCGGGGGTGTCGGGTGGGCAGGACATGCGGGAATGCGTCCAGGTCGGCTGATGGGCGAAGACGTTGAAGCGGGTCTGCTTGTACTCCACGATGATGTTGCCGTCGCTCAGATCGCCCGCGCGCTTCGTAAAGGCGTTCTCGGGGTTCACGGCGGCGTTCGCCTTGGGCATGTTGACGTCCTTGGCGCGGCTGACGAGGCGGGCGAGGTCCTCGTGGGGACCACGACGCGCGGCTCGTCGTGGATGTTGAAGGCGATGTCCATGCTGGGCAGGTACTGGATGAACTTTTCAACCATGCCCGAGGTGGCTTCGCGCTGCCAGTCCTGCCCGCCCTGGATGTGCGATATCTTGTGGTCGCGAATCAGGAGACCAATCAGGTTGTTGTCGAAGCCCAGCGCCTCCCTGGCGCGCTCTCGTATCGTCGCCGGCTTCAGGCCCCAGAACGGCGTGAGCATCTCGTTTATCATGTCGAACTCGTCGACGAGCTGCACGCCGTTGGCCTTTGCGAACTCGAACCACTTGTCGAAGTGCGGCGGGGGCGGGATGCCATAGCGCCTCCTGTACTCCTTTACGGCGTCCTCGAGCGTCTTGGACTGGCGCTTCAGTGTGTCCTGAAACTCCTTCTCGGCGCCCGTCATGAGATGCCACATGGGGTGCGAGCCGGTGCCGGAGGCGGATTTCGGTCGTCGGTCGGGAGACGGGCCGCCGCGGTTGGCAGCATCGTCGCTGGGCTGTTTCGGGGGTCTTGCGGGGTCGAGGTGGCTTCGCGGAGCCTGGGATGACGGCTATCGGTCGCCGTTCGGGCGGCAGTCTGAAAATCGTGTATGCACATAACGTCAGGAAGGCGATGAGGCCGAGCACCGTCCATTGGCGACGGCGCATGGTGATGGTATCGCCGCTACACCCTGGCGGCGGGTGGCCTGCGTCGTTATCGAGGCGTGTCGTCGAGAGCTCCCAAAAGTGGAAGCCAGCTATGTGCCTGGTCGACCTTACGGGTCGATGGATTCAAAAAGAGAGAGGAGAATGAAATCAGCGCCTCATTGCAATGGGAAGCGTTGGAGCACCCGCGAAAAGCTGCGGCTCTCGTTGCACGTCGCTGGTAATAAGAATATAAAGGTGTTGTAGCGATGTAACATGGGCTTTCCGAGTGCCAGGCTTTGAACCTTGGTACGAAGCAGGTAGGCTGGGCGGACGCTAAGAGGTGTCTGACCGATGTGCCCCTAAAATCGCCTAGAGCAAGGGAAGCCTTAGCTATCTACCTGCCTAGGTAGGTAGGGAGGCGCAACACGTCGACTGGGTCACCATGCTGACAGGGGTTACAATTGGACATTCCTGAGCCACCAGGAGCTGCTTAGTCTTCGCACTCTTACAAAGTCCCGTTCTCATGGGAAAGGCACCCAGTCATCAGCTTTTTGTCACAGATGTATGCACGATGTATGTATGGAGCCGACGTCGGTTTTACACCGTCTTCCACTTACCGGCCCGTCGGTAGCTTCGCCCTGCGACTAGCGCATGTGCTAGTCGGGCCAAAAGGTCAATGACAGAAACGTGGCAGAGGCTTGGTTGGCAGGTTGGGTGGCTACATCGGTTTGTGGAAGCAAGGTGCATTCGTTTGGAGAACTGGAGTGCCGGCAGAAGCCTTTTGGGATCTCGTCCAGATCTTGGCTTTGTCAAGGAATGATGGGAGCGCGCCTACGGAGATGTCGACTTCCGTAATTCAAAGCCGTTTTACCGCAACTCTAATTCAGTCGAGGCAAATTAACGGTGACATATCATCAAACATCCGACGGACCATGTGCCTTCTCACCCCTGCAAACTCAACTCGTAAGCTGTGCCATGTTCGATGTCTCTTTACATCCCATGTACAGAGGTATGGGGCCAAAACAAAACCCCTCTAACCGCACACCACTTGACTAGCCAACCGAAGGGCCCGAATTCATAGTGACAGTTTTCCAGCTCTTTGCTTGTCGTGAGCTTTTACCTTGTGTCAGCCATTTTTGCACTCTGCTAGTCATCTGTTCTATCCCTATGGGTGGGTGCTACTGAACTATACCTATCACACGTAGCAAGCCGCTCCGTTTCAAACAAGTGTAGGTAAGCACAAGATGTCATTTGTTAGAAGATCGGGCGGGAAGGCTGCATGCAGCTTTGACAGCGAAGAAGCAAATATTGGTTCCCAGCGGGTCGCTCGGCCGCGAGCCGGTGTAGGTAAACTCCGACCTCACATTTGACAGCTCGTCGTGTCTTGGCCAGCAGACAAATCCTGGCCGCCAAAAGATGTCATACATTTGCTCAAGTCCAAGGGTTTCAAACTCGACTTGTCGATGTTTTCGATCTTGGCAGCAGACTCTCTTGAGAAAGGTGGAATGGAGAAGAAGAAGGAGAAGAGGAAGGAGGAGGAGAAGAAGGAGACGCGGTTGGCCTCACAGCTACGGCCGAGACCGCAAGCAGGCACGCAGCGGAGCAAAACACATCTCGAGATGTCGCAAATATGCACGACATATTTGCATCGCAGCGTCGTGCCATCACGTGGGACGTGGCCGCAGAACGGGCCGGGGACTTGTTACCGTTTCGGGCAGTAAGGTGAGGCCCGATGCGAACCATCCGTGAGGGCTTCAGCGAATGCTTGGGCTGGGTGACAACCCGGAGATTGCCATCCGCATGTTCTCCCGCAGGAACACCTGGTTAGCGGCAAGCAGCCACCCGAGCCGTGGCCGGAAACAAAAAGGGGCAACTGTATGGCCGTGTAAAGATGCTGACAGCGCCAAGGGGTTGTAAACAACGTAGTCGTGACTCGATATCTGGTTCCCGGTGAGACCCGTCCCTGTAACACCAAATTCCGATACACCGATCCTCTGCGGCCCACGAGGACAGCGGCTACATAAAGATGCATGGGTGATGTCGTCGCATCATGTGGCCCACATGGGAGATGTGGCAGCACAACTTCAACGAGGAATAGCTAATAGGGGAGATAAAGGACTATCGGTAGTAGCGATAAATGGGAAGCAGCCCATGAGGTGCGGCAGCAAATTCCTGCCATCAACAAGAGAGTTGGCGTGGCCTGCCATGTCGTGTTATTTTTGGTGGTCTTAGTCAAATTGAGGGTCTTTTTCTCGCACAAGATTATATCAAGCACACACCTAGGCGGGCCATCCCTCTTACCAGCAGTGGAGCTTCGGACGACAAGCCATGCCCCAGATAGCCTTTGAGATGGCAGAGGTTTTGAATTTTCATTTTGCAATGTATAATTTGCTAATACACTTTTGAGGTGAATCAGACTTGCCACTCATACACAGCCGTACCAACAAGAGATTTCGGGGCGATAACCAGGCACCGAGATAAGGTCGTCCAAGGCCATATCGCGAGCCAACTGTTTTCTAAGCTGTCATTAATAGCTGCCTGCAGGCTCACAGACGGAGAGATACTGCTGTTGATACAGCATGGCTCTATCAATGTTACCGAGCTGTCCAGAAACATGAAAGTTTTATGGCCTGGTAGCCTCCGCTTATGGTCGATGTGCGTCGAGGCCCCGAGCTCCAGAGGCTATGGCCAGCCACGCCCACCTACGCTTGCTGCGCACTACACCTGCCCACGATCGCTAGCGCCACTACTCGGTACCATGAAATCTGGTAACTAAAGCTTCCTATCAACCAACTTACCAAGGCAAAGCTTTCGGGGATGGCTTCCCTAGGTAGTCTGCCTAGTGCTCTAGGCCTATTGCTGTGACTGCCTCGCCATCCGTTCCACACCTCACCACATCGTAATGAAACCAGGCACTCAACACATTCCGCTTGACAAACCTCTTTGCCGGTTCGAATACCTGATAATCAGTATGCCTGCGCTAAACCGACGAGGCACAGGCCATGACGAGTGCTTTTGGCAATACAGAACATGGTCTATCCCGTAATGCGCCATTGCGCTCGGGCAGTCAGTCCCGTGGTAAGATGCTACCATTGTCCGACCTGCGGACCAGTGCATCGCGCTTCTGGCAGCCATCCGCGCACATCACCCTGCCCCGTCCACGCTCCCGATGCGGTTCTCGGAAGATCCCCACCATCGCCGTGACAGACGTAGCGGGCTTGTCGCCTGTATGGACGCGGCTGCAAGCGTCGGCTCACAAGCGTCACGAGCGCCCCACCAGCGGAGATCCGGTTATAAAGAGGATCAAGGCTCGACGAGAGAGAGAGTAGCCAATGTGGAAACAGCATCAAATCATCATGGGCGCATGAGACAGCGTTGCACAGGGTCACGGACGAAGCTAGAAGATGGGAGTGTTTTTATTCTTCCAACATGCCTAATTGGCATGGGTTTACCGCCATGAAGTCTCGGTCTTCCAGTCAGACCTGATTCGCAAAAAAAAAGAAAAGAAAACCCGAACGAGATGTAGTAGTGATGGTGTCCACGATATTTCCATCTTCCACCACCGTCTTCCTCCTCTTGTAGAAATCCACCCAATGTCAAAAGACAAAATCCTTTCCTTTCCCATCGCGTTCTACCCACCAGCTCTACCCATCAGAGGGGTATCCCATCCGGTGGGAATGTTTCTGCAGTAGACGTTTTTCAAAAGTGCAAAGACAAAGGAAACAAGTGGTCTGGTTGTGCTCAAGGGCGCGAGGGCGTGCGCCTTGGTAGACGGGCCCTTATGTCTGAGGGGGGGGGAAAGGAAAAATAAAAGCAGCGCTGGTAACTTTTGTATGGTTGTGTTGTGGAAGCGACCCGTTCTCACAATATGTCGTGAGCTGAGGCCGTTTCTTTCCAAATCATCAGTCGCATGGCTAGTTTGGTTGGCAGGCCTCCCGTTCTGGGTGATCCCAACCCGGAGAATCCAACAATAAGAAATGAAAAAAAAAACTTCAAAGAGGCCGTGATTCTCCGATTCAGTCCCACTCTTTTTTTATGATGCCGATGACCCTCAACCCCAAACCCCCTCTCTGGGTTTCCTGTTCGAACGCCATGCGGTATCTACACATTAACAATAAAAGCAAAAGGCGGGAAGTAAAGAGCTTGGTCTCTCCGACCGACTCGTTCCCCACCCTGAAAAAAAAATCAAACGTTGCAATGAGGTTCTCCATAACGCCATGCGAGGAGGAAGTGACGGAACAGAAGGAAAGGAGATGCAGTCCAGCAAAGTGGATATGTGGTGATGTTCTTTGTGCAGTTTGGACGGCAAAACATCTGCCCGAATGGGCAAACTGAAAATGATTTCACGTGGATGCCTCGTAGGCCGGGGGCGGGATGTCTTCGTGCTCGTCCCAGAGGTCCGGATGGCGGTTCTTCTCGTCGTAGACGCGGCGAGCAATCTCACCAGCCATCTTCATGATCCAAGCCTGTTCGTAAATGGACGAGGGCTCGGAAGAGACGCCGTCGGGCTGCTTCTCCGCGTTGGCTTTCTCACTAGGGAAAGCCCCCGCCTTCCCGGCCGTCCGAGGTTGAGGCTGTGCGGCGGCCTCCGCTTCCCGGGTGCTGCCCAGCCTGATGGGTACGCTCGGGACATCCTTGAATGCGGTGTAGAAGTTCGGCTGCAAGGGGGGCCTGGAGGGGAAACGCGCCCTGTCCATAGGGCTGAAGCGGACCTTACTAGGGGTCGACTCTGCCAGGTTCGCAAGGGCCTCTTCCTCCTCAGGGTCCTCGGCAATAGAGCTGGCCATGAGGGGCTCGGTGGAGGGGCCGGCGACAGAAGCAGTGTCGGACGCCATCTCTGACTGGGTCTCGCTGCCTTCCGGAGTCTCGCCGCCTTCGGAAGTCTCGCCGAACTCGCTCTTGGACCGTCTGAGGTTGACAACCCTGGTCTTCTTCTTCCGGCCGGCATACGACTTGGACCTGATACCGGCACCCAGTGACAGTCCAGTGGTGGCCGAGTTGAGGCTCACCATCGAAGGTCGAGACGGGAGGTGACCATGGGAGGCACTGCCGGTATCGGAGAAGGTGTATGTGGTCGAAGTTCCATGGAAGGAGTTGGTCTTGGACAAGCTGGGCGTCGCGGTCGGCGGCGTGCTCGCGGGCTCCGACACTGCAGGTCCGGTCCAGGCTCGGAACACGACATCGCGGATGCCTGGGGTAAAGAGGGAGAAGGTCCGGTGTGAGTCGTTCAGGGCAGCGAGTCTCAGCAGGTTCTTCTGGGAGAAGAGCGACTGAACCTCCGGCCCTCCTTCAAGCGACAGCGACGAAACTTCGTTGGCGTCGAGAAGGTTGCCGTTGGCGTCAACGGGATCCAATGGCGGGCTCGCCAAGGGATCGACCTCGGTTTCCTCGGTGTCCTCCTCGGGTGTCTCATCCTCCTTCGGCAGCGAGTCGGGGCACCACAAGCGCAGAGACAGGCGGTGAATAATGGCGGGGAGCTCGTCCATCATTAGGTTCCTCAGCTGGGCCTCAATAGTGCGCTGGAGATAATCGCGCACGAACTGGATCGAATCAAAGGTCGAGGAGACCTTAAGCGACTCGAGTGGGTCATTCCGGAAGACCAGGGTCAGCCCCTTCTGCCTGGAGAAGACTAGGATGATAAAGGCCGAAAGCTTGATCTCGGAGAGTGTAATCGACAGCGGAATGGTGAGACCCGATGCCGCCGCCAGCGGTTGCGGTGATGTGAACCCCGGCTTGGAAGACAGGTAGGTATTCAGGGGATTTGCCTATTTGTTGATATATTAGCCCTGCTATGACGCACATCCGTTTTCGCGAGGGGCCCAGGTGTGACCTGGGACACGGATCCCGGCCACGCAATTTCAGCTTCAATGCAAAGGTACACGTAGAGGGGTAGATGTTTGCCGAGGGAAACACAAAGACCGGGGTGTGTGTGCCAGAGTTTGTGGGAGGCATCTGCGAGGTGGAATCGGATTGGCGAACCGACGAGGTCTCTGAGAAAAGCATCACTTGGTGCTCTGTCTCGGCTTCGGGGATGGGGGTCCGAACATTCCAGGCGCTGGCGTGGAGCTGGAATTGCGGAGCAGGAAGGATTTCGCGCCGGAACGAGATGCAATGGTGAGGTCGTGCATGAAGTCGTGCATGAGGCGAGGTCGGTGTGCGAACGGCGGTGAGCCCATTGCCGCGCTTTGCCCCGAGAGCCTGCGTGGCAGGTAGGGCAGGCGAAACGGGTCGACTGAGGAAGGGCGGGAAAAACCGTAAAAAAATATCGGGCATACCTGAACTCTGGTTTTCAGCGTCAAAAAGGCGTCGCCAGAGTAGCACATCTTGAATATGCCACGAAACCGGTCCTCGGCAATGTCGCCAATCTCTAGGATCTCCAGCTCCGGGGGCACGGAGCCCAGGTTGAATTCGGTAACGAGGATGTCATCGACAATGATCGGGGGCTTCGGAGACTTGTTCAGAGCGGTCGTGAGCATCTCTCGGGCGCGCTGGTAGAACTCGGCGTCGGCCGTGAGCGGCGACCAGTTGAAGTTGAAGGCCATGTTGAAATGGCTTTAACTGCGGCCAACCATCGAAGAGCGAGGTGGTGGAGGCCGGGGGGCCGAGGCGACTGTAAGGAGAGGTTCGATTGGGATATGCTTTCTTCGCTGCGTAGTCGATGACGGAAGCTCGGCGATGGTATCTGGTTCGGAGTGACGGAGCAGTAGCAGGAGGGACTGGTCGAGGAGGAGATGCAATTAGATGATGCAAGTCCGGGGAAAGAGCTGTAGATAATCTGGGGGGGTGAGGGAGGAGGAGAAGGAGGGAGGCGTTGAAGGCGGTCTGATGGATTGTAGATGTGCGGTGTGCCTGGAGGGCGTATGTGCGTTTTCGGGTGGGATGACGCTGGTCGGATGCTATTAAGACAGGCGCTATTATGGACTTTGGCTCTTGGGGAAGCAGAGGGAATATTCGGAGGTAGGGTGGTGTGGTGCGGTGCGGCCTTAGCGTGAAATTTTTCCTTGCTGCAAAATTTCTGACACTCTACGGAGATTTCCCCCTTGTTTCCCAGTGCTCTGACTGGGTCACTACGACTCTGGGTGACTCCTTGCTGGGGGGTTTAGGGGGGGTGCTCTCCGCGACTGTCGCGTGCTTAGAGGGCGACCGAGTGGAGTGATCAGGACGGAGCGCGTCCTATGTAGCCTCGAGGTTTGAAGGCCGTTGGCATACCTTAATACTCCGTACACCGCTGGTCAATACGAATACTGCAAGCTTGGACGAGGTGCCTCTGAGAAACCGGCGGTGTTTTTTTTTTTTAACCCGCATGCTTACATCAGTGGCACATCTGTGCCGTAACGGCTTGTAGCGTGACGGACGCCCCCTCCAAGCCACGGTTCGACGAAAAGGAGGGGGAGTGAAAGGGAAGGACCGGAAGAGGGTTGCCCCACTATTTGCCAGGAAGCTGCAACCCTGCTTTTGACAGTTTCTTGACAGTCAGTCACATACGCGCGCCCACAGCACAACACCCCAACCCCCAAGACAATAATAAACACAACCCTCCAACGGTCAATGGGACTCATAAAACTATGCACCGGAAGCCCCTAGCGCCGCTGCTGGGTGGGATTGGTCCATTCCACGGCCGGGGGTTTGTTTTGCTTGCGAGTGTTGCAGGTGAACCAGACGGCGGCAGATGGGCGTTCAATGCGAGTCACCCGAGGTCTGTCATCGGCCATTCAACGCAAGGCACCATCTGCCATCTGAAGCCCCGAGGTATCACCAGATCACCCTCACGCAGATGCCCGAGGATGAGCCGGGAGATGCGCCCGCCAAATCTCACAGCCCCGAAAAGACGGTGGCCCATTTAGAGTTGGCGTCTGTCGTGTCCACAAGCGCGCGAACCATCCGGCGGCGGCGGGGGGGGTCGAGGTTCGCAAACAACCTCGAGCGAGATCTGGACCGTTCATTCCCAGCCCTTTGGGGTGCTGCTATTTGGCCCGCGCTCCGCTGGGAGGGGTGCAATCGCATCGCGCGCGATCGTCGGTTGCTATCGGGGGACGATCACGAGGGACGGGCTGTTAGCGAAAGATGGGACGACGTCGACAGCCATGTGCTCCGACAGCAGGACACCATTAAGCGAGTGACCATCGGCAACCACTCCAGGTGGGATTTGACGGAATATCGAGGCTTCGCAAATGCATTTGGGGCGGGTACCTACGTTTGCATGAAGGCTCAATCTGGCACCCCAACTGGCACTGGCACGGCCTTGTCCGATGCTCTTGGAATCATGCCATGCGAAGCAAACAGGCCTTCATGTCATCCACCGTGCCCATCTTCGTTGCAGGGCAGGGTACCCCCCCCCCCCCCATGGCCACCAAATCACGGCGCTGTAACGGCTATAGCATGCCGCCCTCCCGGCCGCCGCCCCCAGTCCCTCAATACTGACTGCCAACTATGATCTGCCCAAAGCCGGCGTCAATGCCGGTTCTTTCCCCTTTGCTGTCCGTCTCCAGTCCAATACCTTGTTCTCCTCTTCTCCACATATCATTTCCTGCTCCAGTCCCTTGGCCCTCTTCTCTCCGCAATGCCCCGCGCAACGGAGAAGACGACGCAAAATGCGCTGCGCTGTACGAACACCTAGGTGGGCTCTTTAACAAGCGCTGGAGCGGCCACACCTGAGGGCAAGGCGAAGAAATCCCGTCCACTCGCCCGCTGCACATGCCAATCTTCGGCCTTCCTCCGGCTCAATCCGGCCGACGAACCGCCCGTCGTCGCCCATGCGGCAATCCCAAGAGCCAGCCCTCTTTTTTTCCCCCTTCTTTTTTCCTTTTCTTTGCATGGCATTTCATGATTTACGTCGAGCCTGTGGGGCTCGACGCGTCCCGTAACAAATCATCGGAAGGGATTTCTGACCAAAGTCTGGGTCGCTGCCCTGGGTCCTCTGCAGACTGCAACCGAGCATTGGGAGACAAAACCAACCTCTCGCGAGACTGTGGGGTAATCATGACTTGGGTAACACGGCTCGAGGCGTTGCCGCAACCTCATCCTGTCCAACGGCTCGTGAAAGCCCAAAGACGTGACGTGACAAAGGAGCCGTGACGGAAGTGTATTGATTCTGTTGAGGGAGCGGGAAGAGTCATTGGCCACCTCGCCAGCGCCTGCTCAACCAGGGAACTTGCCTGTCTGCTACCGGTACCTCTTCCCATGTACCAATGGTGTCGACGGAAGAAGTCTCTCCCAGCTTACGCGCCAACACCGGAACCAGCCAACTTTTTCGCTCCACACCCGAAGGGGAAAATCTGTCGTCATCCCGGGATACCGCTGACTTCGAAAAGAACAACAAAGGTCTAAAAAGCAAGAGAGAGAGAGGGGGGGGGTTGGCAGAGAGCCAGAAGGACCGCTCCGTTGCAACACAGCAAACAGCCATCAGATGGAGCCTTGGTGCCATCGCTCAAATCCTGCATATTCCAGAAAACCGTAGGGCAAGACACAACCAATGCACCTTTGGACACGCAACACTCGACTTTGCTAGGTATATGCAGGTGGTGGAGCCACGAATTGCCTTGGCTACGCTACTCGAGGTATTCTGTGAGGCGCACAGCCCTTCTTGCTCTCCGCAGCCAGAGTTCGATTCCCAATCCGGTAGGACAGGAAGCAGCTGGGACAGGAGAAGGTGCTCACGAGACATCAGCCTAGAGGGGGGGAAGAAAGACCGCGTGCGAAATATTTTGGTACCCTCGGTCGGATTGGAGCAAGCCATCTTTTCAGCCGAGAAGGGGGTGCCTGAGCTGCATCGCGTTGGCCGCTCTTCCAACCCAGGTTGCTATCAGCTCACTATGGGCATATATTCCGCCTTTGTCAAGCCATCATCCGTCACTACGGTCGCCTCGTAAAAGCCGTAACAGTTATCCCCTCCACCTCGTTTCATCGAGGGACATTCGACTTATATCCGCCTATCCGGCATACGCATTCCTCAACGGCAGCCTTCAACTGGCACAACATCGCCATAGTCATCATCGTCATCACACAGGGGGGTGGGAAGTTCATCGCTCGTTCCTCGACGACACCATGGCCAGAGTTTTGACTATCCCTACTGACCTGACTTCCCGCATGTCCTCGGCAGAGCCGCCGACTTCCAAAGATGTGCCTCTGCTACACAGCCCCTCGGGTAAAGTGTTCTCCATACAGGTCAAGGTAACCGATCAAGTCCACGTTAGGCCCTGGACACACGCTATATATGTCGGCGAGGGCGCTGCCAACGTCTTGTTCATCGCGTTCCTTTATGCAAAGTTTGAACGACAGCACGACAACGACAGAACCGAGGCCGACCTGTTGACCAGTCAGTCCATGTTTACCCCGCCCAAGATTGGCAACCCAGCTTTGCTAACACAGCGCGTCCCAGAGTTTCTACTGAGGGTACCAAAGGCAAACAAAGACCCCGCCAAGCCCTTCTACCACCCAGAAGAGCAATACAAGTATTTCTGGAACACGATCGCGCCTCTATTCAGCTACCGTGCGGATATGCTGGCGGAAATGACGTGGGCCAGGATACACTCGGATGCCGTCTTGCACTTGCACAAAGTACTGAAAGCCTTGGATACAGGGCCACCTGGGTCGAGATTGCGGCCAGCCAAATTCCGAGGCGAAAAGATTGCAGGCTGGGACGTGGTCCTCATGGTCGAGAGCATGCGCGCGAGGAGCGAGGACGAGCGCGTCGTCGAGTTCAAGCCGAAGTGGCTGGCCCAGTCGCCATCGGCCCCGAAAGACGCCAACACGTGCAGATGCTGCGCACTTGCGGCCAAGAAGTTCGCCGGCGGCAAAGACCGAAGCCTGAACCCGCGGGATTACCCCTGCCCCTGTGGCTGGATCCCGAGCGAAAGACGCCCGGCGGGAAAGAAGGAGTGCGGACGAAGGCCCTCCGGCGCTTGTTCCAGAACAGCAGCCTTGGAGACAACAAGCACGCCCCGACCCTCTACGAGCTCCTGAAAAAGACGCCTATACTCGCGCTCTTGAAGAAACATCAGCTGGAGAAGGATCCTCGCGGGCCACTGCTGGCAAGCAAAACCGACACAGAGTTCTGCACGGCAATGACGCTGCGAGACTGCTCCCTCTACATGCGATACAGGGTCAAGGACGTCGACGGCCAGGAGACTGTCGTGGCGGAGTCCTTCGAGGCGAAGCTTGCCGATCTTGACAAGAAGAATGCGGATTGGAAGTTTACAGAATGGCGGGAAAAGGAAAAGGCCTTGGTTGACGAAGGATGGTACACGGGTCGCGGGGGCATGAAGAACTGCGCCCTCCAGCCATGAGCGCAACAGGAGCCGTCGCATCTGTACAACAGTGTATGACGATTGTGTATTAAAGCGTAGTATAATCCCGCAGCGACTAATCCTTAATACCACCCAAGCAGAGGCGACAGCTAACGAGCGCGTGAGGGGGGGTTTTTGCTATGCGTGTCTTTTTTGTCTGCCCAGCGTTGTGGGTGTCAATACTCCGTTTTTCTCTCCTGCTTGTCTTTCCTTCGCTCTGGTATACCTCAAGCCCCGGCAGAGATAGCAAAGAAGCCAACGAAGCCCACAGGGACGAACGACGGAATGAATTATAGAGCGGAAAACCCCCAGGCCGCGGCGTCGGTATCGGCAGTGTGTCAAGCGAAACCTGGCAAAGCTTTATTATGCGTGGTAAAGCCATCTATTCCCAAACTGCCGTGACTATCATTATGGTTATCGCCATGCTCCATGCCTCGAGCCTCTGCCCGAACCCAGCGCAAACGTGGGCGAGCTATTCATGTACACACCCGTAACGCCGTGTCCAATGCATGAATCCGTCTAAATACCGCCGACCGTGAAGCTCAAAAGACTGCCCGTCGTCAGCCCGGCGACGAGGCACAGGCCCATGAACCCGCCCGTCGCCTCGCGCTCGCTCTCCTCGACCCACTCGCCGGCCGCCATCATGCAGCTCGAGCCCAGCCAGCCGTTGGTCAGGCCGAAGAAAAACTGGACGACGACGAGGTAGAAGAAGTCGCTGTTGACGACGGCGCCGCGGCCGCCGATGTTGCAGAGCAGGTACATGGGCAGGAAGCCCACGCGCGCGAGACTGACGGCGAAGAGCGCGGCGGGTCGGTGGCGCAGGGAGAAGGGCAGGATGGTGGCCATGCGGCCCGAGAGGTCGCCCAGGTTCCAGGCGAAGAAGGCGAGCGGGACGAAGGCCGCGGGGCGGAAGAGGGAGCCGGCGGGGGACTTCTCGTCGCCCGGGTACCGCACCGAGGGGATCTTGGTGGTGAAGACGGGGAAGAACATGGCGACGGCGAAGCACAGGAAGATGGCGCCGGCGAGCCAGTGCAGCTTCTTGAGGAGGCGGAGCGGGGAGACGACCTTGCGGGCGGCGCGCTCGGCCTCCTCTATCGAGGCCTGGGACTCGGCCATGTGCTCGACCATGCGGTTCTCGACGATGCGGTTGTGGCGGCGGACGAGCGGGGCGAAGGCCACGAGGGCCGAGACGGACACGGCGACGGCGGCGAGGAAATAGACAAACGCCGAGGAGCTCAGGGACCCGGCGTCGTCCTTGGCGCCGGCGGCCTTCTCCGGGACGGCGAGGACGGTGACGACCTGCGCGATCGGGGGCAGCACCCCCGCGACGCCCTGGCCGGCCATGAGGGCCTGCATATACTCCGGGCGGCCGAAGGAGGCGGCGAAGGCGAAGGCGCCGTTCTGGATGAGGCCGGTGGCCCAGGAGCTCGAGGCGACCATGAGCAGGATGAAGGCGAGGTAGGCGGACGGGGAGGCGTCGAGGGCGAGGGAGGTGGATGCCGTCAGGAGGGAGAAGATGACGCAGTTGAGCAACAGGGCCAGGTTGATGCGGAAGGGGTACGAGGCTGCGTACTGGATGTTTGTGAGTATCAGCATGGCCGTGAGGTTGGTCAGCGTCGAGACGGTGAGGATGGCCGACTGGAAGTTTTGCGAGATCCAGACGTCGGACTGGAAGCGGACGTGGAAGTAGGGCGCCGCGGCGAGGAACATGTTCCTGGAGACACAGACTGTTAGTTGATGCGCACAGGAGAGGGGGCCTGGCGACGGGGCGGGGTGCCAACTTACCACGCCCATAGCATCGCCATTCCTAGCCAGGCAAACATGATGTACTCGGACCAGGAGAAGGGCACCTCCTCCGGACTCTCCATCGGCGCGGAGCCGTCAAGCTCGCGGCCCTCCTCGGCCAGGGGCTCATATTCATGGCTGTCCGGCTTGTGGTGCCTCACCAGAAGTTCTCTGATGCGCTCCATCTCGGACTTTGTCGTTGCCCTTTGGGGACGTCGGTGTAGGTATGCAGATGGTGGCCCAGCTCAACCGGAGAGAGAGAGAGAGAGTGTGTGTGTGTGTGTGTGTGTGTGAACCGTCGTAGTGCACTTGTTCAGGGTCCCGGGCGGTGCTCCGGTGCTGGTGTTGCAATCGGTCGCTGCGAGGTTCGCTATGGAAGTGAAGCACCGATGTGTCGTCGAAGAAAGCCAGCCCTCGTCGCCGGCCGCCGAGGTTTGGGCTGCGTCGTCGGTGTCTTAGCCTCCCCGTCTCGCTGCTCGCGCATGCGCCGGCTCCGCGGGGCCGTCAAAACAGCCACAGCAAAGGTCGCAACGCTCCACTCCCCACTGTTTGCAAGGGTATCCGTCTCGCGAGGGAGCACGTGTGCGATGAGGACCGGGTGCTGAGGTCGAGGAATAGAAACGAGAGAGAGACAAGCAGTCATGTGCGCCGTTCGCCAGATTGCCGTCGTCCAGTCAGATGGCGGGGACGAATCGATGACCACGCGCCACGCATCTCAGATCCCTCGTTTCGGACGACGGGGGTGGGTACCAAGGTACTTCGCCATTAGCACAGTAGGAAAAACACGGTATAAGTACTCTGTATTGTGCCTTAATTATCACAAGCCACTGTAGGCCAGTTAGGTCGTGTCCGCTCTTTCACAATGGCCCAGAAGCAATCCTTCGGGTGGTCTTCTGTATAGATTTCGGCAGTGTCGTCCTCAGAAAAAAAAAAGGAAAGCAAGACGAGACCGCTATCACCATCAGTCCGGCTTCGCTCTCGGCATCGTCTCACTCGGCCTATGAAAATCATGAAAGCTAGGTCCCGCATCGCCTTCGCCATCACAGCCCGGCCTACACGAAAGCCTGGTCCTGCCCCGGCCTTGCCCGTTTCGCCTTCAGCGACCGCCACGGAGGCCTACAGTGAGGTCATCAAGTATGGCGGCCCTGGTGGCAGCGAGGCAGTAACTTCTTTAATCTGGTCTAGGTAGCCCAGGTAGTGGTCGCTGTCGGCCAAACAGCCAGGAACACGCATTGGCAGCGAACCGGCATCCCAACCAAGCCTTTGGCTGTTCCACCAAAGGACTTGCATTTGTCATGTCGGTATCATGTCGTGATCGGGCCCGAAAGTAAGTCGGCCGGGAGCTCCGTCTGTCGAGGTTCCGTCGCATGGGCTGTCGCAGTCTGCGAGTTTGGCGTCTTCGCCATCTGTATCCGACATGATGTCGCCGCCACTCTCACAATGAAAGCCAAGCTGAAAATGACGGCGGCATCTCAACTGAGGCGCCGTTGCTGCTGGCGATGGCGGCTCACTCGTCATCGCTCGCAATCCGTCGGAACACGGAGCACCATTCTCTGGCCCCTAGTTTCTCCCACAGATAGTCTCCAGCTCTGCCTTGACACGCTGCCGCTTCTCTTCGTTCTTCGTCAGCGTGACGGGCTGACTGGCAGTGATCACCGCCTTGCGAGATGGTCGTCTACATGCTGGGTTCGGCGGCTTCTAACCGGCCGTCGCAGCAGCGGCGTTCTCGGCTTTCAGGGCGGCGAGCTGAGCCTCCTTCTCCTTCAACGTCTCCAGCTGCTGCTTAGCCATCTCTTTTACTTTGGACTCGGCCTCCTTGAGCTTCTTTACTTCAATCTGCTCCGTTTCCAGGCTGAAGGGCTGGCCTGGCTTGTTCACTGCGGGCAGGAGCGCGCTCCGCTCCCAGGCCACCTGCACGTTCGACGTCTTCTCGGGCAGGGACGGGATCGGCTTGTTTTTGCCCTTGCCTCCTTTGCCGACAGGGTGGCCCTTGGGGTGGGCGCCAGATGTGAGGATTTCGTAAAAGGCTTCGTACGGCTCGTTGAAAAGCTGTTCGTCAAACGCCCAGGCACGTATTTCGCCGTCGTTCTGGCGCAGCATCTGCTCCTTCTCGGCATCGGTCCTACCGTACGGGTGTAGGCGAAGGTTGTGGTACAAAGTCTGGGGCTTCTCGCCAGACTCGGAGGCGTAGTACAGCTTGATGGTGATCTCGAACTCTCCCCATCCAGTTTCTTGGACTAGGAAGGGCTTGCCAGGCTCGCCATCAATCACTACCAGGGGTTAGCATGGGTGTGGTGATCATGGCGGATGCTGGCGCGAAGGGTGGCATACTGCGCACGTGGTTGGGAATAGACTCGTGGAGCTTGAACTGAACTCTCCGAAGCCAGTATGTGATGTCGGTGTCATCGATGGCCTTTACAAACACCTCCCACGAGTGGGTGTGGTCGTCGGGAACGCCCTCCGGCTTGGGGTTGGTTTCGGGATCGAAGGGACGGGCGGTCGTGCCATAGATGAACGGGCGCCTGATCTGGGTGCCCTTGACGCGCTTGCCGAGGCTGCTAGGCGGCGCCATGTCGATGGGGATGGAGCAATTGGGCTGGGCGACGCGGTGTAGTCTGTTCCAAAAAGCCAAGCGGAGTTTAAGTGTGGTGCTGGGGATGTAGTGGGGAGAAAAGAGTTCTCGAGCGACGATGGCAGGAATTAAATGGTTGCTGCAGCCGACCTCGGCAGCCTTATGGCGAATTTGTAGTGGGGCTCCGCTCGAGCCAGCCATCAACGATTGAGCCACAGCTCATGACGGAGGAAAGACAGTAGCGGGTAGGCGTCTTTGGTCTACAGGCTGCGCGGCAGGCTGTCCATTTACTTTCATATTGCGCTGGACGTCAAAATGCGAAATGCATCGTAAGCAATGGGTGAACGTATCCCTGTGGTTGGTTCTAGAGTCAATGAGGCTCAGGCACAGGACGCCGGAGGTGCCGACCAGATAGCGCCAATGGGGAGCTCCAATGTCAGCTGCACCAACCCCTGTCGCTGCAACCTCTAGCACCATGTACGCCCTAGGTACCTACCCAGCTGCTGCATCAGTGCCCTGGTGTGCCTGGCTGGATTCCACCGAGGAGCTGGGGAGCTCTCGGCCGGGTGATGATTTCATGACTTTTCAGCAGCTTTGCACCCGCGCCTGGAACGGCATCGAACCACCATTGGAAAGACACTGGTAACTACCAAAGCCAAGCCCGGCCGCCGTCTCCCTACCAACGTCGACCCGGCTTCTCGTGCGCTTCACACTGGTTCCTACAGCAAGGTTTCTCGTCTTCACGCAATCGGTCGCACGGCCACTCATCTCATCTCATCTCACCTCACCCGCCCACCATGTCAACCTCGGCCGTCACCAAGAAGCTGGTCGTGTGCGGAGGAAATGGCTTCCTCGGTTCAAGAATCTGCAAATATGCCGTCGCAAGGGGCTGGAGTGTCACGTCCATCAGGTACGCCATAAAGATGCCCTCTCGCGGCTCTCCCGACTGCTCTCCCCGCCCCGTCGTCTAACAGACCCCGACAGCCGCTCGGGCGAGCCCAAATGGTCCGCCGTGACCTCATCGCCCGCCCCTCCTCAATGGGCACATCAAGTCTCCTGGGAGCGCGCCGACATGCTCAGCCCCGTGACCTACGCCCCGCTGCTCAAGGGCGCCGACTTCGTCGTCCACAGCATGGGCATCCTCCTCGAGGCCGACTACAAGGGCGTCGTCTCCGGTCAGGAGTCCCCCATCTCGGGCCTGCAAAAGGCCTTCGCCCCCGTCAAGGACCGCGGCGTCGACCCCCTCAAGACCTCGTCCGAGGGCGGCGACCTCAAGCCCCCAACCCCAAGGACCAGTTCTCCTACGAGGTCATGAACCGCGACAGCGCCATCGCGCTGGCCAAGCAGGCCAACGCAGAGGGCGTAAAGGCATTCGTCTACATCTCGGCCGCAGCCGGCGCCCCCGTCCTTCCCGCGCGCTACATCACCACCAAGCGCGAGGCCGAGAGCACCATCGCCAGCGAGTTCCCGCGCATGCGCGGCATCTTCCCACGGCCGCCCTTCTTGTACGACAGCTCGAGGAAGTTCACGCTGCCGCTGGCCGCCATGACCGGCGCCGGCGCCCTCTTCAACAAGCTGACTGGGGGCGTGCTGAGCGGGTTCATGGGCGCGAGCGGGGTGAAGCCCCTGCCGGTCGAGACCGTTGCGGAAGCGGTAGTGGAAGCGCTCGACGACGTCAAGGTTCAGGGCCCGGTCGAGGTGCCCGAGCTCGAGGAGCTGGCTAACAAGGGTTGGAGGAAGACCATGCTGTGATGCGTGGTGTTGTATTTGTAATTGTAATCGTGTTATAGACTGTATGATTGCCCAACGCAAAAAAAAAAAAAAAAAAAAAAGGCCCCCTCGCAGGCTTGATATCCTCCCGGCTTTGCCTGTCTCGGAGTGTCCCCCCCAAACGCTCGCACTTAAATCATGGTTCCTCTCTCGAAACTGTCCCGAATCTCAGCAGTGTACTTGTTGTAGAAGCGCGCCAGCTTCTGGTTGAACTGCTTGTTCTTCTCGTTGATGTACGTGACGTCGCCGTCGTCGCCATTCTGCGCCATGCGGTCCTTCCTCTTCTTCAACCTGTTCGCCTCGGCCCTCCTCAGGTCTTCCACGAGCCGGTCGACGGCGGCCTTGTCCGGCTTGTTTTGCGCAAACGTGGTGGAGTCGGCCGTCGAGTAGAAGGAGCCGTCCTTGTCCACCGCAATGAGTTCCCCGTCCTCCGTCTCGACGATGTCGAGACCGCCCGAGGCGGCCGCGCGCTCGATGGCGGCCATCTTGTCCTTTTCGTACTTGTCCATATCGGGAGCGATATTCCTGAGCTGGCGCTTGTAGACCTTGTTGCTCTCGGCGGTGTAGTCCTGGAAGGCGTTGTTGTCGCGGTGCGCCTCCTTCTTCCTGACGTGCTTGTCCCACTTTTCGCTCTCCTCGATCGTCCAGTCCCACGCGCGTTTGCGCTCAAAGTCGCCGCCAGCGTCCTCGACGTCGGCCTTGAGAAGCTTTTGCGATGCGATGGCCTGCTTTCGATGGATGGCCGTGAGCTGGCTTGGATCGGACGCGAGGCGCTGCGACTCGAGCGTCGCCTCCTTGAAGTTTTGGTCGGATGAGGTCTTGGCGCGGGCCTTTAGGGCCTTGAAGCGGGCCATGCGTTCTTTTGCCTTTGCCGCGGCGTCTTCTGCTGTGGGTTGTGATGATGAAGATGCCTCCACTGATTCTGCAGGCGTAGGATCGACATCTGTTGTGGTGGTGGTGGTGGGCTCTGTTGTCTCGGTATCTTCTGGGGCAACAGAATCAGGTTCCGTCGTCTGCTCGGTGTTCTGAGCAGCAGCGGAGCCTGTGTTGGTCTTTCTCTTCTTTGATGGAGGCATTTTGGGATTGTGTTTCGTCGAGAAGGGCTGGTCGTTTTCTTGAGGGCGAGCGTGTATAGGCCGTGCAAAAGTCGCGATAAATGGTTTCGGAGGTCTGGTGATGCAAAGTGACGAGAGAGTGGGACTTGTTTGGGTAGACTTGTCATTCGACCGACGTTTCTCCGAAAGACTAACGTGGTGCTGAGCCCACGGCCCCACCCAGGGGTCTTATATTGAGATTTTGATTGGATGCACTCTCCGATACACACAGGTTCGGCATGCGGTTTCCCTTCCCGCATGGCTTCATTTTCAATTTCAACTGGGACGAATTTGGATTGATGAAGGTATTGAAAAGTTGTTACTTAAATTTCTCATCACGATTGCAGGTACACTTTCTTGGTAAAGCGGCATCTGTCTTCACTTGTATTACCACTTATCTATACCTGATTGGTGCCCCTTCTCATGGCCGAGATCCAGACGGATTGCGAACTCGCCCTTGAAGTATACTGTTCTAGGACATCTCCTCCCTCTGACTTGGCAAAGTCGTATGCACTTCCCGAATTGCCCTTTCTGTGTCCTAGTAGTCATTTTGAAATTCAAGCGTACCCGAGGATTAAGACAATAATTAGCATTACCCATTGCCCATCCATTTTCTGGCCACAGGTGCGGACGCCTCGCGTTGTGCTTCTCCATGTGACCACTCGGGTTTCTGTTCAATGCATACTTGAAGTAGTTGTTGATATCGATTGCCTGAAACCTGATCAATAACTTCCACCAGACTAGACTAAAGTGTAAAAAAACTTCAATCTCACTAAAAAAAAAAAACCAGACTCGAGATTGTTGTGCACAGGAATGACTATGTGGCTAGTGACTGAAGGATTGATGGCGAGAGGACGGAACAATAGATCGATCCACCGCCGCTCCCCCGCGGGACCCATACGGGTGGCGGGGCCTGCAAGAAACACCCGCCCAACACCCCTGCGCCCTCGCCGTGTACCCTGTTGCCTCGACGTGCCCCCTTAATATGCGGCTCCAACGATCGGACGATTTTTGATCACGTCGCGTGCCCTTGAATAGCCTCTGCAAAGCGACCGAAGGTTACGCTGGTGTTGATTCACACCACTTGTCAATTATGCGACCGACGGGAACCGCAGGCGCCATCGGCAGGTCTGCTACGAGAGCCTGTTTTCACACTTCATCGCAGTCTTGGGTGCAACGGCCGCGGGCCCACACCAAGAAGAGGCCAGCGGAACCACAATTACCCCCTTCGTGGCGGCCCTTTGAGGTGTCAGAGGTGGTTTTGGATCTCGACAGCTGGGGCAGCGGATACTCGCGACCGTACGACGACGCGGAAAGGTCCGCTCAACGGGAGAAATGGGGAGAGATCCCTCACATCGATGCCACGTGGAGGCGTATCAGAAACTTTGAGTTGGACCGCCAGCGCGTGAGCGACAACTTTGCCAAAGTCGCCGGCCACCACCCCTGGCGACAGCGCTGGGCCGTCACGGACCTTGATGTTATGATCACTGCTCTGAGAGGCGCCCCCAAGCACAAAAGACGTCCAGACAAAAAGCGACCCTACGGATCCGACGCTGACGGGGTCTTGAGCTCGGTGGCTTTCGAGAACGCAATCCCCATGTCCACCTTCCAGGACGACAAGTCGTTTCTGAGCTGGCTGCTGCACAGGAAGACCAGCACACGGCCCATCCCCCAAACTTCCCTTGCCGTCTCACGAGAGCTTATAAGCAAACAAGACAGCCTCAAGGACCTTCGGCGCTACATCTTGTTCCTTCTCCAGCAAGGCGACGATGGACCCCGGCGCGTTCACAAGTGCAATGAGCACATCGCCCGGGTCTTGTTTCGTGCTCTTTCCGAACCCGAGAAGAACCTGCTCGCCCTCCGCAGCTTCTTGCCGTTCTTCAACAGTCTTTTCACCATCTACCAGAAAAACGGATGGCCACTTGGCCCCGAACTGTGCGGCGCCTGCCTAGTTTTGTCCGCCCAAGCCTTCCAGTTGCGGGCAGTAGGAAGATTTCTCGAGCATGGCTTGAAGCAAGGCTATTGGGTTGACGGGAGGCCAAGGGTCTCGGATGTGCAAGCTGCGCTAGAGGCTTTGCACCGACGATGGGAGAAAGAGGCGCGAGACGATGCCCTCTCTCAGGATACAGAAGCCAGCCATGCGCCTGGAAACCGGCCAGACAATCACAGAGAAAACATGACCCGCCTCTTGGCAGGGGGTGTTGGAAACGATGGTGAAGTGTCTTTCAAGGTCGTTGTGGAGAGAAATCCCAGCCACGAGGGGCTGGATGAGCACTACGCGCGACTGGTTGCTCGACTTGGCCCTCTGCCACCAAGACTGGAATGAACCGGTGAAAATTGAGGCCTGCCAACACTGTGTCTCTGTCGCGAACGACCACTGTCGAGGAGGCTGCCTCTCGATCGAGGCCACGGAAGCTCGACGTAAACCGAACGGTGGGCTCTAGCTCGAGCCAACCAAGCTGTATGGCGGGCCAGGCGGTCATGTCCCACGTTTTCGGGCCATGCATATTCAACCCAATACATCGCATGTCATCTTCGTTTACAGCGTATCTGATCCGAATCTTGAAGCCTGCCTTGTCTTTGTATTCTGCGCTTCTGCCTCGCACACGCGTGTCTGTATCCAAGTGGCACCTCGCCGAACTCTGGCCCGCGAAGTCGTGACCTCCCTCCAGTAGCGTCCATCACTCCTCAGCCCTGTCACGCCCGGGTCGCCGAATGCGGACCCGGGTGCCATGCGGCTTGTTCAAAGTCCCAACACGCCGGAGACATGAGGCGCGCATTCTGAACCGCGCCGCGCCAAGCCTGCCATCCCATTGGGTCCCAAGAGCAAGACATGTCAAGCTCAACTAGCCTGTGCGCCTCCTTCGCCCGTCCCTCCACGAGCATTGATCGCCATGTCCATTCCTCGCCGGCGCTGTTCCTCTGCCGTGTCTTGTCTTGCGCCGCCCCGCCTGGCTCGTGCGATTCCTTCAAAGATGACGTGTTTTTGTGGAAAGCCAACATGATGAAACCTCATTCGTGGTCTGGCTACCAACAGGTCGGTTCGGCGCATCTCCCCCTGCCTGCCATTTTCTTTCTGAAATTCACTGATGTTGGTAGATATATGCTCAAAGGATACCCCGGCCAAAGGCTCGCCGAGTTTTCATTGTGCTGAGACAGAGACACTATGAATGCCTCATCCCAACACATTCATATTCATACATATGTTGGGTTTCCGTGCTTCGTATCGCACCCCAGGGATCCTCCCGCGCATGCCTCGGCGCTTCCAGCTCAAGCAGACAACCGGGGCAACAGGAAGTTGCAGAGCAAGTCATCTCGAGTCGTGGCGCCCCAGACCACAGACTAGAGGTCCAGCTCTCTCAGCTGCTCCAGTCTCTGCACCAGATCCGCATCGCTGTGCGTGAGTCTGGTTCCGTTCTGGTCTCGAGGGGAACCGGTCGAGGGGTTTCTGAAAGCACCGTGGCTTGCTCGGCAACCAGTGGTGACTCGGCAAGCCTGAACCCTTTTTTTCGTCTGCCCTTTTTCGAAGGCTTCCCCGGGTCTCCTCTTTGTTGATTGGGATAGTGTCTTCCCTCGATCTTTTGCAAGTGAGGCATATTTGCCTGTAATAACCTGCCTGCAGTCAACAACTCCCCGTCATATGTGTGATTTTCACTTCCGGCTTTCTCTCGTCCCATGCTGGAATCCAGCTTGACCCCCTCCAACGTTCCACCGCCTGTTCCATACCAGAATATCTTGTCTTTCCCGTCTGCAGCACAGCCCACATACTTCCCGAGACACAGACCCCAGCGGGGAGAACCCCCATCGATGCCTTGTGAATCACCCGAAACCCTTGTCGGGAAACAAGACCCCTGGTCACATACGGCATGCCCACAACGTCCCCCGGCTGACGGACGGCTGAGTGTTATTATGAGCCCGTCGACAGACCGGCTGGGATCGACATCCCGTCAACGTGCGGGAACATCGCCCGGAACACGGCACACAATGTCGCTCTCTGCTCCCGTAGCCGCCCTCTGGTCCGACTCGGTGAGCAAGCGTCTCGACCTCTTCGGCGGCGAGCACAACCTGGGCGAGCCCCCGTTGCCTTTCAACCTCTACGGCAACGACATCCTCAACAACCAATGGGATTCCTTCGGCCCGTCCCGCACTGGGGGTTCCATCTCCAAAGTGAGCTACGGCGCAGGGGTGTCGGTCGATGGCCGCGGCGAGGCGTACTACTTTGGCGGATGGCTGAGCAACAACTCCGTCCCCCGGCTGGGTCACCGGCCCGCCGGTGGTCACGACCGGGCTGGTGAAGTATACCATGGACACGAATAGTTTTGCCAATAACACCGGGTGGGTGGCAAGTCACCCGTGTGCTCGGGCGAGTTTCGGACGGGGGCTAACAGTCTCCATAGTCCTGACAGCATCCGGCGCGCCGAGGGCAGTCTGCAGTACATCCCCGCCGGCGACGGCGGAATGTTGATCTACCTTGGGGGCATACAAGACCTGTGGGCCAACGGCACGGCGACGGGCCAGCCCATGAACCAGATTTTTATCTATGGCGTTCTCAGCAGCAAGTGGTACACCCAGAAGGCCTCGGGCGAGGCCCCGGAGGTGCGGCGGCGATTCTGCGCGGGCGTGGCATGGGCAGCAGATCAGTCGTCCTACAATATGTGGGTGCCACAGGTGAGCATGGTGCAGGTCGCGAAGGGGGCGAGCCCGCCGCTGCCGGGGTACACGTGGCCGATGGTCGATCAGAAGACGACGCCGCAGCCGATGGAGGCCGAGGTGCAGCCCGCGCCGGCTCAGGAGCCGCAGGAGCTGAGCGCGGACCCGGGCGAACGCGCAGAGAAGAGTGCCCAACACCAGACGTATTACAACCCGTAGGGCAACACGCGCCTGGGCAGTCTGACACACGGTCTCGTCAGTTGGTCAGAGAGGAGTGTCCCGATGTGCGAGACAGCAGGGGGTGAGGGAACGGCGGAGCATGCAAGGTGTGCTTGGTTGCGGCTTTTTGGTATTCGTGGCGCGGAAGCAGGTTGTGATGTCCTTTTTTTTTCTTTCTGTTTTTTCCCCTTCATCCACTTGTTCCTTTTCTCAACGATTCCCACTCTGGCGTTTGCGTGCGATGACGTGATGCTTGGGGTTGCAGGTCAGACAGGGATCGAATCAAAAGAACTCCACGCATTCTGGAACATGGCGACCCATCCGGGTCCTGAGGCCATCAGGGTCCGGGATGGCAACGCTTGAAAGGGACGCCAATGAGTCGCACCCCGTCCGTGACCGGAGTGGACTCCGTGATGCCCAGGCCCGGGCACGACTCTTTGTAAGAAGTCCGTAAGAGTCATGGACGGGGAACCGATGTGCAAATTATTATTCGTGCCTGCTCGGGGCTCTCTGCGGCAAGAAAGGCGCATGCAGGAAAAACAGGTTGCGAGTCCGTCCGGATGAACAATAAGGGCGAATAAAACACCGTCGTCGACATAACCTACCGAGATTTCATTGCGGCGGGGACACGAGGGTAGGGATGAGAGTCAGTCGTTTCCTCCTCTGGGGTGGCATTGGAGACCGTCGTACCCCCACCCCCACCCCCCCGACTGCACTTCCGAGAAACCGGGGCTCCGGCCCCCGCTCCGAGCGACACCGGCATCGCCGACATTCGCCCTCTTTTTTTTTCTTCTTTTTCCATCTTTCCTTTTTCTCTCACCCTCTTCTCCACTATTCCCTCCCGCCCGGAACCGGCCGATTCTACCGCTGCATCTTGGTCCTGCAGAAGCCCCCCCCCCCCCTCCCCTGCTCAAACGGGAGCCGGCCGAGGAAAGAGTAAAGACAGGGAAGAAGGGTTGCATCATCGTCGTCGTCTCGCACAAGTACCGAAGGAAACACTCGCAGTGCCACCCCCGGGCTGCCCATCGCGTTCCGAAAACCGGTTCCAAGTGCCAGTGCCCCCATGCAACCTCGCGATAGGGCGCGGGCGGAAAGGAAGGAAGGAAGGGGGGTCCCTGGATGGCGGCGTCCTGTCGCTGTCGATAACGGGTCTCTACGTGGTGGTCCCGCCGCACAGCCGAAACTACCCTATCTCGCCATCACCTCTCTCGCCGACACAATCGGGCCCGCCCCCAAGATAGCAACAGCCCATCCCAAGCAGCACTATCAAACTAGCTCCGACGACCAGGTAGCAGCGTAATCGTCGTCGCCGTCGTCGCCATCGCTGACCCAGCCAGATAAGATGATTCCCCTCTCCCCCGCCCCCGACTAATCAATCAGTTCCATCCCCAAAGGAGGGAGGGGCGAGCAAACAAGGACCCAGGGCCTCACGTCATCCGCACCACACCAGCCCGCATCACAAGGTGCGCGACGGCGTCGAGTGCGCTCCAGCCGACTGAGACCCCACGCACCACGCGTCTAGAGTCGTAATGAATACGGGCACATTCAGCCACACCACCCTCACCTTTCCCACACCTTTCCTCTCACCTTGTCTGTGCCACCACACCTTGGCCTGTACAGAAGCGTCTTCCTCCGCCGTACCTACATATACGTGCCTGACTTGCGTGGTCACTAACCTCGGGACCCGGCATGTACAACCACCACCGCCGCCGCCGCCGCCCCTGATCCCATATTTCTTACCCTGCGGAAACCTGATTTGCATCCAGATTCCCCGCGCCAGCCGAGCCCGGTCAACCGCTCCCCCGTCACCGTCGTCGTCACACACACACACACACACACACACACACACACGGCAGGATCGCCACGGCGTCCCATCACGAGATGCCCTCACCACACCAGGCCGTATCCCGTCATGACACCTATCCGTCCGGCCTCGACCCGGGAAAATCCCCTTCCGTCTCACCTCACCATCACCCCTCCTCCTCCCTCTTCCTTGCCCACTCTCCATCACTTGACAAAGCGCCGTCACGGGCCCGGGCACCTGACTCGACCCGCCTCGCTCTCCCATCACCTCATATTCCGAGATCCCATCGTCATCGCCCGGGTCGCGGCGAGCTCCTGAACTATTAACAGAAACCACCAGCGTCACCCGCCCCGATATTACCCCCACCCGACCGACCCAAATCAGAGCAAGAGTAAGTCACAGCCACAGACCTTACCGATGCCAGTAGCCAAGATGCAGGACCCCGGATCCAATGTCCCCCCCCAAAAGGCTAAATAATAACCCCTCGGCGCGGTGGCCCCTTCAGTGGCTCGTTCTTATCCCCAGCGCCCGCAGGACGCGAGGCAGGGAACCGCGTCTCGGATGGCAGTCGACTCATGCTAAAGGGGATAAGGAACAGAAAAGGTGAGAGGGATGCCGACCTAGCGCAACTAACGGCCGCGATGGGGCCCCACTCGGCCGGCGGTGCACCACCGTTCGCTCAAAGGGGGGGTAATCGCCCGCCAGAACCGCTGGTCGGCCGCCTCGAAAGAAACGAAAACAAACAAAGGTGTGCCGTGTGACGTTGACTGCCGGGTTCCCTCTACAAGAAAAGAAATCCAGCCCCCCCCCCCCCCCCCCCCCCCGTCTTTCTTTCTTACCCACCAGGGCGTATCTCAACAGCCCAAGAGGGCCCAGACCTCGGCGGAGCGGCGGCACAGCAGGGTGGACGAGCACCGGATCTTGCGCCTGTAAATTAAGTAACCCCTCCCTCTCCGGAACAAGAATAACAACAATATCCAAAGGATGTGGTGAGCCAATTTCTAGACCAGCCCGCGCCCGTGTGTGTGTGTGTGTGGGTGGGTGGGTGTGCGCCATACAATATCGACAACATCCTCCTCCCCCCCAAAAAAAGTCCCCAATCGCACAAAACAAGACCGGGCGCCCTTATCACGGTATCCCCAGAACTGCAAGTCCGTATTCCCGCTCCGGGAGGGGGGGCTTCTGGGGCCCCCCACTCTCTCTCCCTCTCTATTTCTACAGAGTACGACTCCTGTCCATCTCCCGAGTCAGTCTCGCTCATGAGACCCCCATGCGGGCCCCTCCCCCACTAGGCCGGCGACTTACCATCTGGGGAAGAACCCGCCAGGAGGAGATCGACGCCGTGCGTCTATGGGGGGGGGCTATCTTCAGATTGGGGGAAGGGGGGTTTCTTGCGGATCGTTGTGTGTACACAGTAGTACGTGTGTGCGTGGTTCAGAGGCGGTGGAATTCTTCTGCTTCATTGCCATCTCCCAAGCAGGCCAAGTTCCTCCCCGTCGTGTCCGCCGGCGTCGAGCCGCCGATCAAACGGATGCCTGGTCACGTGTCCCTTGCGCATGCATGAAGAAACTCTATAGTTCTGGACCGCGAATCCGTACATGACATTATTGAGAACGGCTTCATGCGTCCTGCTGATCCGGGATGTGCTATGGGGAGGAGGGGTTGTTTATTTAATTGTTTTTGTTCATGTATGATTCCGTAGAGAGAAGGGGGAGTACTGTATCCGCCATGTGCCTCCTCTGCCGAGTGTGGGAGATAAATGAAACTGAGAAAATGCGCCCTAGATACTGCGACCCGATGTGCCCTTCCCATGCAAAAGAGAGAGAAACAAAAAAAAGGCTGTTCGCCGTGGATGCCACGCCCCACCTTTCTATATGCCAAGGAGGTGATGGTGGCTGGAAGGCGTAAACAACATTGTAGGAGTGAGACATGACAATGCCCAGCACGACCCGTAACAACAAAAAGATGGAACAAGCTCCTGTGAACAATTCCTCTTCCCACCTCCCCCACCTCCCACGCGCGCCGAGGTTTTCGTGAAACCTCCGTGTTTTGTCTTGGGAATGGCGTACCAACCGGCCGGTTCGGGTCTTCAAAAGACGCGGCGGGGGGAGAGGAGAAGGAGAAGGAGAAGGAGGAGAAAGAAGAGGAGAACGAGATAAACCCCCAACTCGCTGTGCCAACGCCGCCAATCAATGCCTATGCCAATGCAACCCCGATTTTGATTTTGATTCTTTCGCAGTTCCCTCCTCCTCCTTCACATGACCGAAGCCTCGACGCTCCGCAGTGCAGAAAAGACATTGTAAATACGTAAAGTAACACCGCCACAGCCTGCAAATGCCGGCTGTCCGTGCCAGGACTTTTCCCTCTCGTAGGGTAAGGGTTGTGTGCGGACGGGGGAAGAGGTCCGGTGAAGGGCATGCGGATGATCCGGAAAGGTGACGACCCGGCACACACGGTGGAAGGGTGACATGAATATAGCACCAGTCTCCCTTGGCTGGCCTTTGTGCCTCTGTGATTGCCCCCGCGTTTTCCGGCGCTCAAAATCGACGCTAACCCCCCGCGGTCTGGGGCTGGGGTAAGACAGGTGAGTCCGAGAATGACCTCATCTTCCCCGCCCGCCGCGCACGCAGAACGCTAGGGGAGTAGCGCTCTGCAAAAGGCCGTTGATCGCTTAGCTCGATGCCGCCGTCGTGCAATGGGTCGACTGGAGGGTGTCTGAAGAGTGGCGCTGCCGCTTTCTCCTTATCCCCCCCCCTCTCGCACACTATCGGGTGAGGATTAACGACCCACCATGGGGGTCACCAGCTCGATGCTTTTCGGCCTCGAGTAGCCCGGCCCGGTGGGTCTCCGCGTGGGTAGCGGCCGCTCCATGCCGCTGGAGCTGTAGTTGTAGGGTTGGCCGTTGGCGGCGTAACCTCCGTCATAGGTTGACGGGAAGAAGCTGTTGGTGGCGCGGTTGTACGAGGTGCTGGGGCTGTTGGTGGTGCTCTTGGTGAAGGGCCACAGGCTGGGGTGGGACGTTGTGGGGGATGGCGGGCTCGGGGGGCGGATGCTGAGCGACCTCAGCGCTGAGACGGCGGACGAGTACTGGGCGCCGCCGGTGGTGGTGGTACCCGGCGTCGTGGGCGGGGAGAAGTGCATCGAGTTCGGCCTCGAGGGTGACGCACGAGGCACGATGTCCCTCGGCTCGGGGTTGCCAATGGCGTAGAAGGGGTAGTTGCCCATGTGCGCCTGCGTGTGACTCCTTCCCGTCGATGCGCTCTGCTGGTCATGTTTGCGGCATCTGAGCAGCGGGTGTCAGTGACGAGTCCTTGGTGGCACGCATGTCCTGGTCGCGGAGGGTCACTTACACTTCCGAGCAGTACAAGAAGTTGGCGTCTTGGGGCACAAATTGTTTTTCGCACGTCATGCTATAAGACGACCCAGTCAGCGAGGCTTCTTCGGTTGTTGGAGGAGCAATGATGGCAGACGGGGCTTTCAACGGTGGCCAAGCAGCCTCTGGCGGATGAGCAACACGAGGAGAGGAGCTGGACGTCCATCGTGACGCTGCAATGCACCCGAAAGGGAAATACGATTTGAAACTGCATTGGACGACGTCGGCCGTGTCGCCAGACGAGGTGTTGCGTTGCGGGGTTGCCAGTCTAGAACATGGCGCCAGCAGCCGCTTGCCGCCCCCCCCCAAAGCCCCGAGGAGAAACAAAGAAGAAAAAGAAAAGAAAGAAAATGGGGAAATAAGGGGGGGGGGGGGACGAGAGGAAGGGGTTGTTGGTGAGTGAGAGGTTGTAGTATAAACATACCAGAACTGAGGGAAGCTCTCCCGTTGATCGTCCCACGAGTCTTGTAGGTCTCGTTCCCGGTCCCTGGGGCTCTTGCCCAGCTTCTGAGGCGTCTGGCGGCGGGTGAGGGTGGAAGGGCGTTTGCTGTAGCGAGAGGGATCGGAGGCAACGACGGTCTTTTCCGACATGGACATGTTGCCCGACTTTCTGCGGGTGTGATGCATTGTGAGGTGTGGTGTTGTGTTATGGCTGAGGATGACTGAGAAGGAGAGGATGCGAGTTCCAGAGACGGGAGCGAGGTTGGCAGGGATCTTGTACTCTCCTGGCTCCGTCTCTCTCTCTCTCTCGTGTAAAAGTAAGGTAAGGGTATGTGTTTCTTTCAGTCAGTTTGGGTGCCTGTGTCGGTGGATGAACGGTGGGAGGAGATAAAGCGGGGAATGGCGGTGTTTGGTGGAGGGGTAGCGCTGTTCTATTCCCCTAAGCAGCGAGGATTGGCACTGGAGTTCTGTGCGATGCTTGTCCGTCCTTGTCTCGGCCGTCGGGTTTGGCAGAGACAGACAGACCACTGAGATGCAGGATGCAGCGAGAGGGTGAGAGAGAGGAAAAGAGAAAGGAAGAGGGGATCCGGAGAAGGAAGAAGATATCCGACTCTGTGAAAATTTTTCGCAAAAATCGAGATCTCGTTGGAATGGGAAATGCAGGAAAACGGTCCTTGTGTCTCACGCGGTTCCGAGTCGAGTGGCAAAGTCGGGGGCCCTTGGCCTTTAGTATCCGTACCTAGGTAGTAGGTAGGTAAGGGTTGTTGTTGGTGGTGGTGGTGGTGGTCCGTAGTGTAGGCACGTACGTACGTTGCCCGCTGCTGAAGAGATTTTTTTCTTTTCTTTTTGTCTCCCCCTTGCGTCTTTGCCGTTGTTGGTTTTCCCCCGCGGGTCAGAGCGGGTGCTGGGAGGATTAAGAAGGGTCTCGAGCTATCGCAAGTGCAGGGGGACGCCTGATGTGTGGTTTGGAGGGGGGTGCCTTATTCCCAATAGCTAAGGCGGCTTGGTGATGGATTGGAAAGATAGCGGCGGGTTTGCGTCTAGGGGGGTGTATGTGTGGGTGTGGATATGTAATGTATATTTGGCCGAGAAGCTGATAAGTGATGGGACAGGATGTGAGTGTGAGTGAGCGTGTGGCGTGAGTAGGCTAGGTAGGTACCTATAGGTAGGTAGGTAGGTGCCTTGTAACCGCACCTCAGTAGGGGGGTGTGTGTGTGCGCGTGTGTGTGTGTGCGTGGGTGGGCTGGCTGTGATTGTGACTGTGACTTCTGACCTGATGCGATTTTCTCGAGGGGAGGTGCTTGATCACCCACCCAGTCCAGTCGGAGGTTTTTGACTGCTGATGGAACCCGGGTCGAGGTCTGGGCGTGGTGAGAAATAAACAAATAAAAGAGGCGTGCCGCCAGTCCAAGCAGATGCCAATGTGGAGTTGCAAGCTTGCAAAAGGAGGATTGGCCGCCTATCTCTTTTTTTTTGTATTCTCGTCTTTTTCTTTTCTTTTCGTTTCTTCTTCTTCCTTCTTCTGTTGTCTCTTTGCGACGTGGCCAGCTCGGCTAACAGAAAGATATACGGAGACGGGGAACTCGCGCTTACGGTTGTTGGTGTTGCTGCTGCTGCTGCTACCGTACAAGGCGCGAGTTGGTGGCTGAGGTTGGTTGTGTGCGAGGTTGCGAACTCGGCGCCCAAGTCATGGGCCGGGGTGGGCGACGGTATTGTACTACGTATGCGTACCGACTCTGTAGTAGCTTAGGTCCAGAGTAGCGCGTGCTTGGTGTCGGTCCAGGGATTGATGGTCCGATGCTGCTGCCTCTGCGTCCGCAGTGGGAAGGCAATGTTTGCTACTGTCTAATCAACAGCCCGGCGGCGTGCAGAAACGAATAGGCGCTCTCGCAGGAAGCACGATGACGACAGGGCAGAGGCCGAGTGCGGGGATCGAGGGCTGGCTAGCTCGGCCACTTGTCCGACTCTCCGAGTTTATGCACCGAGATGCAATTCGTGTATCAACAGGTCCAAGGGGTCAAGAGACGACGTGGAAAGACAAGAGACGAAAGGATAAGGCGCTGACGTAGTGGGTGCCTGGGACGAAATGTTCGCGGCTCTTTTTCTCTCTCCCCCTCTGCTGGAACCAGTCCCAGAAGACGGGCCTGGGAAATATTTCTAGTTCCGCAGGTTGCAAGTGCGTGCTTGATCAATGCCTCATCCAGTGGATGGATCGAGTATGACTCTTCCTTGGCTGTATGCGTGTACATACTATTTTCCCTCATTCTCACTCTCTCTCTCTCTCCCCCCCCCCCCTGGCAAAGACAGACTGCTTTGTTTTATTTCTCTCTTACCCCTTCTCCCTCCTCTCTACGAATACAAAGCCAGGGACCCAGCCGAAGACGCAAGGTACCTCGGATTGACGCAAGGACAGGCAGGGCCGTGGGTTCGCCGAAAGCGGACATGTCGGGGGCACGAACGGACCTTGCGCCCATGAGGTGGGAAGATGCGCCGCCGATTCGTCCGCCGTCTCAACGTTGTCGGTGACAGCCAGCGGGGATACCACGCCAAGGGTACACAGGACGCTGGCTGTGTGGTGGCACCCGCGCTGGTTGTCGTCGTTGCCGTTGCCGTTGTTGTGGGCGCGCGGTGGATGTGGTGTACTACTTACTCCCTAGCCCGCCGTACGAAATAGCAGCGGCGATCACAGACACCCTGATGAACCAGCTACTTTCCTCCCGAGGCGTGACCGACTTTTACTCTCTAAACTATTTGCTGCTTCCGATCCTGACACTACCTGGGCAGGAGAAGGCCTGGGAATCGGTCCCCCTCCTAGCTAGCTTCTATCTCTGTGGACGTTTACTTCTTCCAGGTCGGGTCCGATACCTGGATGGTAGACAGATTACGAATAATCAATTGAAGAAGAGGGGGGGGAGAAGAAGAAGAAGAAGAAGAAGAAAGCAAGGGGAAACCCAGCATGGGAGTTCGTCTGTGTGTAATGCTGGCGTGGTTTTTTTTCCCCTTCTTTTTTTGTATGCAAGCTAATTTGGCTGGGAAGGAATTCTTGGAACAATGCGGCTTCTGTGCAAAATTTTCTCTCTCGCTCTAAAAAAAAAAATGCCACCCCTTTCCTTTCTTGATTGACTGCTCGCTCTTGTTGTCTCTCCTCACCGACTAATTGACGTGCTCGAGGAATGCGGCGGCTAGCGAGATGGTCTTCTTGTCAGATCGAGATTCAAGATCGTGACTGAGGTTTATATCGTGACTGGCCCCAGCCGTCACGGGGTAATACCGAATATCGTGCCTACATCTATAGTACATGATTGGTTGTAGTGCTCGTCGCACTGGATAGGGGAAGCCTGTCTGTCTTGTTGTCCCGTTTTACCCTCGGTCTTTTTCCCCCTCTCGTTTTTTTCTTTCTTTCTTTCTCTCTCTCCCTCTCTCTCTCTCGCTTCCTCATTTTCTCTTCTTTTTTTCTGCGACTTTTGGTTTTATTTTCTCTCTTTTTTTTCCCACATGGCTGTATCCGTACTCCGTATTGGGCAACCCGTGGCCCATGTCTGTGACTCGGTGGGTGGGTCGGTCCAATGAGCTGCCCTGGGCTGTGTGTGTAGGTATACTACATAGTACGTACTTCGCACCTCTGTAAGTACCTCCGCACCAGGAGGTACCCAGGTAGGTGTAAGACAAGCCAGGCGGATGCTTTCCCTTCTGTGGGGATGTCGTCCTGGGCACGGTCGAGACTAGTGTACTAGCGGTTAGCGAGACGAGGGGGATGTACAGACCAGGGCAAAGCCAAGCAGGGCTTCTGGTGGTGTAAAATATGGGGATGGTCCAGAAGGGAAACCAGGCCATGATGCGATGCACGATGGATGCTGGCCGCAGGTCTGGGTGCCGGTCTGGGGAGGAAGCTGTGAGTAATGGAAATACATGTAAGGAGTACATGCCATGCTTCGGTACTTGCTGGCCTTTAAACTTCCAACCCACCTAGGTATGAGACCTACATTACCTAACGTGTCTAGGGGATACGCTGAAAACTAGAACCATGATACGGCAACGGCCAACAGAAGCGGTCAACAATGGCGGGATGGTGAAATCCGTGGCTGCCATCACGACCGAAACGAATGCGGTGCTGTGCGGTGCGGTGTCGAAAGCACCACAGGGGCCCCGACTGAGGTGACTGAGGCCCGGACCTGGACCCGTACCGGTTAGTGTAGACGAGGCAATGGACGTGGCCAGGTGACCGGGCTTGCGATGCATCATGTTTGCAATTATGGCATCAGCTCACGACGTCGGCGCAGCATCAAAACAACAGGCGCAGTAGCAGCAGCAGTAGTAGGCGGCATCGACTCGGGCCTTATCTGCCGTGTAAGAAAGCAGGGAACAGGCAGGAAACGCACCCTCAGCACGAGAGGCGTGCCTCGTCTCATGCGACGACGTGCTCGAAACCTCTACGGCCTCGACGTCGGCTCCCTCAGACGTGTGCAAACGCAACCAACCGGTCCACGCGCGCAACGGGGGCCAAGAGGCACATCACACGCCGGGCCGTCCAAAGTCCTTGGACGAAGCAGCAGGCACTCGAAATACCTAATGCGGTGGGGCGGGAGAAGGATGCAGTGAAGTAGCAAGACGTGGGCGGGCTTTTTTCTTTCCTTCCTTCCTTCTTTCTTTCTTTCTTTCCCCCCCCGCCATGACGATCGACGGATAACTGTACAGTATCTGCCTGCCTGCCTGTCTGCCCTGCTCCATCCGCATGAACACTGCGACATGACAATTCCCCCGCCGGAGCCTCTGGGACGGCTCGCGGCGCTGCAATGCCATGCGCCTGGCTACATATATCCCATATTATGGGAGGGGAAGGGGGCCAGCCGCCTGCATAACCAGCAAAGAAAACAGCCAACGGCAGACGGTTTCTAGGCAGGTACCTTGTTCTAGGTGCCTTGCATCGTCGTGAAACTTACAGCTGCAACTTGCAGCAAACCTCGATGCCTGGTTAGCCCGTCACTATGCGTTACCTACCCGCCTAGGTAGGTAGGTATATACAACAGGTAGGTAGGTAGGTACTCAGATAACGGCAGGGGCTTTTTTTTTTTTCTTCTTTTCGTTTTCCATTCTACTTGTTACAGCAAACCCTCTCGGTTGCGTTCAGAACCATATGCAATGCGGGCAGGCCCCGGTTTTTATTTCATCTTAAACTTCCGGCACATCCCGGGATCACCAGATGTCGCAATTGCTTAACCGGCTCAACTGTCTGAAAGCAACGGGACGGTCGCCAAACACTCCCTCACGCCGCGTGTCAGGGAGACCCCACTACGGCTCGACTTGACTTGTTGCTTCCCTGTCTCGACCGTCGTGTCGTCGAGTCGGGTCTGGTGGTACGCGCACGAGGGGCCCGCCGTCCGGCGCAGCGGTAACCCCAGGACCGCACACCACCTACCTAGGCACCGAGGGAGGTGGTTTACAACTCGGTGCCTCGTTTGTCATACGTAGTAGCATCGTGCATGTGCGAGAGACGGGCGCACTCGATGCCCGTCCGTGCCGACATTCGCGGCGCGCAGGTAATTTGCTCACGCATCACCCCATCCACTGCCCTGAGCACGTTTTCCCACGAACGGGCTTGGTCGGGAGGGAAACCCATGATGGGCTCCGTAGACGGAGCAGGCTATCCGTACGTAGCTTTCCACCCATCCCAGAAGACAGGGCAGAGTTCGAAACAAACTCCACCCGGGGACTTGGGAGGCACCCCAAGTACGGAGTACCTACATCACTAGCCCGCCTACCTAGGTTGGTGGTGGTTAGAACACCTCTGCCTCGCTCTCCACTCGGAAGGCCCACGTCCCGCGTCCCAGCGAACGATGGAGAGGGAAGGGCCACACTCTCGACGGGGTTCCGCACCGAGAGGGAGAGAGAGAGAAGAAAACCCATAGCGCACCCAAAGGCCAAAAGGGTAGCGAGAGCTGAGAGGCGAGAGGCGCCCAAGCCCCCCCTGGGAGGCGTCATGCTCCCGAACGGCGTTGCGAGCTTGGCCGGTCCGAAGCCTCGTTCCCATCGAGTTCGCTATACCACGCCGTTTGTTGTATTTTAACACCAGGCTCCGTATCACCGCTACTTGGTTGGGTGGGTGGTTTCGTCAGGTTAGGTAGGTATGGTAAACTATTCTTGGGTCTCCAACACTCTCCCCTCTCTCCCTTGGAACGGTCTGCCACTCGTGGAGAAGGCCGTGGATCCGAGGACCTCTCTGGCCTAGCCGCGAGCCGCACGCCGACCGCCGTAAAAAGAAAAGAAGGATAAAAGCACTGTGGCCCCGTTTTCCCCAGGAACAACATACGCTATGCACATGGACTCCATGACATGAAAACATGCACGAAAAACCAAAACCAAAAGGTACACGAGGTAAAAGAGGGGACTGAGGGAATAAACGAAAGAAGAAGAAACGGCAGAAAAGAAGAAAACCTAGACAATTTGGTGCAGAATTTCCAAGATTCCAGACCTCAACCCCCCCTGAAAGACCACACACCGTCCGTGGAACCAGGCGCAGGGGAAACCTAATTCTCATGACAAAAGGGAGAAGGGGCATCTCTCATGATGTCAAGAATGTGCACAGGCTGCGGAGCCCGGTGGAAGAAACGGCATCCGCTTGTTTCCTTTTCTCTCGGTTCCGTTTCTGCAAGGGGGGGGGGGCTTCATTTCTCCCGGTGCTCCCTCATCAGTCGATTCAGTCCTTGGTACGGATATAGTAGTATGTCGTAGGTATGTCGAATGTGTGCTACCTACGGGCGTAGTAGGTACGTGTGCATACATGTATCGTATTAACGACCGCCTACACTACCATGGATGTTGCTTCACCCACGTCCGGTTCCATTGTTCAAACCAGACACCAGGCGAGCGGGGCGATCCAGCGATCGGAGGGCATGATGATAGCAGGACACCTAGCGCTTGTTACATACAGGCTTGGAACTACTGCGGTGTTGCTGGTCAGTACCTACCTAGGTAATTACAGGCAGACCCTACTTGGGTACATACCCACCTACCTAGGTACCTACGTAGTAAGGTGGTTTATAGGTAGGTAGGTACGAAATTAGCAAGGTACTTTGTATGCATGTACCCGGTCCAGGCCATTGTCATCGTAAGTTTTTCCGCCCGCGAGGGTTCCATTGTTCGACCCTCGCAACGGCCGTCAAAGCCGTCCACGTTCTGCATTGACAGACAGACAGACACAAGCGGCTGGGCGGTGCGTTCCAAACAATCGCGATCCCTATGCCAACTCGGTTCGCGCAACAAAAGCATCATCATGCTCATGCACGCTACCCCCGTCGCCATGGTCCGTCGAGTCGGCTTGCGAGACGGACGGCCTTCCGTGTTGATCAGTTCCAAGCGCTGGCCCTGCCGCCGCCTCGGTCAGGTACGGATGGATACGCGACAGTACTCGGCTACCGTGCTTGTTATTCCCATGGTTCCTACGTGGTAGAAATTACGTAGCAGGTAATTAAAGTACACTTCACATCACCCGTAGAATGCGGGGTACGGGCTTTGCCAAGCCGTCGGCCACAACCAACTGCCGCCTATGACCTGCACCTCTTGGTCCCTCGCTTCTCACCAGTCCGTCGCATTGGACCACGCGCTCGCGATGCCTCCTGTCGGGTGATTCCCCGTCGACCCCAACTGGACGAGAGCCATAAACCGCGTACATACATGGGCCACCAACCGGCGGGCTTCTTCGGTCGCAAAACGCCCTCGAGTCGCCTGCAACACACACACAGTGCAGCCGGGCTTGCTGCCGTGTAATCAAGACTTCGCACTCACTTGCCCCTCTGGGCACTCGACGCATATTGCCGTGGCATTCTCCCAGAGTAGCTGCGTCGAACGAACCATCGACCCCTCGTCCGCCTCTCTTTCTTCCTACTCCAGGCGTGCCAGCCAACACTCCTGTTGCGGCTGCTGCGGCTGCTACTTTCGCCCGAGGGCCCTCCAGCGTGTCGAGCCGTGATTGACACAGTCGGAAGACGCTGGCACCAACACCTCCCGAACCATGCCCCCCCCCCCCTGGAGCTGCGTCCAACCGAGATGCACTCCCTCGGCCAACCTTTGCCCTGCGTGGGGGTTCTTGCCGCTCGACGGAATGACAGCCTTGGCGACCTCGACCTCTCTTTTTCCCACCCGCCCGGCATGGGAGGGTTGCGTCCATGCACCCAAGCTTCCACCCTCCCGAAATGAACATGCCAGGGCTGCAGACATTGGGTGCCGGCCGGGAGAACGAGATTGAGAACGGCGTGGTTTACATAGCACCACGGCGGGAGAGATGGGTACAAAGCATCCGTATCCCCGTCCGGTATGCCTGTTTTGTCCAACGACGGCACCGCTACGACATGCACGCCATACGCCTTCACCCCACGCTCGCGACCGCCCCTCTCTCTTTGTCCCTCTGGCGCCGTCACAAAAGATGCTCAATTCCAATTTATACTCGGGACAACCCCGGCCCCGACACCCACGCATCAGCGCATGCGACCTTGGGTCACAGGCACACCATCAAGGTGGCCAGCCTGGCCGAGCCCTCCTTCCTCGACGCCTACCTGCTGAGACGAGAGATGGAGAGAATGGTCGCCAAAAGCCCACATACGCTTGGATGGGATCTCGCCATTGACCAGGGTAGGGGAGGTGGCTGACGGGCTTGGCTGCTTCGCTTACAGCCCGAAGCAAAAGTCGACGTCGATGAAAAAATTCCGCTTCCAAAAACCAGCAACCTCTCGGCCAGACCCAATCCCTTGGGCTTCCCATCCCACGCAGCAGGTCGTATGCCCCATCACACACTCACGGTCCGACCATCAAGAGTCGGATACTATCGGGATTGCTTACCCTACGAAACAGGTGGGTCCTCGGCAGGCACCCAGACCCTTTGGGCGCCATCCAGACCAGACCAGGGTGTGCTTATGCGAGATAACGACACATGAACCTCTCGCCGCTTCGTGAGCCGCCGCAAATGTCTGCCTGCCTGCCGAACTCCCAGGGTTGGACGGACGGCCTTGTCTAATTAGGCATTGGCGGAGAGGACGGGGTGATGTCGGATATCGACTGCGTTTGCGAGACCAACGAAAAAGACAGGCCGTGGCCGCCGTACGCACAACCAACGGTCGTCGGGCACCCCGTCCACCAACGCTTGCAGTGTCAGAACTCCAGACTCGGAGCTACTGTGGATTACCCTGTCCTTGAGGCTCGACAGCCTTTTCCGATCCGCAGGCACTGAAGACCCACGAGGCGCCCCGGCAAGGCCCTTTCGGGCAACGACCGCAACGACCGCAACCTCGTCGGGGTGGGCGTGGGCGAAGACGATCTCTGGTTCGCAGGAAAGATGGCTTTCTGCTTATCTACGGAGCGCGCGGGAGCGGAGGCTTTGCGGAGCGGGCTGGTTCACGCCCCCATGTCATCGCATGGGGTGGGTGGTCCTCAGCCCGCTAACCTATTCTGAGCATCCGGGGGCCATCCGTACCATTGGATCGGGGGACCCTGAATGCTTCAAAAAAAAAAAAAGAAGAAAAGATTTTCCCCCTCCCGCGGCTATCGTAAGCGTGTCGGCTCTGTTTCCGTTCTCCGAGAGGGGAGATTTGCTCGTCGGATGGCGATTATAACGGCACACCGGCCATGGTTGGTGATGACAAGCGCGGATGCCGTAATAGTTACTCGTGGCTATCTGATTCCCGGTGACACTTTTTTGCCATCTTGCGGCTTTACGCGTCCAATTGACACATGGAAGCCCAGATGCCGCTGGCGAATGGATCTCACCGCCGTGGCACGGTCCAGTTTGGTAATTGAATTCGTTCATTCAAGTGTCATTATCATCAAGTTATCATCCCAAGCCCATTACTAATCCCCCATTAATGCTTTTGCCCTTTCCCGTTATTTTATATCGGTCGCCTGGACGAGTCTCGGGACAACGCCCGGCCGTGATGAGGGCCATGGCCCGGAAACCAACAAGAGATTGCACCGCACCCCTTCCCACCCTCCGCCCCTATGCGGTGTTGTAGAACATGTCGATCTTCTTGATCCTGAACAAGGCGTCCTCGTCCGGGGGGCCGGCGGTCCAGCCCGGGTCCCCGTTGGCCCAGTTGTTGAAGACCCAGGCGCCGGGGACGCTGGGGACGTTCTGGAACGTCTCCCAGCCGAGTTCGCCGTCGACGTAGAAGCGGACGCGGCCGGCCAGCCAGTCGAGGCGGTACTCGTGCTCGGTGGTGGTCGGGCTCGAGGGCGGCGTCACGCCGAGGACCGTCTTCTCCGTGCTGGGGTCCGTGGCCTGGTTCTCGAACCACAGTTTGGGCTCGCCGTCGTTGCTATCGGAATCAGGGTCGGACAGCCACTCGATGTCCGTCTCCTGGCTATTGTTCGCGTAGAAGAACATGCCTGTCCGGAGCGGGGCGTGCGTTAGCCGTACTGCGGGGGGGTCTCGAGGCGGTGTCCGAAAAGACAAAAAGGGGGGGGGGGGGTCTTCTTACCGTTGCAGACGCCGGGGGTCTCGGAGAAGATGGCGACGGTCCGGACGGAAGCGTACTTGATGTTGGTCGCCATGGTGGTGACCTCGCCGGTCCTGTACGGCTTGGCCGTCTGGCCGCCCTCGACCCGGAGGTTGAGGTAGCCCCCCGGATGAAGACGTTCTGCGGGAGGTACTCGTGCGTGTCGCTGACGGGGTACTGGCTCGCGTGCAGGCCCTGCGGGAGCGCGGCGCCGTCGGGGAGATTGCCAAAGTCCCAGGTCTGCTGGTTGTAGAACATCCCTGCGTCGGGGATGAAGATGCCCGCGCTGCCCTTCTTCCGCCGGGGACTCGCGGAGGCGCAGGCGGCGAGCAGGGCCGTGACGAGGAGGGAGGGGCGGACCATGGTGGAGACGAGCCCGGGGAGGGGCCTGTGAGACCTCGGAGCGTGGGGAGAAGGGCCTCGTATCTGGAAGGGATGGTGGGCGGCGTTGAGGAATGCCGGCGCGTGTGAGTGCGGTGCTATCCAAAACAAAACAAAAATGTCTGACCTGAACCCGGGCAGTTGATTTCCCTTATAACATCACAGCCCGCTCTGTCTGGCGCGGAACAGACATCATCCTACATGCGTCCCTTTACGCGAGGTCTCTCTCGACGTCGGGGACTACCGAGCAGCCTTTCGAGGGCTTGATGAAGGACCCCCCTAGACTCACTCCATCGCGCCCCGTGGCAGTCTCTGTCGTGGTTGATGGGCGGGCTCTCGGGTCATCGCCCCGCCGGAAGGGGGCAAGGCGTGGGCGCGGTCGCGGGAGGCGCGGCTTCCCACCAAGCGGCTCGCGTGGGGGGCGGAGCGCGGGGCTTTCCCTTGGCCCTGTTGACTCGACGCCCGGGAACGGATATGGGAAGAGGGGGCATGGGCACGCCTTTTCTTGAGCCCAACGGCTTCCTCAGAGGTTCATCCGGGCCAGCCAGATGCCCTCGACCGCCGCCGGACAGAGCATCCTGGCCCGGAGGAAGCGCTCTGCCGGCGCGCCTTTGTCATGTCGTATGGGCCAAAGGCATAGGGCACAGGGCACCTGGGCTCGCCCATCTCGCTGAGCCGCCGAGCTCTGTTGGCGGACGAGTGCTCGGGGAACCGGCGCTCGCCCGTGGTCCAGCTTCTTTCCGTCCTAGGCCGACCGCGGCCCTGGGACTCTGGCGCACGCGAGCCAGGCGGCGGCTGGACCGTGTCACTTTTGGCCGGCTTGGGGCTAGCGGACTGCGGGGTCTGAAGGGCCGACGCAGCCCATGAAGGGGAGGCGTTCCCTGTGCCGCTTTGCGCTTCCCGGCGCGGGATCGCGATGGCCCAAGTCCCTGGCGCCCTGGCTGGGAAGGCAAACTTCGAGGAGCCGCATCCGTCTGGCCGCCCGAAAGCAGCGCTTTCGGGGCATCTAGGCCGCTCGTCAGCGTGGCGGGCGTGAAAGGAAAGGGGTGCGGACGGGACGGGGGGGCAGGATGACGGGACATGTCTTTCCCACTCGGCTGCCGTTTCTTCTTCTCCCTCTTCATCATTCATGTTGTTCCTTCTTCTTCTCTTGTTCTTGTTCTCTCCTTCCGCGCTTGACGCTGCGAGACATTACGTTGGGCTGAGACACCCGCACAAAAGAGGTCGACGGTGATCCCTCGGGTAAGACGGGCGGGGCACTCCCTTTGAGACACGACTCTTGGGTGTTGCCGTTTTCATCGGTGACGAAGGGCCCTCGATCGAAGGATCGAGGGAGGGAGGGAAGGACAAGGGGAAGGGAGAGGCTCGGCATTGTGCAGCGTGTCGTGTGGGAATGCCCGCTGTGCGGATTGGGGAAACCAGGAGACGCGACGATGACGTGCCAATAATATATCCTTCACCTTTGGCAGATCGTACAAGCCCGGCCCTTCTTCCACACATCTCGCCGCGTGTAAAAACCAACCCACGCCTCCTGTCAACCCTCACTGATCAGCCGTCTTTGAAGTCCACCACCGGCCCTGACTAATCGTGGGTCTCGGTACACATAGGTTTCTCATCCGTCACTGTCTAGCCCCCCCCATCCCCCTCCCCCCCCCCGTCACCGACCCTTCCGCCGGCCCACCGGACCGGAGCCGGGAGGGGATGTGGGTCTGAACGCTCGCTACCAAGTGGAAACAAAGCTCAGCAACAGTCATGTACCTCAGAGGCACGCGCACCTCGCTTTCCTGCGGCTTTCTGACCCCGGCTCGCCCCTGGAGGGGCTCGGGCTGGGAGGGCCCACGCCGGTCAGCGAGGTGGACAACGCCCCCCTCTCTGGCGGCCCGCGGGGAAGGTGGAAGGAGGGCCGACCGTACACGCGACGAAAAGCCTGGGTCTGCCCCTCGAGCGGCGGTCCGTTACCGCTCCGCCTACGGGCGCTGCGTCGGAGAGGGGTCTTTTGTGCGTGTGCAGGCGCTGGGTGACTGCGCGACAGAGGCCGCCCCCGCCCGCTGGGTTTTTTGGGCGATGCGGATCGGAACACATCGGCCGCCGGGGTCCCTCTGTTCGTCCCACCCGTCCTGCCGGCGAGGTTGGGTCGCCGACGGCCCTGGCGTGGCACGAAGCCGCCCTCGGCCGTCTGGTCTGGACACTGGCATATATTGGGTGGAGCTTCTCTGAAGGCTTGCGGCATGAGGCACATGATCGAGCATCTTTCACCGCAGGACCGTCGGCCTGCTCACGGCGGACAGCCACGTGGTCCGGGGCGTTGCTGTCGTCTAGCATCGCGCGGCCTACAGACATCTTCAGGTGTATCGCCCCAGCGGTTCGATATCGACCGTCGTAGGGTCCTTGTTTCTCGGTCCACGTTCGAATAATGCTGAGCAAGAAATTTCATGGCATCATGCTAATAAACTCCAGATCCCTGGGGAGACGAGGAAAAATCTCCAGTTCACACCAATCGTGTCCAAAGGGACCCGTCGGCTCTCGGGTACCCAAAGGCAGATGACGAATGCGATGGCGACAGTACGGTTGTCTTGAAGATAGACCTGGGAGCAGAGAAGTCAACACGGCATCCAGCACAACTCGCTATCCTCGCACTCCAGACGTGCCGCAAGAGGCCCTGTCGACGGTCTAAACGTCGGCCATGGGTCGACCACGCTTTCGCCGCAACTAGCTAACTGATAGGCGGGAACCAGCAAGGCAGTTCAGCCCCAAGTCACACTGTAGGATGCGCTTTATATGCTCCCACGCTCATGTTCGCGCGGTGCGAGCAAAACGCTGTCATGGCCGCTCTTTACCCGGAACTCGTTACGGACGCGATGCTTCGGTGAGGGTTCGCGGCGCGGAGGACTGGCTTCGTGTCCGGACCCAGCCGCGCAAACCTGCATGACTTTGGACCCGGCTGATAGCCAGTGGTTCAAATACGTCTTCTGCCTTTCGTGGCTGGCTCCGCCGGGTCTTGGATGCGATACTCCTCGAGGCCCTTCTCATCACCAAGACAATTCGATCTGCTCTTGCAGATAAGCGCTTGTGTCGGCCAAGCCGTTGGATATACGCCGGTATCCTTCGTCGGCCAGCCAAATCTGTTGTCTCGTTTCCAGGTTGTTCGGCGCGCGCCGGACCGACCAAATATGTTCTTGTTGAAGCCGTGCGTCGTCCGTCCTCTTCTGAACTACTCGGACTGGGCAGGAACGCACTTGCATTTGTTTTCTTGTCTGCCCTTGTCTTGCATTCCCCCCGCCGAAAGACTGCTCGCCACGGCTGTCGACATCGATCAAGTACTTGTTCGACGTGTTGGATCCTTGCAGCTCCGGCTCCGGCCGTCCTACGGCGCTGTGGCTACCTATCCACGCGACCTCCACAGCCACGTCGACTTGTCGGGAGGGAATGCACCGTCGGTGAAACCTTGTCAGGGCGTTTTGTAGATTCTCTCCATGGCTGTTGTGCATGAATCGGCAAAACACGCTGCTCTTGTGAGTCCATATCGCAGACCGCGCGGCTTTGCCAGTTGGAACGCAGCGCATCGGCGGTTGAGGGACGAAACGCACGAATGTGCCTCTTCGGAGGAATGGGCACAATACACAACGTTCAGGTTGTGCAAAGTGGCATCTTTGTGCTCGCTGATCCAGACCAATATCAACAGCCACCTTACTGACTGCCCCCTGCTACTTTTCAATCGTTGTGTAATCCTTCGCTTAGCAAATCGACAAAACGAGAGACAGGCGTGGGCACGACAAATGGCCAAGCAGCGCTGACGGAGAGAACTGCGAGGTAGGTCATAGTAGCCCATTTCCCTGTCGTACCACGTGCAAGAACCGTCCGTTCCTCTGTTGTCCTGCCTACTTGAATGAACAGAAGCGGAAAAAGAAGGGCGTATCTGCATGCACCAGTTTAAAAAACGTCGAGCGTCAATGTCGACAAAAGATACACTGCTATGACCGTGGCAGGGCTCGAACCTGCGACCTTCTCGGGATCAAGTGCACATACTTGTGAACGAGAAATCATAATCCACTAGAACACACAGCCGGATCGTTACGACATTTGGGCGAAATCAATGCCAAGTACCCCTGGGCCCCCGCCGCCTACCCCTGTTGCAAACTGCATGACACGCATGGGCAACTGAGATCTGGATAGAAGGCTAAAGAGTCGTTGAAATACCGTCTGCAATTGCCTTTTCAAATCGCCCAGAACACTCAATGACTAGTTTCAATTGGGGAAAAGGAAGCTCTGGCTCCTCGAGATTTCGTCCTGGGTTGGGTTAATGTGAGCTTTGGCTTCCAAGTCGACACATAACACCAACCCCAAATACCGACCGGCGGAGACACACAAAGAAAACGTACCACAGAAGCTCCAGGCTCTCGAAACAACTCGGTACGAGGCCAAGGACCGTGGGATTATTGATTTATTCAAAAAAAAGATTGGGATTGGATTGCCAAAGCCGCATCGGGAGGCTGGCCGGGCTGGCATGGCAGCCCGCCAGAGTTAAGCAGGTACCGAAGTCGCAACCCCACCATCCACACAAAATTGCACAGGAGGGGTTCATCAGCAGTGACGCACCCGTGGATCCCGGCTTGATGGAATTTCACCCAACAGGAACAGACCAGCACGCTCACACACCGAACATGACGCGATTCCGCCCTTGCATAGACCTGCACGCCGGTCAGGTGAAGCAGATCGTCGGCGGCACGCTCGACAGCACGACGACGGAGCTCAAGACCAACTTCGTCTCGGCGCACCCGCCGGCGCACTTTGCGCGGCTGTACAGGGACAACGGCCTCGCCGGGGCTCATGTCATCATGCTGGGCCCCGGAAACACGGAGGCGGCCCGGGAGTCGCTCAAGGCGTGGCCGGGCGGGCTGCAGGTCGGGGGAGGCATCAGCAGCGAGAACGCGAGGGAGTGGATCGAGGCCGGGGCCGAGAAGGTCATCATCACCTCGTACCTCTTCCCGGACGGGCGGTTCAGCCAGGAGCGGCTGGACGCGGTGCTCCAGGCGCTGGGCGGCGACCGGGGCAAGCTCGTCATCGACCTCAGCTGCCGGCGGCGCGGGGACAACAGGTGGTTCGTGGCCATGAACAAGTGGCAGACCATCACGGACATGGAGGTCAATCAAGGTTCGTTCTACCGATGCTACTACGTGGGGGGCGTGCGAATATGAGAGAGAGAGAGAGAGAGAGAGAGAGAGAGAGAGAGAGAGAGAGAGAGAGAGAGAGAGAGCGTGCGTGTGCGTGTGTATGTCAATGGGTGGCTGACGAGAGTTTTATTGTTTTGTCGCGGGCAGAGTCGATCAAGCTGCTGGAGCCCTATTGCTCAGAGTTCCTCATCCACGCGGCGGACAACGAGGGCCTGCAGAAGGGCATCGACGAGAAGCTCGTGGAGAGGCTGGCCGAGTGGTGCAGCCTGCCAGTCACGTACGCGGGCGGCGGTCGGAACCTGGAGGACCTAGACATGGTGAAGAAGCTCAGCAAGGGCAAGGTGGACCTGACGATCGGGAGCGCGCTGGACTGTTTCGGCGGCAACGGCGTGAAGCTCGATGAGTGCGTCGCCTGGAACCGGGCTCAGCAGTAAAGGAGGTTTCAAAAAAAAAAAAAAAAGGGAAAGGGGGGGGGAGGCGGGATCTGTACACGGTAGATGGAAAGAATCGGGAAAAAATGTCACACACACACACACACACACACATACAACACACAAAAGAAGAGAAAGGCCTGTCCCCTCATGGTGGAATGGAGTCGGGTTGGGTTGGTTTGGCATGCGAGGCGTCACATCCGATGGCAGCCGTGCGACCCGGGCATGGTAGAAGGATGCTGATGCGGTTCCGGCGCGGTGCGACGAAGCAGCGGGGTGCCGCGCTAGATGTGCAGATGAAAGAAACGAACAGACTAACAATACGGAGCTGGCTGCGAAAGCACACCGGCGTCTCGTCTTGCTTCTCTCTTGTGTTGCGCTAGGGAGGTACGCATGTACGTTTCGTATACCCGGAAGGAAGTACGTACATCCGTCGACCGTAGGTAGGTATTTGAGAGACATGGACTGGCTGGCGCGATAGTGTGCGTCGGATCGGGACCCCGCCTGGGCGGTTGTCGTGTTTGCCCCTCTCACCCTCTCGTCATTACGGATACTCTCCTCCCTTGGGGCTGAAGAGGGGGGAGGGGGGCACTTTATCGGGTTTGTTTTGGAGGGGCCATCTAGTGCTCCTGGCTTCGCGGAGACGAGGGAGGGGAGGAAAGGGGAGGGGGGAGACTGGAATCCCTGACAGAACGTTCCACCGACCGGGCCGGTCAATCAATCCATCGCGGCGCTGACCGATTTCCTCTTGTCTGAGCAAAGGCTTTGCGCCGGCGGGGAGCGGGACGAGAGATGGCGCAGCCGCGTCGACTAGTCTTACGACGAGGTATCTTTATACACGGGGGAAATCGACTCGGGGTACATAGGATTCGGGAAACAAACAAAAAACAACAACAGAGGGGGGGAGGGCCGGCCAAGCCAATGGATGCGCTCAACAAGAAACCACAAGTATGGGCTGGGTAGATGGATGGGTGCATTGGACAACGAGCAGGCAGCCAGCCACTGACAGCGAAGAGGCGAGTTTTTTGAGCCACTCAGACAAGATGAAAGATCACACTCGAATCCCACGATAACAACCAGACGTACCCCACCTGGCAAGCTCGGGCAGAAAGACGAGAGGAACCGCCAAGGGTCGATACCTTCGGGGCACATGTAAAATGCAAAGCAGCAATGGACTACCAAGTAGCTCTCCATGCTCTTCCGTCAACGTCCTCAATCAATCATTCCGGCATTCGGGCTAAAAGCTACACGGCCATGTAAACTAAACAGACGGCCGGAACCCACTAACCAGCCCCATCGGATGCGATGTGCGCAACACGATGCGATGGAGACAAGCACGACATGCGGGAGCCAAAACAGTCCAGGTCCAGGGCAAGGTACGAATAAAGTGATCGTGATCACATCACTCTGGGGGGGGGGGGGAGGGGGCCTGAGAGACCAACCACAAGCAGCCTTGCTCGTTGACTGCAAGAGAGTGCGAGGACCCATGCATCCTAGTTTCTTGTTGGCCCGGCGAATTACCATGGTTTGACCACAACAACACCACCTTAAGTGTGGTGCTAAGGTGGTTACGGAAAACACTGGACCGGTCTCGCGTTGTTGAACCAGATTGATGCTGATAGAAAAGACCACTTTTTTTCTTTTCTTTTCTTCTTTTCCCGTCGTATCCCATGCCCGCTGCCTCGGATACTTGCTTTTGACCTGCCTTTCCCCCTCCCTGTCTGTCTCTCTCTCTCTCTCTCTCTACTTCTCCCTGCAGGCGCTGCAGCAACCATCACTCGAGGAGGGGATCATGCCCATCTGTTGTCGTGACGGCGTTTGGCGAATTGTTGCACCGTGAAAACCGCTGAGAAGACAAGCGTCACAGAAAGAGTGGGCACGCGCAGCAGCTAGAGAGATAGACCCAACCAACCACCCGCCTACGGGCGAGCCGCCCGTCGTCGTCGTCGTCCCCTCTCCCCAGTGGCCGGCTGCCAACAACCCCCCCTGTCAGCCCAGAGTCGCACTAAACAACAAGGTCGCCAGGAGCAACGCCACCGACAAAGAGCTGTCTTCCTTGTTTGTTTACTTCTCCCGCTGCGCGCACCAATCATCACCTCCCCGCCTCAACGTCAACTCATACCGCCTCGTTGCCCTTAAACAACACTCGACCACATCGACGCTTTCTCAACGCCCACCGTCTTGTTCACCATCTTGCTGCTTCTCAACCCACAAACGGCCGTCAGGAACGCTACCAGTTACTGTTGCCTGCATTTTTACGCGGCATCGCCCGTTTTTGATTGTTTTTTTTTGTGTGCTGCTGCTGCTGCTGCTCGTTGTTCTGCGCCGCCCTCCGCCCTCCGCCCCCCGCCTTCCTCACCTTTGCCATCGAGCACCTCCATATCGCTTTCTGTCACATTCCAGTCCGCGCCATACCCAGACTGTTCCCTCGGATTATGAACAGAACAGGCATCTGACTGCACAAGGCGACGGACCCCGAAAAATCAAAAAATAATCATACATTCTAGTATACGCTCGACACGCTTTTTCCCCTTTGTATCTTGCAGGATATCACGCCGGGAGACATTAACACTGCCTCCCCACCCATCCCCTCCCCGGAAACGCCGCAGCAGAGCCTGCTCTTGACTTTGCATTCTTCCGACCACAACTGGTTGCCGTCACCCTCTGCGACGCTTTCTGCCCCCTCCAAATGCGCTTGCGCATTCAACAAAACATCACACAAAATGGCTTCTTCTGAGGAACCTGTAAGTTGCCTACCCATCTCTGACTGGGATCCTTGCGCGAGCACGCGCGCGCGCGAGATCCCTATCGACTAACCTCTACGCCCCCTCTTCAGGTGCACCCGCTGCGCATCTCCAAAGGCAGCAGCAATCCGGGATCTCCCCTGCCGCCAAAGCAAACTCGGGCATCCCTCGCCCCCTGTCAGAGCTCTCTCCTTCTGACCACAGAAGGAACTCGCCCAGCTGGAAGCAGCCGTCCAAGGTGAGCCGAAAGTGTCTCGGACTGGACCTGCGTAGCATTTCGTCTAACAGCCCGTCTCCCAGAAAATGGCCCTCAACACCGACTCATCTCCATTCCAGTCGTCCCCGCTGGAGACTGCCACCTCGCCTAGGCTCTTCTGGCAGAAGCGCAACCTCGACTCCATCAGCACGGAGAACGCCGGCTTGTACGGCGGCCGCCACGGCTCGCCTTCGCCCACCCGCCGCACCTCCATCGAGCGCCTACAGAAGGCTTCGCGCGTCAAGAACAGCAACATCCTCGCACTGGAACAGAAGCAGGAATACGACCCCACCAGACTACCCCTGGTGGAGCGGCCCCTAGCTAAGCATCAGGGGAGCTCCTTTGACGGGACAACAACAATCATCAATGGCCTCCGGTCCTCCGATTCTCTCAACAGAGGCGTTGGCCACCAGCGCAACAACAGCAAGTCGAGCATCCCCGTCTACAGCCCCGCCGCGAGCCCGACAAAGGCCTCCACGCCACCGCAGGCCGGCCCCTCCAACCCGCCCCGCAGCCCGGGCAAGGACCAGGCGTCCCCGATGAAGTCGTCTCTCTCGAGAAGCTACTTCAAGAGCAGCTTCGACCACGAGACCGGCACTTGGTCGGGCGACACCTCGTTCGATGATCGCGAACTTCCCTCGGGCAAGTCGCTGCACCGGCACGCCAAGAGCGTCACTTTCGATGCTGCCCCCCCTCAGATCAACGAGTACGAGATGGCCACGCCCGACATATCCTCCATCGGCTCCAATTCGCGCGAGGGCAGCTTCGATTCGATGGACGACGAGGACGATGAGGATGGCCACTACGACTTCGGCGACCACGACATCGAGGGTGACAGCTTCGACGCGTCCCTAGAGGACACGGACAAGACGCCCGTTGTCGGCCCCGACGACTGGAGGCAATCCGCCGAGCGTGTGGAGGACCCATTCGATGGCAGCCCCATGCCGGACGCTCTGCCCCCGCGTCGCACGGAGCACAAGCGATCCGACTCCTCGACCTCGGACCACCGCCCCCTGCCTCCTCTTCCCGGCATGGGCTCGCCTGCCCGCAGCGACACCCGCTCCTCCCCGGGCCTGTCTGCCACCGCCGAGAGGATGTTGGGTGCCCACCGCAGCCTGCCGTCGCCTCCGCCCGCGGCCGCGAGTAAGTCCGAGATCCAAAGCATCGGCAACGGCAAGATGACCCTCGAAGAGAGACTGAAGCTCATGATGCTCTCGGACGACCACAAGTCTGCCAACGAGCAGCAACGAGAGCGCCGCCTTCGTCGCGGTGCCACGCGCGATAGAATTCAAAGCCCCGCCTCGGACACCGAGACGGCCGAGTCCAGCATGCTCTCCCACGATGCCGACGAGGCGGATGAGGCCGATGACACCGTCGGTGACATCTCTGCTCTCGAGAACTATGAGCTGCCCACTCGCATCTCGCGCGAGTCCATCATGCGCCGCGTCAACGGCGCTGACAGCGACCAGGGTGGTGACTACTTCTCGTCGCCCGCGCCCAGCTCAAGCCCCGAGCGGCCCAGCCACGAGCATCGTCTCCATCTGCCACTGGATCCCGATGTCCCCATCCCTTCGACTGAGGAGGACTCGATCCTGGATGACATATCTGAGCCGAGCGACGAGGGTAGCGTCATCATCCACCGCGATGAGCCCTCGGATGTCGAGACCGAGTCCATCACAGACTTCTACGCCCGGTCTGACGTTGATGAGAACGACACGGATTCCGCCAGCCATTACTCGGATGGCCCGGCGGCTCGCGTTCCCGGGGTCACTCAGGTCGACGAGGAGGAGATCCTCACTCCTCGTGCCGCCAAGTCATTCGGCATGGCCTCCGAGGTGAGACCTTTGGACCTCAAGTCTGACAGGGCCGGCAGCATGTCCGACAGGCAGGTCGACGTCGCTGCCGAGGCTCCGGTCAAGGAGCCGACGCCCGAGGCCGAGGTGACGCAGGTGTTCGAGCCCGAGGTCGAGACCCAGCCCGAGGCTGAAGCCCAACCCGAGGCAGAGAAGGAGTCATCGCCAGAAGCCCAGGCTGTCGCGCCCGTTGATGCTCCAGAAGAGCGCAAACATAGCCTTCCGGAGATGAAGGATGAGGAGGGCAAGGACAACGAGTTCTCCAGGGGCCTGCAGTCATTCATGCTGGCGCCGCCCCGGAGCCCTCGGCCAAGGAGATCGAAGACCTCCAGCCGCCGCCCAAGATGACGGACCTCCAGGCTCAGGCGCAGCGGCCCTCGACCCCCAAGCAGTTCCACCTTTCAAAGCCCGACTACGACGGCTCTGGATGGGGTGACCCGGAGGAGGATGAGTATGAGGAGGAGCCCGGTACGCCCGAGTCCGTCATCCATCGTCCCATGTCTTCCGACGAGGAAGAGGAGGAATACGAGGAAGAGGAGATGTTTGACGAGCCTCCAATGGAATCCCCTGCAATCCCCGAGCGACAGGCAACTATCAAGGCCTCGGGCTCGAAGCTGAAGACCAGACCATCCAACACGCCTTCCGACATCATCGCCATGAGGGAGGCACGGCGCCAAGTTAGCCGCGAGGTGCCCGACATCCCATCTATTCCTGAACGCCACCGCAACAGGCTGTCGAGGGACCTGCAGGAAGAGCCCGGTACACCCGACGAGGACTTCGTGATGAAACGCCACTCGAGCTTTGCCAAGCGCAGCCTGACACTGGATCTCGACTTTGGCCTAAGTCTCGATCAGGATTTCGACCGGGTCATCGAAGCACAAAAGGTTGTTTTTTCCAATCAAGCACATTTGCCCCATCTCGCGAGTGGAAGCCCCGGCAGACAAGCGTCCAGGCCGGCCGCGACCACGAGCAAGCTCGGTTCGGTAGAAGCAAAGTCGCAGGATGCTAACAAGAAGACCCAGCGCGGTTACCTCATGCGACAAAACACAAAGGTCGTCACGGCAAGCGACAAGGAATCCGAGATGTGGAAGACCCGATCAGCCGGCAACTCCCCTGTTAAGCCGGATCGCCCCCAGTCGTGGACCGTCGAGCCCTGGAACGGTAGGCCCAGGCAGAAGAGCGTCAGGCGCCGTCCGCAGACCAGCGGGCCGGTTCCGCCCATGCCTGGTCAGGAGAGCAACGCGCAGGCTCTCAACCCCTTGGCCGAGGAAGACCTGAACCCCGAGCTGGCCACCGAGGAGAGCGGCGAGCGCGGGCGTCTCTTCGTCAAGGTTCTCGGTGTCAAGGATCTCGACCTTCCCATCCCCAGAAGTATGACCCCCCTCCCCCCCTTCTTCCCCTTTCGGCTCTTGAGGTGACTAACCCCTTCCAGCGGAGCGTACCTGGTTCAGCCTCACTCTTGACAACGGTGTACACTGCGTCACGACCGCCTGGCTCGAGCTTGCGCGCAACGCCCCTGTGGGCCAGGAGTTTGAGCTTGTTGTGCCGAACGAGCTAGAATTCCAGCTCACCCTCAACGTCAAGCTTGAGAAACCGCCGCCAAAGAAGATCACCGTGCAGTCTCCCACCAAGGCTATCAAGCCCAAGACGTCCACCTTTAGCAGGGTGTTCGCGTCGCCCAAGAAGCGCAAGGAGATGGAGATGCGCCAGCGTGAAGAGGAGGAGCGCCTGGCGGCGGAGCAGCAGAAGGCGGCCCAGGCCAGACAGGTAAAGGTTGCGCCCACCGCCTGGGACCTGCTGTCTCCGCTCGCCGCCGAGGACGGCAGCTTCGCTCGTTCCTACGTTTGCCTCAAGGAGCACGAATCTCGCTGCTACGGCCGTCCGTATGTTGTAGACGTGGCCTGCTTCAACGAGTGGGCGACCGAGGAGGCTGCATTCGCGTCCAGCGTAAAGAGCAAGCGCGGCAACACGGCTGTCGTACGCCGTGCTCCGTACAAGATTGGCAAGCTGGAGCTCCAGTTGCTGTTCGTGCCCCGTCCCAAGGGGTCCACCGAGGAGGATATGCCCAAGAGCATGAACTCTTGCATCCGAGAACTCAAGGCCGCCGAGGAGCGCCTTGCGAAGAACTGGGAGGGTCATTTAAGCCAGCAGGGTGGCGACTGCCCGGTAAGTAACTTTTTCACGGTCCATCCTATCCTGACATTGCGCTGACTCGAGATATCAGTACTGGCGTCGTCGGTACTTCAAGCTCGTCGGCCACAAGCTCACTGCCTACCACGAGGCCACCCGTCAACCCCGTGCCACGATCAACCTGGCCAATGCCAAACGTCTCATCGACGACCGGCGCGCTCTCACGGAGAAGGAGACGACGGGCAAGGGCGGCAGACGTCGACGATCGGCCTTTGCCGAAGAGGAAGAAGGTTACATGTTCGTCGAGGAGGGCTTCCGCATCCGCTTCAACAACGGCGAGACGATCGACTTCTACGCCGATACTGCCGAAGACAAGGCCGGCTGGCTGCAGGCCCTGACGGACCTCGTCGGTCGTGGCGACAGCGACGACGACGTCGGCGGGCCTCGCAAGCCGGGCAAATGGTGCGAGCTCGTCCTCAAGAGGGAGGAGGCGCTGCGGCGTCGGGCAGAGAGGCGGGTGCACTCGCGGACGAAGAGTACTTTCAACTAATACCCCCTTCTTTTTCTTCATGATTTGGCACAACGGCGTACGACTAGGCGGCACGACGAAGAAACGGGAGGGCACGGCATGATCTATGATTCTCTTGGACCTGGAGTTCGTGATCGGATGATCATGTGTCTTTGGTCCGCCCCTTAAGATGGCTTGTGTCTGCTGGATGCGCCCTTGCCTCAACATTTAATACCTCGGCAGGCAGATGGCGTTCCGGCATTGATTTGGATGGCGATGGAGGAAGTTCCCCGAGACTGTGTGAGAGCTTGTTGTTTAGATTCGCACTCGGACTCTTTTGAGCATTGTTCTTGGAGTCGGGTAGCGTGTTGGTTGTACGTACGTAGCATGTTGTTGTACCAAAAATGGGAGGCTCTTTTCATCGTTAGTAAACTCCGTTCGTTGCGCGCCATCTATGATGTGAGGATGTATCCGTATGTGGTGGGCATACTCAAGTCGTTGAGGAAACGCATGCATCACGTGCATCGTGACACGCATTGCATAAACTTGGCTTGACAGTCCCCCCTACCGGTGGAAGGAAGCCATGGGGCGCAGCTGGCCGGGGGAGTTTCACCAATGTGTCCATCAGCCAGCCAGTAAATGTACAGCTTTATGAATTACCTATAGGTGAAAGTGGGTACGTACCCTTGGAAGTAATTGATCGCTACCCGAATTACATTACCTACGTTGGACTGGACTGCGGGACCAGCAATTATAGCAGCTGCCGTACCCGCGAGCGGCAGCACCCACCTCATTAGGTAGTTCGTTATTTGGGAGGGCCCGCCATCGGCAGCTCCCAGCTATTACACCGAGTCCCTCCCCTTTTGGATCACCACAAGATCGCAGGTTGCGTCGTCGCATTTTCCGTCACAGCATTGCATATCGTCTGCATCTTTTTGTCTCTTCCTTTTCGAACCGCCCCCTCCCCCCTCTCCTCCTTGCCATCCCGCCACCCGGGTTCCCGAATATACTACATCATCCCCAAATGGCGGGCCGCTTTGTGCGAGCGTCGAAATATCGTGGGTCTTTTTTGTCGCAAGCTGCCGCGTTGCGCTAGGAGGGCCTGACTGCTGACGCCCGACTCCTTCTCGTCCAGGACACGTCTTTGGCAAGCCGACCCGCAAGGAGTTCTGCTACGATAACCTTCGAATCAGCCGGAATGCATGGGATACCAACTTGGTGAAGGTAATGGGCCTCCCCTTTATTTTGGCTTTTAGGGGTTTTTTTGCCCTTTCCCTCTCACCCTCCTTGTTCCTGCTCCGAGACAATCGATGGGTCAATGCCCAGACATGGGGCCGAGAGAATGAGCTGACCATAAACTCCTTACTTCTAGGCCAACCCCGACTACCTCTCGGTCAATTGGGAAGCCGGCGGCGGTGGCGCCTTTGCTGTCATCCCCCTCGGCGAGACGGGCAAGGTGCCTGACCAGATCCCTCTGTTCCGAGGCCATACCGCCACCGTTCTTGATACCGACTGGTACGCCGACCTCAACGACTGTGCGCGCGGCCGCGCGCGCGCGCGCACGAAGCCCTCCCCTTTTCCGCTCATCTGTCGACAACGACCGCACGCGACACATATACTGACGGCCACGTGATAGGAACCCCTTCAACGACCGCGTCATCGCGTCCGGTTCCGAGGACGGAAAGGTCTTCATCTGGCAGGTTCCCGAGAACTTCACCCTCTACACCGATGCCGAGGAGCCCGCCGACGTCTCCCCCGTCGGCAAGCTCGCCGGCCATTCGAGGTTCGTCGACGCCGGCCACTCCCCGTCCGCCTTCTGGCATTCGAGCACGAGACTGACAATCGGCGTATAGAAAGGTCGGCCAGGTCCAGTTCAACCCCGCCGCCGAGAACATCCTCGCGTCCGCATCCGGCGACTTCACGATCAAGCTCTGGGACATCAACAACGGCTCGCCCACCCATACCCTAAAACACAACGACATTGTGCAGAGTCTGTCGTGGAACGCCAGCGGCTCGCTCCTGGTGACGACGTCCCGCGACAAGAAGCTCCGCGTGTGGGATGTGCGCGCCGAGAAGCCCGTCCACGAGGCCCCGGGCCACCCGGGCGCCAAGAACAGCAGAGCCGTGTGGATGGGCGAGCACAACCGTTTCGCCACGGCCGGTTTCTCGCGCATGAGCGAGCGTCAGCTCGCCCTGTGGGAGCCCGGTCGCAGCGAGCCCATTGGGGGCTTCAGCATGCTGGACTCGATCTCGGGTGTCATCATGCCCTTCTGGGGTAGGTCTTGGTGGTTTACGCGACAGGCCGGTCGAATGCTGACTTTCTGGACAGACGAGGGATCCAACTGCCTGTATCTTGCTGGCAAGGGGTGAGTATCCCGGCAGCATCGGGTTGGGTGATTTGCTGATGGATTATGCAGTGACGGCAACATCCGCTACTACGAGTACGAAAACGACAAGTTCGAGTACCTGAGCGAGTACAAGTCCGCCGAGCCCCAGAGAGGCATTGCCTTTGTTCCGCGCCGCGGCATCAACGTAAGTTGGCACATGCAGGTGGTGCAGCGGGAGGTCAAGTCTAACGCTGCTTAGGTGCACGAGAACGAGGTTATGAGGGCTTACAAGACGGTCAACGATACTTACATCGAGCCCATTTCCTTCACCGTCCCCCGTAGAGCCGAGACCTTCCAGTCCGATATTTTCCCCCCTGCTACTGGCCTCAAGCCGGCCGTCAGCGCCCAGGATTGGTTGAGTGGCAAGGAGGGCATCCCCGCCAAGATTGACCTGGAGAGCGTGTACGAGGGCACTGCTCCCAAGGAGGTCCCCTCTGAGTACAAGCCTCCTGTGATTGCCACTGCTCCTACGCCAGCTGCTAAGCCTGCCCCTGCTCCGGAGCCCGCCCCGGTCGCCCGCTCGCCGCCGCCCTCGATGAGGGATCAGCAGGCCTCCATGTCCAACATGGCGTCCAAGTTCAAGGACGACGAGCCTGCTGAGCCGGAAGATGATGACAACTCCAGTTTCGAGGAGGTGCAGAGACCAGCCCAGCGTGCTGCTGTCCCTGTTGCCGCCGCTGCTCCTGCCCGTGTCGAGCCTGCCAAGATCCCGTCTCCCATCAAGGCGGCCTCTCCCACCCAAGTCAAGTCGCCTCCTGCCCAACAGTCGCCTGTCAAGGCGTCGGCCAACTCACCTGCATCCTCGACACACATTGAGTCGTCTCTGGACCAGATCACACAGATGCTGGAGCAGCAGACCAAGCTCATCAACAGGCAGAACGACAAGATTACCCAGCTGTCGGCTGAAGTTGAGGGACTGAAGCGCAAGGTGAGCGCTGGCGGTTCTCAGGATCAGAGCGAGAGGATCAGGCAGCTGGAGCTGGAGCTCGAAGCCGCGCGCTCTTGAAATGTCTCTTCTTCTTTTTTGCGGCGTGATTGATATACAAAGGGGAAGCGGGGGTTAGGAGGTGTACATTTGCGTGTGTCAGTGAGAGGGAGTGTGCATCAGGGGTTGGAAAGATGTGACGAAAAGGGGTTTTGGGATGGATAGCAAGCAGTGTTTGTCACAAGCAGAGTTAGTTAGTTTGGTGTTATCCGCATTTCTGTTCTCTTCTCGCCGGTCTGCTTTGTTGCATAGAGGGTGGTGCATGTGTACGCGGGTACCTATTCTGCAGTCTGAGATGGCTGTCACATTTTTGTGGTGATTGGAAGCCTGAGCTTCGATGGCCGTCCGGATGGCTGCCGGTTTCATCTAGTTCATTGGACGTGAGCTATTCTTGGATTGTCAGTTGGGAGCAGAGAGCGGTGCACGTCGCGAGTTTCCTTTGATGTCTGGAGTTGAGGGCGTGCGTTGCTCCTTTCATCCCACCAAAGGGTTATGCAGGAGTGAACTATGAACGATCTTAAAATAATAAAAAAGTAAAAAAAGGGGATAATAAGAGAAAAATACTTTATTTTAAAAAAATGAAAAAAGCCAGAGAGTAGGGGATATGGGGTTGCTCTGATGTTTGGGGTTTAAGACAGAGGATCTGATGGGTGATGTATTTAGAGGAGGAGGGTGACTGAAAAGCTGTGGCTTGCCCCTCCTCATTATCCCACCAAGGCTGAGAGAGAGAGAGCTCTTGCACCGCCTCTTGCCCCACATCGCCTTTCTGGCAAGTGTCCAATAACATGGCATTATGTAGCCACATTTCGGACGAGGCTGAGGGGGAGCATTGGGAGGACCCGCTGAAATTTCTGGGAGGATGGACGGCCTGAGCTGCAGGTACCGCCGTAGGTTTTTTTCTTTTCTTTTTTCCTTTTTGCGACTGCGTTTTACCTCGACACAGCACGACGTGAACCACCGATCCGACGCCGCAGGCCTTGCATCGAACGAACCCCCTCTGAGTCTTTCGACACCGGCATCCTACACACAGCGCCCTCCAGCGACCGAGGCGGGATCGTTTCGCGGGGCCTCCGTCCTTGGGAAGCAATGGCCTCCGTCCTTGGGAAGCGCAAAGCGCCCTCCTCCTCCTCCTCCTCCGCCGCCGCCGCCGCCGCCGCCGTCAAGCCCGGCAAACCCACCTCGACGAACGCCACAAAGAAGATTACCGGGACGCCGAGGACCGCAAAAACGCCGGCGCTAAAGAAGAAGGAGAAGAAGGCGAGCAAGAGCCTCGAGGCCACGAAGGAAGCCGGCCCCGTCGGGAAGACCGCAGCCAAGGCGAAGAAGGCCGAAAAGGGGGGAGAGGAAGAGCAAGAAGAGGCGGACGAGTCGCTGCTCTCCGCGCAGGAGGTCTTCCGGAGGCACTTTGAGGCGCAGTTCAAGCCCATCGGGGAACCGAAGCGGAAGAATGCCAAGGCCGCCAGGGCCCGGGGCGAAGACGACGACGACGACGACGAGGCGGCCTCGTCGGACGAGGACGTCTTTGAGGACGAGGGCGCCGGCGGGCAGGAAGGGGAGGGAGAGGAGTGGAGCGGTCTCTCCGGCGAGGATGGTAAGCCGACACCTTTTCGTGGAGGACGGAAGCCTGGGCTAGGCTTGAAGAAGAAGAAGAAGAAGAAAAAGAAGAAGAGGGTGCATTACTAACGGGTTCACCTTTTGGCAGAAGACGACCGCGGATCCGACGAGGAAGAAGAAGAAGACTACGAGGACGACGTGGAAGGGAACCCCGTAGTCGAGGTGGTCGATCACACAAAGTCCAAAATCCAACCCGTCGCGGGCATGAGCAAGCGCGAGCTCAAGGCTTTCATGGTCTGCGCCCACCCCCCGCCCGCCATTCATTCTCTGCAAACGCTTGCTAACCCCGCTTCGTCGCAGTCCTCCAAACCCCCCTCGCAAACAGACCCGACCCCGTCGGCGGCCGCCTCGGCTCCGGCGGACCCCGATGACGAGAACGACAGGTCGATGCTGGCCAACGACCTCGCCCTCCAGCGCCTCCTCTCCGAGTCCCACCTCCTCGCCCGCCACACCGTCACCCCCTTCTCCAACCCGACGGCCGCCGCAAAGACCTTCTCCGAGGGCCGCCTCCGCCAGCGCCAGGCCGACCTGCGCACGCAGGCCCTCGCCCGTGGCGTCTCGGGCGTCGGCTCCATCTTCGCCCAGGAAAAGATGCCCATGGCCTTCCGCAAGGGCATCGCCGCCGCCGCCGCCGAGAGGGAGGCCAAGCGCCGCCGGCAGGCCCGCGAGAACGGCATCGTGCTCGAGAGGGAGACCGGCCCGCCCCCGGCAAAAAGGCCAAGAAGAAGGCCGGCCGCGCCGAGAGGGGCGTCGACGGCCCCGCCGTGGGCCGCATGCGCGGCGCCGAGCTGAGGCTGAGCGAGAGGGACGTCCGGAGCATCGAAGGTGGCGGCGGCGGCAGGGGCGGGCGGGGTGGCCGCGGGAGGAGGTAGACCGGCCGACCGCTCGGCCATGATTCAACTCGGAAGGTGTTTGTTTGTTTGCAGGAGGAGTTTAGAAACAATCCGATCTTCTTCTTCCCCTCTGCCCCTTTACTCTTTCTTTCCTTCCACACGCAATGAGAAACTGGCAGCGGGTGCCGAGCATCGCCAACTGGATATATAGACGTGGAGATAGGACCCTGGCATTGAAAACCTACTGGGCATCCATCGAATGCATGTTGCCGCAATACTAGCGCTGCAATCATATCACGCATGCGCAAAAACATCAACCAAGTGGACAACATAATATGTGATCAACATATATCAGCATTCAACTCTGCCTACTTGTGACATGCTCTGCTCAACACTCTTCAGAGTCGCCGAGCAGTCTCTCCTTCCTGGTATCATCTGGCCTTCCAAGCAAACTTTGCTCTTCTCAAAGTATGCCCCTCCAGCACAAAGGAAAAGAAACAAGTATATATACATGTGCGAGTCGTTTCTCTTCTTCGCATCCCGACCCTCTGCTCATGCACGAAATCTCCCTTTTTCCGTAGGGTACCAACGCAACGGTGAGGTCTTCCCAGTCTCCCCGAGCGCCTCTCTATGTGTGCGAGTTTCCTTTTTGCGTCTGGAACCAGCGGCCAGACCCGATGCTGAACACACAAAAAACTGAAAATGAAAGAAATAAAAATCGTCCGGAGCCAAAGGGGCAATAACCCAATCGCTTAACTCGTGCCGAAATCCATGTCTGGAAATGGATGAAGTCAAATGAAGAAAAAAATGAAGAAAAAAAGGTCCAGACCCGTTCCAAAACCCGTCGTCATAGCCATGCCGCCCTCTAAGTAACACCGTGTCGAAGGAAACGTAACTCCAGTCGTAATGAGAGCTTCAGCTCAAAAGGTACCGTCTCACATAATAGCGCTTGCGTTGACGGCCGGTTGGCTGATAGTCATCGGCATGCTGAGCGTCTGCAAGCTGTTGAACGACTGGGCCATGGCGTTGGACGTCGGCGGCGTCGAGCCGTTGGCGACACCGTTGAGCGAGGCGGTAACGTAGGCGTTCTCGGAGTTGGGCGAGGCTTCCCCGAGAGAACCAAGCTGGTCCTCGCCAGAGTACTCCTCCTCCTCCTCGCCGGAGAAATTAAGAGCAGCCTCGCCGTTCTCGCCGCGGTCATGAGTACGCTTGTGTCTGTAGAGAAACATCCTAGTTAGTCCATGTTGCTTTGAGAAGAGGATAGTTTCCCCCCAAGTTGGCGGCTGCGTAGTGATGACGGTGACGGTGCTGTGGCGCGACGGCTTGGGGTCTCTGTCTCTCTCTCGCTCCACAATACAATTTTCTTGACAAAGAAAATGACAAAGGAAATGAGATGAAGGAAAATTGGGGCATACTGTGCTAGGTTGTCTGATCTGGAGAATGCCTTGCTACAATAAGGGCAGATGTAGGGTCTTTCTTGTGTATGTGTTCTCACGTGTCTGGAGGATTGGTCAGATTTCAGGCAGGTCGTTTTGGTTGTTGACAAATGAAATGTTAGATCTGAATCTTACCGCTTGAGGTGCTCGAGACGCTTGAAGAGGCGGCCACACGTGGGGATGGGGCAGGAGTGGGACTTTTGGGGGTAGGGTCCAAGTTCCATGACGGTCGCGGAGCGGGCTCTACGAACGACGCCGTTGGGGCCCTGCATGCCAGAACGCGGGACACCGTTCATAGAGCCATCACCGGACATGTCATCGTGTTGGAGGTGGGAGTAGTCTTGCTGGAGGGACATGGGGTTGAGAGCGGGGCTGCCCTCGACAGTGGACAGCGGAGTGCCGTGCCGGGACAGGTCCAGCATCTCCTTGTGCTGCTGGCTTACCATAGACATGGCGGAGCTGCTGTAGGCAAGGCCGGGGGGGAGTTGTCCGCAGACTCGTCGCCTTCAGCGACAGGACCGACTGATGCAGAGACCGACCGCCGGAGATCCGAGGGTCTGTGCTGCTGCTGCGCCTGTGCTTGAGCGGTGGCAGCGGCAATGGCCGACATTCCAGGCGGAATAGACGAACGGCGTCTTCTCTGCTTGTAGGTGGGGGATCCTTCGATGACAGAGTAGACGTTGTTGGAACCGTACGCTCTGGAGAACTGAGGGCCGGCGAGGTTGGAGGGGGGAGCTGAATCATGCCGTTGAGGCCGTTGACATTGCCGCCCATGTGGTCGGGGATGGCGGTGTACAGGCCCGTCTCCTCATTGGCGATGTAGGCGGGCTCGGCGGACATGCCCAGAGCCTGCTGAGGCGGCGTGATGGGCTCGAAGGAGATTCCCCGGTTGCTGTAGTCCTCGTACTGAGAGGAGACGAAGGACGGGGCCGGGGAGTACTCGAGTCCGTAGGCGGGCATGGAGGCGTGTCTTTGGTGGCCCTGGGTGATGGGGACGCCGTTCTGGTTGTACTGAACGCGACCGTAGTCGGGCTCCCGCTTGACCATCTGCTGCGGGGGCATCTGCTGAGGCATGCCCATCGCCCCGTACGGCACCATGGCGTCCAATCCGTCAGACATGGGAGCCACCGACTGGGGGATCATCTGGGGAGGGGGCATGTTGTCCATGGGACGCATGATGGGAGATGTGGACTGGGACTGGGAAAAGGTGACCTGCTGGGCGTTGAAGGAGGACGAGTTGGCCTGCTGGGCCTTGGTGAGCTGCTCGTAGAGAGACTGAGACGAGTCGTACTGGAACGAGAGAGCAGGCTCGCTGACAGCGACGGTGGTGGCTTCCTGGCCCATCTTCTCGCGCTTCAGGTCCCGCTCAAGGGCGTCGAGGAAGAGCCTGTCGTGGGGAACGCTGTACCAGTAGAAGACCTTCTGCTTCTTTTGTGTGCGAATACAGTTGTTCTTGTAGAGGAAGTCGAGGAAGGGGCTCTTGGGCTCCTCGAGCGAAGCGTCAGTTCCCGACTTGAGGTTTCTGAGGTCGGAGAAGATGCCCTCCTCGAACTTCTTGGAGTTCTTGACGGGCCGGCCGAAAGCCTGGAATCTGAAAGAAAGGCACCTGACGATGTCGGTTCCGGAGATGTGGAAGAGGTTGTTCCAGAGCACACACGAGACATACTCGCCCGTGGGGAGGAGGAATCTGCGGATGTACTGATCGGGTTGCCAGTCGACAGGTGCAGAGATGAGGAAGTATTTGACTGTGCAATCGCGTTAGTCCGATGGCCCTCTGAGCATTTTCGTCTCGTCAGGCGCGACTTACGGTTGTCAACCTGCTGCAGAGCAACCTGGGCGTCGTGAGGCAACGCCTGCTGGGCTTCGGTGCTCAGCATAAAGGTCTCTGGTTTTTGGGGGCCATGCCCGCGGCGGCATGTTGTGAATACATCCTGGGTGACTGTGATCTAGGATGGAAATTGACGACGTGTGTCGGTCGCGTCTGACCGGATCGGGGAAGGATCGCGCGCGTTGATCGACTCGGCGGGATCGCGCGGTGATTGGAGATTTCAAAGAAAATTTGGTTATGCGAGACGATGATCGCAGGTGATGGAAAGGCGCTGCCCTTTTGGATAAGCCCGGATGAAGGGGATGTTTCTTTTAGAGTGGATTTTTCAGACGTAAATTCGAGTCCAGCCCGGATGAAATAATGACTTGTGACGTCGGCACGATTGTTCGACCCAAGCTCGACCTATAGCGAATGGTGGGTAATGTCCGGCGCAGTTGGGAAACCGTCAAGGTGCTGCGAAGAGAGACTTTGGGACCTTTACCGGGCGCCCTTTTTCTTGGTCGAATGGATTAGGGGTCGTCGAAGGAGAGCGAACAGGTGCTTCAATGGCAAAACAGGTGACAAAAGCTCGACGAAGAACCCCGCAGGAACTGGTTGGCAACTAGACAAAAGCTTGTGCGGAAAATTGCTGGCGAGATGGGATTCGCGATGATGGGCAAGCGTGCGACAGGCAGTGTCTGATGTATCGTTGGGAGGGGATGATTTGCCTCGGGGGTGGTCAGTCCTGATGAGATGGGAAGAGACACGGGGGTGGGAGGTATGTGCGGCTCCGACGAGTAGAGAAGGGGAAGAGGGAGAGGGAAGTGGAGAGGAAGAATAAAAAAGAGAGATGGGAAGAAGAGAAGAGTCTTGTAAGAAGAGATATCAAGAGAGTTTGGGAAGGGGAGGAAGGTCTGGGGGTTTAATGATTTTGGACGGGGTGGGAAAAGGGAGGAAGAGATGGTCGGGTTCGTGGCGGGACAGGTTCAAGCAAGGACAAGCGAGGCAGCGGTGCGCGGGTGCGGGTGCGGGTGGGTGGTGGGTTGTGCCTTGGGTGGGAAGGTGGACGTACATGCATACATACATACAGGAGCGGCGGCAGACGATGTACACTACTAAGGTATGGTCGCAGCGCGCGTGGGCGTGTGTGGTCGTGGTGGGAGTGAGAGCCAAAATATGGCAGCGGATGGGCGAGCGAGGGCACAGAGGAACAAGTCGACCTGGGGGGGCTGTGACCGACTGACTGAGTGACTGACGGACTAAGTGGATGGATGGTTGGACCACGAGCGGCGGGTTAGGGGGGGAGGAGGGTAAGGAAGGTACGAAGAAGTAGGTGAATTGACGAGGGGGGGAGGGTGTTTAAGAAAAGAAGAAAAAAAGAGCAGGGGGGTGTGGGCGACGGCGAAGACGACAAGGAGCAGGCGAGGAAGGCGAGGAAGGCAGGGAAGGAGGGAAGGAGGGAAGGTAGGGTACCTTGCTGCTTGTACCTGACCTGGACCGAATTGGACTGGGCTGGCGGGGAAGGATACCTGGAAGAGAGATGGCGTCCCCATCCATACGTCCACACACACACACAACATTGAACAGCCAACCCCAAGAGCCAGGCCATGTCAGGTCGGGTAAGGTTGTACTATGTACCAAGTAGCGCGGGTGGAGGACAAGAGAGCGAGAGAAAGAGAGCGGGCGAGAGAAAGTGGGCTGGCTAGCAAGAACAGAACAGATGGGATGTGGTGGTGGGATGGAGACGGAGACCTGAACGGAGGGGCTTGATTGGCATCGTAGAAGTGGGTAATCTGGGATTGGGCCGTGGGTAGTAGTGGTGGCCTATACTACTAGTAGGGGGGTGCGGGCGTGGATTTGGGAATGGGGTGTATACAGAACGAGTGGATGGTATTGTGGAAGATGAGAGTTGGAGGGACTAGGGGTGGAGAGTGGAAAGTGAAAGATGTGGAACTAGGAGGCGGGCGAGAGAGAGCGAGAGAGGGAGAGAGAGGGAGAGAGAAAGAGAGTGCGCGCGCGAGAGAGAGAGACAGGACAAGACGGGACAGGACAGATACACACGGGCCCGGGAGACGCATTGCTATACCGTACCTTAGTAAGAGCAAGGAAGGTACCTCCCATTATTACTTGCAATTCTACCGAGTACGGATACATGTACGTACTGCGTATATACATTGTACCAACATACATGAAGAGGGGCCACAGCGAGAGCATACATACCTACTTAGGTAGGTACCACATATTGCGTATAGGAACTAGGTAATAATATGAGAGACAACAACGACAACAACAACGACAACGGGTCTGAGATTAGTGAGCAAGAGAGAGGGAGAGACAGAGACAGTGTGTGTGTGTGTGTGTGTGTGTGTGTGTGTGTGGGTTGTAGGGAAGAGGAATGAAGTGCGGAAAGAGCGCGGGTGGTACCTTGCATTTGTCTTTCTTTCCCTTGCCTTTCCGGATAGAGTTGTTCGCTCTTCATTAGAATTGTAGTTCTGGTAACGGCGGCCACTGTGGTGGTGGTGGTGGTGAGGTCGAGTCGACGAACCAGGGAACTCGTGGTTCGGACTCAGGCGCCATCGGCGCCTTGTGCTGACATTTCCTCCCGTCAGGTCTGGATTTTGACGTATGATGCACACGGCCATGGACAAATGCCATGTAGATTCTTGCATAGAGAACCATGCCAGCCAAGAGGAGGATTGTTTAAATCAATATCCGAAAACTCTCAAGTCTCGGCTCTCGATTGACGACGACGATGGCGATGGCAACGACCACCACCACCACCACCACCACCACCACCACCACCACCATTACTATACCCGGCTGGGCAGGAAGACTGCAGCTTGCAGGCCAGTACGAATAAGTAGGCCTAGGGCTCTCGGGCGGGCGCGCGCGCGCGTGTGTGTGCGTGCGCGCGTGCGAGATGAATGAGAAGGGAGGGGGAGACAACGCGAATGGATTGAAGCGTAGTCGTGGATGTGGATGAAGGTGGATCTCGGCCGCTTAGATGCCGCCCAGTGTAAGAGCCAGTGAGTCCAGCCCTCCAGGAAACATACAAAAAAACTGATAGTGCTGCTGCTGCTTGTTCCTGGCATTGTTCCTGGCGCCACCTCGGAACGGTACTTTGACTCCACAGCCTCTATACCTGGCCCTTCCTGCTTAATGCGTGTTCCTGTTCCTGTTCCTCTTCCTCTTCCTCTTCCTCTTCCTCTTCCTCTTCCTCTTCCTCTTCCTCTTCCTCTTCCTCTTCCTCTTCCTCTTCCTCTTCCTGTTACACTGCTCTGTATAGTGCGCACCTGCGGGTAGTGTAATATGCGAATTCAGACACACGGCACCGTTGAGGGGGAAGGATCGAAGGGGAGACTGACTTGACTAACTGATGGCGGAAGAGTGAAAAGTGTGCGAATGTACCGACCGGGGGGCGGCGACAGGATGGTTCTAGGGCGTGCTGTGGATCGCCGATTGGCCGGACATGGACCTAGCCTCCAAGAGAGGCGGCAGAGCAAAGGCAGGAGCTTCATTACTTCCTTTTGCTTCCCTTTTTTTTCCGTCCTCAGCCGTGCCATGTGCGTGTATCGTGTTTGTGTGTGGTGTGTGTATAAACAATGACCACGCTTCTATCCATCTCTTTTCTCCGTTCAGAGAGTAAATTTCCCAACCCAAAAACCATGATCATGATACTCACTTGGCGTTCTTGTTCAGTGAAGGATGTCTGTAGAAGCCATCTTGACTAATGCCTTACCAAGAACAAAGTAACAAGAAAGCAAGGCGGTGGACGAGGTTCGGCCCTCTCAGTTCAGCAGTCGCCTTCGTGATAGGTTTTTTTTTCTCTCTCCCCTACCGCACGGGGCACCTGGGCGGAAAGTGTAAAGACGAGGGGGGGCAGAGTTGAGCAGAGTTGGACGGGCGGTACTCTCATCTCTGCCCTGCACGCCAGCCAGAGACATGTATCGCCCGGTCCCTAGCCACCCACCCGCACACCCCTTTTTCCCTCTCTCTAAGATCATGGATTGAGTTGAGTTGGCCTGGGACAGGGTAATGCATTGCAGAATGGTGCCACAGCACAACACGGCAAGCAGCAATCTAAGCTACAACATGGCATAGAGCGCCGGATAAGCAGTCCGGGCAACATGCCGGACTTGCCTGGTAGGCTGTGTTTTCTCTTTCTCTCTCAGAGAGGCAGAGCACCGCGACGCAGAGCCCAGAGCCTCTCTCTCTCTCTCTCTCTCCCGCTGACAGAGCGGACAGCGCAACATTGACCGGCTTTGGCAGCGACACTGACTGACACTGGCGCTCCCGCTCATACACAGCCCGCCCGCCGGTCCCTTGTCCGCGCCTGCGCTTCCATGCCCAGTTGCGGAAGACGCAGCAAGAGAGAGAGGGACGGAGGGATCGAGGGCGCTTTCGCGGACTTTGACCGCTGAGCCAAGTCAGTTAGACAGTCAGACAGGTCTCTCGCGCGGCCCTTCTCCAGAATTGCCATGGTCTCCCCTTCACTGCGCTGCGGCGGGCAGTGACCTCCACTCAATCGGGAACAGTCCCTGCGCTAGGTAGTAGGTACTAAGGTAGGTATGTACGGAGTAGGTACGTACGTTATGTTGCCTACCGCTGCTAGGCAAGTAGCCACTGTCATTGTCGCTGCCAACCTTGCTCTGCTCCTGTCAGGGCTTTCCCTCCCGAAAAGGGCGCGGGCATCGTCCAACAGGGGGAGGTGCGGGTTCCCACGACCGGAGGTGGACGGCGACGACGGCGGCGGCGGCGGCGACGAAGAAAGAAAGCAAGACAAATAAGAATAAGAAAGACCCAGCCTCATAAACGGTCGGTTCGTTCTAGACTGGCGATGCGTTCATGCCGACCTTGCCCTGGTTGAGAAACCCGGGGTGGGGACGGGCCTTTTTCCCAAGGGATGAGCAACGGCGGCAATGCGCTTCTCTCTTGCAATCTATCTGGCAGAGCCTTGTCTTGGTCTTGCTGTCTTGCATCCCTCCCCTTTGCAAATACCCAGACGACTCAAGAGCCGTCTCCAGAATCGAGAAACGGCTTCTGGGTCCTTGAACGGGTCTTCCAATCCATAGCTCCACTACTTCGTACCCATCTCGGGATTAATCTGCGCTTGCATTCAAGCCTCCCATCCAAGAGGTGTCTAGCAGGCTAGCAGCAGATCTAACCCCCCCCCCTCCCCCCTCTCCATCGCTACGTACGTATCCGTAGTATGAACCCATCACCAAAAGCCGCTACAAGTCCGCCCCCGTATGGCGCTCCCCCTCGCCCGTCATGGTTGTCCAAAAGGTTAAAAGGCCGGCGCGCCGGGCCCAATCTCGATAGTCCAGGGAAATCTCATTTCCATCCCGGTGCAGATATGCCCATCATCGATAAAGTATGAGAAAAGAGAAGGCGCTTGCGTGTGCCAATTAAGTCGGGCACGGCATGATATGCCTCTTTCATGGCCCCCCTCCCCGAATAGACCCAAAGAAGATCCAATATGCTCTCACTAATGTACACAATCTGAGAAATCCTAGTGGCATCGGGCGCGCTCGGCCGGGTTGCCATCAATTGGCTCCATTCGTCCAGTCCATACATCCATCCCACCCGTGCCAGTATGAAAAGCAAGGGGGTGTGTGCTGATAAACTTCGGTTGTTGTTTTTTTGTTAACATGATGGAGCTGGGTGAGCATGGATTTGCAATGCGAACGGGCTGCTGGGGTGGTGCCATTGCACGGAATCGAAAAGACTGGGGACTGGGTGGGCAGGGAAGGGAGGGTGAAAGCTGTAGAGCGACGGCGCATTTTATTTTGCTCGAGGAAGATCATCTCCGTCTCTTGCGGGCGACCTGCTCTGAGCTCTGGCTTGGTCGTCGTCATGCCCGACTTTTCGGGTTTTATCCGCTTCGTCGTCTTTTTCCTTCTCTCCTCCCCCCCTGGCTTTACCCCCCCCCCCCCCCCCAGATCACGAGCCAATTGCACGAGGACGCGCAGTGCGAATACAGTACCTCAGTTTGGCTTGTCTCCGTGTGCTCGCTTTGTTTCTCTTGCCCCCCCCCCCCTCCCTTCCTGTTTAGTGTTTCTAGGGTGTGCTGCTCTCGATTTGCCGTCGCGATCCCGTTCTAGATGTTTGGCCGACGGGCGTCTGGCGGTTGATGAGACGCCCACTTGGTCGTCAGTCTCAGGGCGCTGATTGGGCCCGTCGCGGAGGTGGGCTTCGGGTGTGCTTGTTCATGCCGCCGCCGCGACCGGTGGGATGTCGGGACAAGGTCGCGACGGAAGAAATAAATAAAAATAACTAAATAACAGATAGAGAGAGAGAAAAAAACCAAAAAGGGAGTTCGGTGCACTGGCTGAGATTACCTGCCAGCGAGCATGTGTAAGGGGGTCCAACAACGGAGTGGGGGCGGCGAGACCCAAGCGTGTGCGCTTGACACGAATAAAGATACCTACTCCGTACACTGACTGCTCTTGTGTGTTGAAGACGATGCAGCGGGAGACTTGCTGGCTGCCGCCCTGCTGAGGGCTGCGAGCTCGTCGTCTGTGTGAGGGCCCTATCATGGGTATCCCTATGTCGTCTTATCGACAAGGTCCGCCGTTCTACATACATAGTAGTAGCAGCGTTGAGCCCCTCCCCCTCTGGAAGGGTTACACGGCACGTTGCAGGGGCTGAAAAACAAAATCAAAAATTGGGGGGGAATGTTCATATCTGCCTGTGTTAAGGGCAGTAGCGAATGTGGCCCAGGGGTACGGAGTACAGTTACATTCATTCACATACTCTCTCTCTCCAGCGCACCAGGTATAGTACGTACCCGACAGGCCCGCCTTGCCGGTCAGGGCAGACCTGCGTGATCACCACAGCGAGCCCGGCTATTGAAGGTACCCTGGTGATAAATCTTTTGATTCATGATCCAAGAGCCATTGCCGGTGCTCCAGGGCGGATCCCGTACGGGTCATATCTCTCTCGTCGTCATTTGTTTGGCATGAACGGCAAAGACGTCTGTGAAATGAATCTGGAGTTTGTCGGGGAGAGACACACGGGAACAGGAATGAAGGCTTCGTTGGAGGCGACGGCGGTCTTTTGACAAGAAGGCCGGGTCACCTTGGCTTCTTTTTTTTTCTGGTGTTTTTTTCCCTCTCTCTTCCTCTGAGCGAGCAGCAGGCTGGCTTACAGTGTAGAGGTCAAGGCGTTGTCGAAACTCTGAGCGGTCGTCCTATCGGAATTTGGCATGTCTTACACGGAACGGTAATATGGCTTGGTGCAGGGCATGGCAGCGAGACAAGTCATCGCATCTCGCGAACTCTCCCATTGTCTCCCGCGAACCGGGGCAGGCAAGACCCCTGCAGCGGGGTCGTCCACCTCACATGTCGTCTTTTCAGAGCAAGATTCGGAGCCCGTATGTTTCCGCCTTTACGGACTGCATTTGGATTTCCCAAACACGAACCAGCATACCAAAGGGGTAGTGAGAAGCCAGGATGCGCGAAAAAGGAAAAAAAGGAGGGAAAGAAGGTTTACACGGGTCTGCCGCAAAGAGAACCGGCAACGCGCGCATGCTCCAGGATTGCTGTGCAGGCCATCAGGAGGGGAGGAGGTGTCGGGAGACAGTCGCCAATAATCTCCACACGCAATATCGCTTGCTTCAGACGGGGCCCAGCTCTACGGCGACTTTGCTCGTCGGTCGGGGATGCGAACGGGCAGCAATAGCTGGCACATCGCTGCCATTAGCTTGTATTATTGCCTTCTCCTGAGCACCTGCAGAGAAGTACGGATGAAAACGTCGTAGCGGCCGGGACAGAAGACGACGACGATAACGACCGACGACCAGGGCGACGATTGTGAGGACGGCAACAGCCGCGACGACGGCACACTGCTGAGATTTCGCTCGGCCCGAGCACCTCGTAGCTTGATCTGTCGTTTGGGACATGAGAATGCAGCTCGGACGAAGATGGCTGAATGCCACCGCCCGGAGCTCCTTCCCCAGCCAGAGTCGACTTGCAGCAAGCAAGCAAGAGCGTTGAGGTTGCGGGGAGGAGGGTCGCGCGAGATAGGTGCACCACCACCCACCGCGCCCTCTTGCGACGCCAGCCAGCGGCCATCGTCTCGCGCAGCAGCAGTGTGGCTCCCTACCCAGGACCAGGTCGGGTGCGCTCCCTTTTCCTGACAAGCGTCGATTGCGCGACCGAGGGCGCTGAAGGAGTTCGGCCGGTCATCTCATTCCGAGGCTCGTGTCGTGCCCCTGGACGGATGCAGAGCGCAACCTTCAATGTGACGCTGTTGCCATCAGCTGAGGGTCGAAATGCAGGTCCGAGGTTCCTGATGTCGGTGACAGCATCAACAGCGGTGATGGATCGGCAGGTATACCTAGCCGTAGGTAGCAGATCTGCCAGCTGCCTGCCGCTCGGGCTGCCCGTAATCTCGTCGGGCCCCGCCTACAGTGTAAGGTAGGCAGGTAGCTACGTAGTAAGCTACCTACCCAGGTACGAATACCATGTAGGTGTCTTCCTCAAGTTGACGACGGCCGTTGAAGCGAGACGTTGGCGGCATGTCCTACCTACACTAGAGGCTCCAGACGTTCTGCATTCCTCATCGAGCGAGACCTTAATCTTCTTTACAGCCTTGTGGTCACGCGGAGGCAGAGGCCGCAAACGTCCGTGTCTGAGCACGCAGAGACAAAGGAGAGGGAGAGGCTTGACAGATCCAAGACAGTGGATGGCGCTACCCATGAGGCGCTATAAGCCTTCATCAGACTGCATTCAGGAAGATGCACCCTCCGTGCCTCCTCATCTTAGTCCATTCTTCAGCGGGTTTGGAGTGTGGTTGGCATGAGAATTTCACAACCACCCGACGACAATCTGGACATGTATCCGCACGAAGTAAGCAAATCTCACAACAGCTGCTGTTCCATGTGCGCCCGCCCGCGCTGTGGAGTAGTCGCTCGCTGGTCGATGCGTGCTGAATATAGAATGACTGAGTGTGAATCCCGAAAAGCCACATATACATCCAAGATCCAAGTCGGAAGGAGAATGACGCCAAAAAAGATGCCGGCGCCACTACGCCAAGCCAATGCTCGATTGGCTCCCTTGGGCACGAAATGGAACCCTTTTCCGATGCTGCCTCGAACCTTAGGCCGAGACTCTCACTTCCCGGCAGCAGCAGCAGGCGCGGCAGTGTGTACGTACCCTGCCTCACATGGAAGCTGCGTGTCGCTGCCGCATCTTTTTCTGCTCGAACCCTGCAAATTATGAAACAAGCCTGGTGCACTGCTTCAGAAAATAGCTTGGACAACTAACTTTCTGTGCCAGTCTACTTCCAGCCATCCTTTTCTGCCATGGGTGCAGTGCAGTGCAGCCACCCTTGCATCCGCTCCTCTCACCCCCCTCCCTCCTCTCTCCTCGTTGCGTGCGCTTCTCTAGGAACGCTTTGCTTTCGTCGAGTCACGAACATGCCTACCAACCATAGAAGGTATCGCCCGCCCCATGCCAGGCTGGCTACTCCGTATACACAGCTTGACACGAGATGACTTGCTGCTGCGTGCTACCACCTGTACAGTTCAAGACAGAGTCCAGTTTGACCAAAACAAGCAACGTCTTGTGGTTTCCCGCGAAACCATTGGATGCTCTTGCACCAATTGGGTTGGCCGACGACAGTCTTTCCCGGCAGCCTCAATCAAGCTGCAGGCGAGCAGGCCTTGTCTCGCCGGCCACAGACGCTCGGCTTCTCATCGACTTTCATGTAGAGCATTCTACACCTCGATACTGGCCCACGATTTTGGTTTGTTTTTTGCTTCATCTGCACACACTGCATCGGTTACCCATAGCAGCGCTTGCCTACGACCGTTGAGCTTGACCTGACCGGCATCTGCGCCGTGTCGTCGTCAATGGGGCCGCTTGAATCTTGAATCGTGTATTGCCCCCTCTCACTGACTAAGAGCACGTTGTCGGTCAATGTGGAGATCTCGGGACCCATGGGGCGATGCCGTTTCGACTCTACTCTTGCCATCCGATCCGGCAGGCCGTTCGACCTGGCCGTTACGGTGGACTTTACGAACTATCACGCGGTGCGGGTATAATGACGAACCAGTGGGCTCTTCGGGTATTATTCGCAGTCGTAGTCGGTATGGGACCGCCAAAACCAAGAGTGCGGCGACGTCGCACTCGTTCCTCGCTTTTCTCCGGCCCGGTGCTACTACGTACTGATTCGGCAGATCGACGACCCATCGCGATGGAAGGAGCGAACAAAAAGAGGCCGCGGGCAAATTGGCCCATGGGTGATGAGAGGGTTCGTGGCCCACGATCCACGGAGCAGAATCACGACACGACGTCGAAATGAATGGGGACTACGGCCGGACCTCGGACGGCGGCACTGTGTGTTTGTGTGTGTGTGTGTGTGTCTCCTCCATGCAAGGTACGCGATCCCAACCATCAGCATGCGAAAGGCGCGCGCGCGCACACACACACAACACGACAAATCGGCGTTTTGCGCTGTGTAGGGATTCGAGAGCGGGATATTTTGCCCCCATGGTTGTGTGTGTTTGATCATCCCCCAAGAATGCGACGCACGCTACCCCGAGGTATCTGAAACCCCAAGCCAACAACTGCCAGCTGCAAGTCGCCCGCTTCGAGGCCCTCGAGGCCTCGAGGCAGCGAGGCCCAACACCCCTGCCCCGCCCAGTATGCGGTGCGGTTCGCCATCACAGTCGGCGTGGGCGACGATGGTTGCTGCGTATGATGATGGTGGCGGCGGCAGTGGTTGCGGCACGTCCAGGCATGTCCAGGCAAGCCAAGCGAGCCCACTCCAGGCCCGAGTCAAGGTCCGGGCCCCAGATTCGGATTCAGAGGGAAGGCGACGACCAGCTACCTGTCCCGCCTCGACTGATCGTCCCGTTGCCCTGGCGGCCGTGTTCAGTGCGCTCCGTCAGGTTGTGAGAGTTCAAAGTGACCGCTGTCTAACTTGTGCTTACCGCACGGCCGGGCAGTACTATATCCACTCTTCTGGGAAGTGGTGCTGACCATCTGGCTGCCCTACTACTCGTACGTAAGGGCGGGCTGTCTTTTCTGTCAGATAGTGCCCATAGCGAGGAAGGGAGAAGTGCTGTCAAGCTGATGGAATGGAGTCCGCGACTCGGGCTCCCGGGCGCGAGCTCGACTAGGTAGCAAGCTACGAGGGCGGAGGTATGTCCAGAAGGGGAATGTGCCCCGTAGGCACCGTATGAATGTCACGATAGCATCTGCAGAGCCCCTCCTTAATCTTAGATGTTTATCCGTACCATGTTGTGCATTCTCGCAGTTGGTGGTAAACAATGGAGGGGCACCGGGAAGCTCTACGTGGTAGAATATCGCGCGACCATCACACTCCTCCTCCTCCTTCTGGCAGGCGCATCCTGTCCCGCGCAGACACGTCGTGAGACTTGTGCTGAGGAGACTGCGGTGACCGAGGCCGGACAGGCAGGATAGGACAGGACAAGTTCGGCAGGGATACGTGCCGCCTACAGCCGTCGAGGCGACGCAAGGGCCAGTGCCCGGTGGTGCTGAGCCAACAGGTCCATGTGGGCGGGTGTTTACGAATCAGCAGCTCGAGGTGCTGATGCTATTTTTGAGCCCCAGATGTGGATAGCGGAACCTCATCAGATAGATTGGACCATTCCAAAACCCCAGAACACGCGGCTTCCCCAAGCAGGTACTCTGTACTCGCTTGTACATACATCGTACCTAGTAGGTGGTTGGGCGGCGATTCAGACTGGCTGGGCCACGGGGTCAGCGGCGACGTTGAGTCCATATTTTCCGAGATGGCATCGTGCGGGAAGAGAGGTCTCAGAGATCAGGCGTATCGCCTGAGGAACGCCGTCATCATGGGCTGGTCCCCACCAAACAAACCCGCTGGCGGGGAGGGGAGGGGGGGGCTCTCTTGCCTTTGGCGGAGCGGCACTGCACTGCACTGCACTGCACTGCACTACATATTCGTACACTAGATATGTAGGAGCAGCAGCATCTACACTAGCGTAGTGCATCCGTTGAGGAAAGAATGGTGATCAAGTCCAGACCTCTCGGAGCGGGGATGTCAGCTTGTTGCCAATTCGTCATGACGTGGGCCCCTGTTTGACCAGTGAGCAACACAAGAACCCAGGCACGCTGCTCATGGATCATGATTAAGTCAGGGAGAAAGAATGAATGGACCTTGGTCACTCGTACCTGCCTACGAATAGGTATACCTAGGTACGGTCGACGGATGCTGTATGTAGGTGGGGTGGGACTGACTGACTGACTGACTGACTGGGATATTGCTAGTCGGGTCGTGCTGACCGATCCCGGAATGGGCAGTTTCAGAAAAAGACCCTGGGTGGATTCGGCCTAAGCTTAAGCCGCAAAAGCCAATCAGAATCCTGAAGAGCTGACCCTGCCAGCGCTAGGAGCTCTTCAGGCCTGTCATTGGCTTCCTCAGAATCATTCCAACTTGGCGAGTGGCCCCATCACCAGCCAACCACATCCTACTCGCTCCTACTTTCTTCTATCCTGCTGTTTTTGTCGGCTATTTGCTCTCTCTCACTCACTCTCTCTCTCACTCCCACTCCAACGTCTGGCCTGGTGTCTGTCCCTTTCCCGTCCCACCTATTGGACTGGGCTGGACTGGATTGGACTTGACTGGGATCTCACACACGCACACTCGCCCATGTACACACACACGCATACTACGTAAACGCACACCCACTTGCATCGCGCTGGGTCAAGACGGGCCAGGAATAGCTCCTGCTACTTCGAGGTTACTTGTCGACCTACCTACCTACCTATTCAATTGGGGATCGTTGCACGGCGCACGCGGGAGTGAGATCAGGTCGCAGAACCTTCGGCCGCCTCGACCTTGCTCCGGCGTGTGCCTGCTTGCCCGGCGGTTGCTGAGATTATCCATCTGCCAGCCGTTCACATCAACCACTTGTCCTTTACGGCTACACCGCGCCAACTACTTGCCTGCCGTTGTTTCGCGCCCTTCCCCGCCTTGCTGACGAGGGGCTCCGGCCCGCCAGTAGCTCGAGGACCTTGGCGCCGGGACTGCATGGTGCAGTCAAGGAAACAGGAATAGAAACATCACAAGCGACGTGGTGATGGGCCTGGTGGTCTACGTGATGGGCCTGGAGGGAGAAACATGGAGGTCCTAAACGGGTAGGTAGGTGGTTGCCAGGCTCAGGTTCAGGCTCAAGAGGAATGCCTACCTACCTACCTAGGGTAGGGGATTGCCCGGCATCGACGCGCTACGGTGAACGACTCTAGCGATGAGATGAAACTTGAACCCCCGACGACCTACTTACTATTTGGAGCGGCCGGGGTCAAGGTATGCCGGCAGTCGACTTTGGCTGGCTTCACCACCGCCCGACGCTACCGTCAACTAAAATATTTCTCCGGTCGCGTGACGGCTGCCACCACTGGCGCACCTGCCGCTTGCTCACCTGTCAGACCTCCACGGTAACCCCCGACCAATGTGGGCGAGTTCCACCAGGTGAGTAAGGCACTGTACATACATACTACTGTACATACTGCAAGCTGGACGTTTTCTTCAAACTTTGCGGGTCGGTTCGGAAGTCGTTGTTGACATGTCGATACCTACCCCGGCCGATACAGGGCTGCGTCGGCCACGAGATGACAGATACGGATACTTGGGTATACACAGCCAGGTAGGTAGGTAGGTACCTTACCTATCTGCAGACTGCAGGTATGAGCACAAGTCGTCCCTGGATGGATACGGCTCGGTGGGGCCTGGGAAATCCCACCAAACTCTGCGAGAATCTGAAACGACAGGGGGGAGATGGCTGATCTTTTTCGCCTCGCTGAGTCGACGAAACATGACACTTTCGACGTCGACTTCTTCTCGACCCGTCGTGGTGGGTGGGCGCCACGACAACCTCAATGGGAAATGGGAAAGTAATGCCCCGTCCAGCGGCTTGCCGGCCGGTACGATTCGTGCATGAACCTGCCTCTCCAGTACGGACATCCATCTAATTACTGAGTACAGATACTGCGGTGCCCTTCTCTTTGGGCTTGAGGCCCCAAGTTGCGGTGACGGCGGAGAGCCACCGTAAACGATGCAACACACCACCCAGCCATACCAGCATGCACCCAGCCATCGACATACCTATTTCCACCGTGGTTTCCTTGACATAGTTTCCCCCACACTTGCTACGACGCTGGTCGGTTCTCTGCCTACCTACCTACTACTACCTACCCGGGCATGTACACCACCTAGCGCGAGCACGACCGACTGACTGCTCGTGTTGATGTCAACCCGCAGGCCCTTCTCCAGTTTTTCACTGCACACGGCGACTTTGTGATTACAGATACGCCGAGACAAGGGCATCGCCGCCTCGCGCCTCCGGTCTGGAAGCGTCACGATGTGCTTCAGCCAATGTTGTGCAGCACCCGAAACACGGCGAGAGGGGCGATTTTCAGGTACATGAAACACGAGCGACGAGCCTTCTAGCGACATGTCACATCGTCTTCCAGAACGATTTGAGGTAGCGATCGCCCGTTTATGCCGGCCTTGGGCTAGCTGGCTTGGCTCTCTCTCTCTCTCTGTCGAGGCATGCTAAGAAGTATACGAATGAGGTTTCTTCTCAGCAAACCTGGAACTGGATAATTATACCGCTGCGCTCCGTCCCTTGCTCACGGGCTCGGGATCTCTTTGCACGGTATCCATCTTGCTGAGCCGTTCCGGTTGGTTCAGCAACGTCCCGTCACCACACGCATCAAGATCCTTTCTTTCTCCCAACGCCGGCCAACTGCCAAAAGTAGCCGGAGTATGTCGAGATGAGCTCCGCTACCCAGGGGTGCCTGGAAGGTTGCCCCGAGTGCGGGATTGCCGGGTATCAGCAACGGAGATAACGAGGCTGCCGCTGGCTGGCGGACCGTCATGGCTAGGTACGGATATTCGTAGTTCGCGCGGATGGTGTGCAGGTAGCTGTCTGTCTGCCCCGGCCCGCGAGGCTAGACGCGAGCCCCATGGATATCAAACCGCCGTCCTCCCAGGTGCGGACGAGGCATCTTCTGGCCAGTGTCATTGCCCAGCCTGGACGGACATGTACGGCTGTGCTGGTTGCTCTTATTTTTGGCCGTATCTCAAACTTGACGGCATCTGCCATCAGGTCTTTTCCGTCCTCACCACCATTTACTTCTGCTGCCCACCTGCTCATGTTTCATATCGCCACGTTTGTTTCGCCGCCCCAGCAGTCCCATGAACATGAACAGCATCATTCCCACCACGCACCGTCCCTCCCTCTCTGCCCCGTACCTACTCGTCCGAAGCGGTAAACACCTGGTTAAGCCGGCTTTTGCACGGCATGGATGGCGCACACCATGGAGCCCCCCCCCGGCGGTGGAGTGCGCTTGACGCTGTGACCGAGCTGCACAGGCAGTGCTCAGGCAAATATCTGAAACCTTGACAGACGAATTATCCAGTCTTTTTCCGTCACTAACAGACGTCTCCTCTCTCTCTCTCTGTCTGTCTCCCCCTGCGGCGTCCGCAGTCGTCTCCCACCCTCCCCACCCCCCCGGTCGCATTCACCCGCCTCGTGGTCATACCATGCCGCCTGCCTTGACTGCTGTAGTCCGCGTCCGTGGGCGAGCAAGCGCCGACATAGCCTCGCGAGCTGCATGGAATCCTTCCATCTCGCAGCCGAGCTTTGCCTCCATCGCCGGTTGTTTCTAGCCACCTGCCCGCTTCCTGTCTCCGCAGCGGATCGCGATCCTACCTACCTGTCACTGTTCTGTCAGTCTGCGCCACTGGCGCGCCTTCTGCTGCTGCTGCTTCCAAACGAACAGCACCGACAAACCTCCCCATCAAGCCAGACCTTGTCGGCCGGGCAAACATTCCCTCTCCCGCTTTTCGCTAAAGCCCATCGTCCGCCCCCCTCCGCTCCCTGGCCCATGATCTTCCAGACCCAGGTCTTCCCAGATCGGAGAGCTCCCCTCGGCCTCGCCTCGCCGGTAGACCCCTGGACAAGATCGACTTCTGAAACAGCAGCTCTCGTCCGGCTGCCGCTGCCATTGGTGTATGCCGCCCTGAGGCATAAAGATCCGAGGACGCTCAGACTTGGGATACCGGTTGGTGCAGGGAAACGCCGTCCTCTCTCTCGTCTGGTTGACTCGTTTGGTCCCCTGAAAATAGGGGTGGCCTGCCGGACGTCGCCTCCGACTGGCCGGAGGGCGGGATGGTGAGTACGCGAGGAACCAAGAAAACCGCATTCTCGACGGAGGCCTTGTTCCCTGCACGTGGCGCCTCTTGAACTCTCGAGGGAGGGGGGAAGGTTTGCCGAGCCCTTCATGCTGTCGCGCTTGGCGCCGGCAAGCCTGGGGCGATCACCGAGGCGAGGACTGGGGACTTGGGGGCGAAGAGATGGGGAGCCGGAGAGGAGAAGGAGAGGCAAGATCGGGAGAAGGGAAGGAGGAGGAAGAAGAGGAGGATGTCGTAAGCCATGCAACCCTCGTTGTGTCGGTGTTGTGGGCGGCCATGAGGCGAGTCGGGGGCCCGGATTCGATGACGGCGAAGGAGACAACAGATATCCGTCCTTCCACCCCCCCCCCCCCTTCCCCCGACCAGTGTCTGAAAATGTCTTGCCGTAGCATGACGACAACCCAACAGCCCTGTACCATGGCATCACCAGATATATGCCGTTCCCCCATTTCGCCACCGTTCGCTCTCTTATTCCCTCCCGGTGCTGTCGTTGGCCTTGCTTGAACGGGCTCAGCCGGTTCGGATGCGGCCCTGCCCATCCTCCCCCGGTTCTACTATCCAACATGACTCCGGAGCGCATAAGCACCACCTTGTTGTTCGGGACTGCAGTCTCTTTATCCGGGGAGGGGGGGCAGCATTGCTTGCCACATGTGCTGCCCCCCCTCCCCCGGTGCTATTTCCTTCATGGGAGGGCGAGAGTGAGAGCAGAGGGGAATCAGGTCACATTGCGAGTCGCGGAGCGGCCACGAGGGTTGGGGCGCGCAAACCTCGCCTGGTTCTGGCGAATGCACCGACCAGAGGGATAGGGCAAGGCGCTACTACCCCCCCCCCCCCCCCTGATCGCGACGGGAACTGCCCTCGCAGCTTGGACCAAGTTGGCGGCATGGCGAATTGCATTATTTGTCCGCGTTGCGCCGTGCCCGAAAGTCCTTGGCCCGTCATGTGTGTGATCAGCAATTAGAGTTTGAATCATCTGCTTCTAGAAAGAGGATTGTCTTATTGTAGCTTTTCTATTCTCGGGACGAGGACCAGAGCAGGGCGGGCGGCCAGGCACGGGGCTGCGCGACTGACTCTTGGTTCGTTCTCTTCTCTTCCCCTTCTTGTGTGTGTATGTGTGTGTGTGGCCTGATGACCCCGACGTGGCGGCGGATCATGACCGGCATGGGCTCCGAAGGATTTGGTTCGCGTCAGAACTCTCCCTCTCCCACTGTTGTCCTCCGTCGTCCCCCCTCCCTCCTCCGGCCAGAATAAAATAAAATAAAACCCCTGGCTGCGTGAGGCGGACTTTGTCCCCGTGCGTGAGAAGGGCGGGGGGGAGGAAAAAGGAAAGCAGGGAAGAAAACAGGAAAGGGAAAAAAGGCAACTTGGCCTCCGAATGTGGGAAAGTCTCTTTTCTCGTCCCTTCCGGGCGGTTGGTCGAGAGATGGGCCTATTGCGTGGAATGACGGAGCCCGGATCTCTTCTGTGAAGTTTATTCAGATGTTAAAAAAGTTGAGTTGGGTTCGGCTGATCATCGCATGCTGTGCCCGTGTGCGAAGCAACCGGGTATCTTGAGCCCCCGCCCCCTCCCTTCCCCACCGCCGTGTGTGTGTGTGTGTGTATAAGTGCGGTTTGTTGGTGGGTGGGCTGATGCTGCTCGTGTGAGTGTGTGTGTATGTGTGTGTACGTAGATTGACTCGGGGTCCTTGATGATCTGATGTCGGAGTTGGATCGGATTGTGTGCGTGACGGTGACGCGGACGGGCGAGCCAGAGAAGGAGAGAGAGAGGGAGAAAAGGACTACCTACCTACACAATCATGGTGGGCGGTGACCCGTCTCCGGGTCTACGCACACCACGGCCGCATCATGAACGGATGGGTGGGTGTTTTCCGGGTTGCTTCTTTAGTCATGGAGGTGCAGTTCATCGTGAGGAAGACAAGTGCTTCCCGGCGAGAGAGCTGTCAATCCCTCTTCTCTCTCTCTCTTTCGAAAGAGGCGTCTGGGGTACTCGGGCGGTTTCCCTCCCCCCTTCCTGCGCGCTGCCGCGGGACGCCGCCCACCCCTCCCCTCTATTCAATGACTTGTGGCGCGATACGTAATATGACGTTGGGTTTACCCCCGAAGTTGCCCGGGCCACGATGACATTTACCGGGAGCACGAGGCCCCGTGCCGGTTTTCCTGTTGACCGCTGACCGGTATACCAAGGTCGGGGCGAGTTTATGAATCGTATAGCGGCCTATTAGCCGTCGATCACGTTTCGTTGCTTGAAGAGGTCAGAGGACGCCGTGCTGCTTGACATCATTCATCTGTCCTTGTTATTTTGGGTCTGCGGCCTGTCTGTAGACCCCGGGGATTCTTTCTAGCTGAAACCGTGCTGTAGTTGTCGGATCTGCTCTTACACGTGTACATGGTATCACATCGAATCAGTGTTGTTTGTCTTGATGCTTCACAGCTCATCTAGTGAGATGATATTGGTCCAGTACGGACCCATAAAGCATCTGTCAAGGCAGCAAAAAGCAGTGTCGACTTTACCAGTGTCGACTTTACCATGTTTCTGACGGGGCCGATGGTTGTTGTTGTTGTTGATATCATCGTAATTGGTATTACTGTTACTTGGTCAACAGTCCGTCGGTGCTACCAGCATCATGGAATACATGTTCAGATGAGTAATTGGCGGTGTTGAAACATGTATCAGGTTGTTCAACTATTCAGTCGTACCCACGAGGTAAACGAAACAAACTGGGAGACTGTCGTCTCGGTCATCGCCGCACTTTTTCAAGCATCATATAGCTCAACTGGTCCTTGGCAGTCATCCAAGGACCATCCATATGTCCTACTTCTTACATCCCGAGCTCTGTCGGTGGAACCCGCTGTCCGGTATAAACGTTCATATTCTCTGGTCACCATGCTGCCCTTCTCAAGTGAGTACAAACAAGATGTTTGAGACGTTCGTAACCCCAGCCAGGACGTGTCGCACCCCCCCCCCCCCCTTCGCAGCCCGATCGTGACACTACTCGGATTACAGACCTCGTGAGCTTTGGTCGAAACAAGCTCGGCGGGTCGGTCCAAATGCCTCCAATCAAAGATGGAAACATGGTTTCTATTGTCAAGCCCGCGCCCGCTCTCCTTTCCATGGGGTCTTCCGTCTTGCACGGGCGGGTGGCTGCCTCGAGCCATGTATGTCTCTGTGTCACCGCTTCGAAGCTTCTGAAGCAGATTAAATATGGCTTGACTCTGGGATGCGGTCTGTGACGCCTCGCCTGTGGCCCCCTATGATTTGTTGAAGAGGTAAAGAAGGCTTGGATGGGTTCGCTCTCCGGTGTCAGGTAGACTATGTCGCTTGCTCGTGCCTTTGAGACTTCGTTTTCAAGTAAATAGACCATGCGGACGACGTTGCTGGTATCAAGGACCCCATTTGGCCACCGTTCATGTGTTTTTAGAACTGCGGTGAGACGACCCTGCTGTTCTTAGATCTAGTTCCCCTTTGTATACGTGGTTATCGCTACAAGATCACAGGAAGCCGCATAACTCATCCGGGAGGTACTTGACTTACGCTCCCCTAAGCCAGCGATGCGTAGGCACCATAATTGATGCCAATCACTCATCTTCGTTGGATCGCTAAGAGGTTCTTGCTGCTATAAGCTGTATTTCATAATGTTCGAGTCCTTCCCAAGAACCGAGTACGTCGATGATGTTGCCTAGGCCTCTCCGGGTGCTAGAGCCAATGTCTATCCCGCTAATGGGAAGAGTTTGAAGCCACCACCTCCTCATCTTCTTTCACCACGAGATGTACGAGCAGTGCAGCTCTTGTAAGAACACAATCGAAAAGCAATTACTGTGACGAATACGAGACTCACATACGACGATGATTGCATACATCTGGACATGAAATAAGACACAGAGCAGTGCAACGCCGCGAGCGGGTTCTCCCTAGAAGCCACAGTTATGCAGGCCACGCCATCCTGCTTCGAGGTCTCTTGCTTTCTCATTCTTGTCACTGCTGTATTCTCCGCTATAATGAGCTCGGGTTCTGGGTCTTGGTAGGCCTACAACTAGAGATATCGAGTCCCTTGCAGCCCGAGCGAGGAGAAACCAGTGGAGCCAAGTAGATTACAGACTCTATGGCGGTTCAAGCGAGGCACAGCAAGGACACACATATTGAACCAAAGCCAAGCCTACTGGTTCGTTGCTATGGGCGGGCTGGACGTACGCGTGAGTTGGCTCCAACATACGATTACTCTGTCGAGGATAAAAACGGCAGTGTTCAAGCCCACCCCGGTAAAGGCTACCGACTCTGAGAAGCAGCTATCAGAAGTGCACAACATCAATTTCCATCTTCCTCGCTGAGTCGTTAAGCTGGTTCTCACAGTGTAAAGCCGTCGCTCACGTCGAACGATAAGATTCAGCGGATCTCATCACTCAGAGTAAAAGAAAGTTCAAGAGTATATTAGGTTAATAGCAAGGCTAGCTGTCTTGCGCTAACCAAACAATGCCGCTCTATGCCAAGCCCAACGATATCCGTATCCAAGTAGCTACTTATCCTGAAATATGGCAGGACGTCCCTCGTGATGTGCCTTATTTCCTCAGCATAGTTGCCATATTCATACAGTAGTAGCAGAGGCAACAATATATTTATCAAATTTGAGCTTTTCTCTATGTCATAAATGCCTTGAAGTCGCATTTTTGAAGCCTTCATCTTGCTTCACGTCCCAAGTTCACCCGCGTCTCTACAAGGTAGAAACCCAGTACATGCAACTCCAAAGCATCGAGTGTATATTGAGCCCATGGAAGGGACGTAATTCACTAATATCTTTCCCCGGGACAGATTATAACATATATCGCCATGTAATACGGCTCATAAAGCAGCCATGGTGTAAGTTGACCATTCTGAGAACGACCCTATCTTCTTTTCACAATAAATATTGTAATTCAGAGCATACAGGCGGGAGATATGATCCTGCGACATGGAGGTTGTTTTGAGGGCTCAGCTACTGTGTCCATTGTCGTTTTTTTAAATGGAATGACTTTGCGAAGACTTGGTAGCAGCGCCGCCAGGTGACGTTGGCTGATATGGGATAGACCGAGAACCTGTTCCTCTTCGTGTGAGTGTAATTACAAGATACATACAGGTGACTTGGATACACCATCCATGAATTCGCAGGAGAGGCTTCCTTGTATTTCATTTCCAATATGGGGAGCTCGCTACGGCAGCCTCGTATGGTCCCAGGCGCCACGACGGTGCTGAGAGGGCCGCGAAACCACCATGCTCGAGTATGATGACATATACTGCAGATAATATGTGGAACCAAGATCAACCATCAATCGAATCCTGATAGGGCACATAGGAACCAGTTCTTGAAAACGATAGGTTTATTTACTTCACTCGGCTATCACGACCTCCGCTACCCCGGATGCGCACTCTTCTACTCGCCGAGTCCATACATATCTAGCCGACTCTACATTTATAACATGAATACCCCGTAAGTATGTATGGCGTTTTAATCTGTCCCCATGTATCATTACTAAATTCTCGTTCCCTCCAGCTCGGATTATGTGGTCTTCTGAGACGAGACCCGTCACTTGAAAAGCAGTGAACTTCGATTGACCCTTCGCCTATCTGCCGAAATGTCAAAGAGTTGACACAACGCAAAAATAGGACGATATCATATCACCATACAGCTCTCTGTTCAGTTTCCAGGTGTTTGGACATCCTGAATAAGACAAGCCAACATACTCGTAGGCAACTATATAGTGTCAGTATTCTCTCTTTCAAGGTGGAACTCAGGGCCTCAATGTTAAAAGGCCGAAAGTGGCATAAAAATAGGGTGTATATAAGGCTTTCTTAGACTACAAGACGTCGTTGACCAACCGCACAGGGTAATGAGCAACAGATAACCAGCGCCACGGATATTGTTCCAGTGATCCCAGATCGGAAATGGCGAAGCATCCGGCCTATACCCGACTGTAGAGCGTTGGGAGTGAGGGGTACAGACATTACAAACAGTGGAATGGCCCAAACACCCAATTCTCTTGCTTGTCCTGCATAAGCTGGTAATATACCCAGCTGCAGAGCGAAATGGAGAATGGCGAGCTAAATGGGGGACGGGTACTTTCATTATTATCTCCAGCTATGTAACGAAACCAATCAAGAAATGTGGTTAACGGCAAAGTGCCCATAGAGAGCCATCTGGCTTATGAGCATCTCCATAGCAATACTGAGCGCTCGTCTCATGACAATGGCCCTGTCATTATACTGTACCGAGAGCCGCAGAACGGCGCAAATGACTGTTCATACCATTCGGAAAAACAAATATCAAACATTCCGATTTTGCTTGAAAGAATAGCAACCAATTTACTCTGGTGTTCATTGCCGTACAGAGCATGAGGTGCCGCGTATTAGCATCGGCTGGAGGAAGTCGGTTATAGTCTCTACCAATAGGCTTTCATGCCTATCATTGGTCCGCTGGACAGGAGTTCTAACTCTGGGTCTTTGGGCGTTATAGTCCAAAGTCAACTTTGGACACATGGGAGTCGGAGCCATCTATACGTATGCGTTGAAGGGGCAGAATCAGTATATTCTACTGTCCCTTACGCTAGAGTATCATCATTCAACATTCACACAACAGTGCCACACTGATACAGACACGGCCTTGGCCGGGAGCCTTTAAATCCGACTTTGGGCCAATAGATGCGTTTGGGTCACATCGGACGATAAATGGCAGGGCAGAAAGATGGGACGCAGTGATCCCCTCCCCCCCCCCCCCGAACGTTGCCAGGATGGTGGAAGGATCTGAGGCGCATCTCCCTTCTCAATGTCGATATTCCGGTCTTCACTTGGCCCAAGCCTTACTGAGATGTTGTAGGCATTGTCGATAGACTTCCCACATGCACGATACAAGAGGCGGACGAGAGAATCCCATTCAGAGTGGTGGTGGTGGTGGTGACCGCCGGTTACGCTTTCTCGACGACCTTTTATCGAGATCGATGTCCTTCGTATGAAGGAGAACGACATTGCTATTTTGGCATCGTGTCGAAAAAAAAAAGGAATAAGCTGACGCAGTACATGTCATCGTCGTTGTCGTTGTCATCGTTGTCGTCGCCGTCGCGTATACAACCCCATCCCCATGAGAAAGGGAGGCGCAAAGGGGTTTACGGTCAAAGGGGGACAGAAGATATGTACAACAGGCGCGCTGTTTGCGTTTGAAAAAAAAAAAAAAGCGTTGGCATCACCATGCCGAGACATGTCAGCATTACTCCTGCGTCATAATGAACTCTCCTCCCCCTCCGAGGTGTAGTTAATTTTGTCTCCAGATTCGCAGACGTTCAACAGATGCAGGCGCCGGGTGGACCACTTGACTATGACGTCCCGTCCCCCACGGACGAGCCTGATAGGTTCATCGGTTGCACTGAAGCTTTCAGGTGCAACCTAATCGACCTCAAGGGACAGGGGGCGGTGGAGAAGGTTCCCGAGGCGGCTGAGGGGGGAAGAAAAAGAAGAAGAAAAAGGTTAAAAAAAAAGAGAAAAAAGAGGGAAAGTAGGTCGTCAGAATCGCCGCAGTGCTCAACAATAGACGAGAAGCAGAGCAGAGTCCACGTCGCCTGGGGCTTACATCGAACAAGGAAAGATTGTCCTTGGCCTGCCCCACCCGCCATCAAGGAATCCTCTCGAGACTTTGTGCCCCTTGGGGCCGAGACGGCGCGAGAGGACGGAGAAGAAGAAAAAGGCATCGACGATTCAAGGACACAGCCCGTACTGTGCGAGCCCGGAAAAGACGGCTCACGGAGCAACGCATTCGGTGCCCCCCCCCCCCCCCCCCCCCCTTCACATACACATTCACACCCCGGCCGATTGTACATGTCGTGCGCCGTCTCGCATTGAGAGTCAAGAACGCATCACAATGCCCCTCCGGGGACGCTGCTTTCCTGCCGGGAGCCTTGGGCCGCTCTCTCGCCGTACTCGCAAGACTCGGGACACAAGGAAGAGGGTAAGTGGGGGAGAAGAGGGGGGCGCCCGCCCCCAGTCAGGACCGCAGAAAAAAAAAAAAACCAGTCCAGGTCGTCACCGAAACGCTCATCAAAAAGCGTTGAGACAAGAAGGGGAAACGGGGGGGGGGGGGGGGGGGTGACCAAAGGGAAAGGAGAAACCGAGTATCGGCCGCAAAGAGGCCACCCCCCCACCTATCCCGTATGGCCGTTCAACACTACTCAATGCCCGGTCATGCCTTTTTTCCACCTCCCACGACGCACAGCACGCCAGAACCAACCCCGGGACCCCGCTACTCGACCCGACTCACGCCCCCTTCTCCGACTCCGGCTCGACGGATGTGGCCGTCCAGGGTGGGAACCTTGACCACGCTCTGGCATCCGTCCCTCCCTGCATCTCCGGCTCCATCTCCACCGCACCGGGGCGTCTTCTTCCCGAATCTCCTGTGTTGCCCGCTTACTTACTTTGGACACAAAGAAGAAACAAGTGGGATAAAACTCACCGGGTGGGCAAGGGCCGTACCTCGGAGATGCAGGTGAGGCAGGAGGCAAAGGAGAAAATAAAAGACTGAGGGGACAAAAAACAAAACAAAAACAGAGACCTGAATGACCGGGGGAAGTCGGCTGTCTTTTGCATGCATGAATGGGGTCCGAGTATCCGTTGCAGAAACATCCGTGGTTGCGGAATACGGCCTGGGCCCAATCAGATGCAGGCTTTCGGACGGACCAGGAAAGGACCTTTTCTTTTCCCGTTCTCAGAGTACCACCATCATCCATGCATGCCTCCCCCCGACCAGAAAGAAAAAAGGTTGACTTGCAAAACTCGTCGTTTGGTCGGGCCGAGTGTGGGACCAAGAAGTTTTACAGCCCAATATATATCAACAGACACTTGGTTACCTGGTTGTTTGGCAAGCATCCTGGAATAGATGGGTAGTTATTAACAGCACAAGAAGCGATGGGGACGAAGGTGATCAAATTGTTTGAATTTGTAAATTTGTTTCAATTGAATTATCCGACCGACCTTGACCTGATCAACGCCACAACAATGAACATGGTCTTTTGTTACATTATAGAAAACTGTGAAAATGGGTCATTAGTGACAGTCGTGGCGATGTCGCAGGATATCCATCAAGCGCGCCATCTAGATCGTTGTCCCTCGCCTTTCCGATTGGGCTTGTCTTCTTTCTTTCTCTCCGTGCCATGACATCGTGCTTCTTCTCTATAATGGATATGAAAATAAAAGGAAATAATGTTTTTGTGCGACCCGATGCCTCAAAACACGCTGTGTGATGACTGTTCTGTGCTGCTGCGCGCGCTCCAAAAAATGATCTAGAACATGACCTTGGCTCTTTAGCCCTCCTCGACGACGGCGCGGTTGGCAATGTAGAAGCGCTCGCCCTTGTCGTCCTTCTCGTGCTCGAGGGCGACCTTGCTGAGCTGGGTGAGGACGTTCTCGATGAGGGTGTCAGTGACGCTGCGCTTCTTGCGGCCCATGTCGTTGAGCGAGCGAAGGTTGGACAGGACGTAGTAGACGAGCGCCATGACAATGGTGACAGCGACCGAGTACACGAAGACGACGCAAACAGTGACGAAGTCGGTGCGGCCATCCTCGGACAGGAAGCGGTTGATGGACGGGGGGTTGGCGGGCTCGCCACGGCCACCGGAGAACCAGCCAAAGACACAGAAAAGGATGGACAGGACGTCGACGGCGGCGATGGCACCGATGAGCTGGAACGAGGGGAAGGTCTCGAAACCACGGGTGACGAAGATGAGCCAGTTCTGGGTGAGGGAGATCTCAAGGAAGAGAATCTCCTGGATGGAACCGTACTCGTGGATGACACCACCCTCGACGATGTACATGGTACCGCGGAGGATCCAGGTGCCCATGGCGAGGAGACTGCCGAGAACGATGGAGATGATCCAGATCTTGGGAAGTTGCCACTCGACGGGACGCTTCTCGAAGTGGGCGTTGTCGTACTAACGAGCACATGTTAACATTCGCGTCATTGAGGTAGGAATAAAGCGAACGGGGTCTACTTACGGCAACGGCAATGGTGGCCAAATCAGCGAACAGGGCGAGGAAGACAATGAGGTCGGCGCGGACGGTCTCGTTGATGATGATCATGGAAGTGACGAGGTAAATTTCCAAGTGCAAGCAGAGGGCAATACGGTACTGGATGTAGGCCTTCATGCGCTGGAAGATCTGGCGGGACAGCTTGATGGCGGAGACGATGGTGCTGAGACCGGGGGCGAGGAAGACGATATCGGCGGCGGCCTGGGCAGCCTCCGTGGCACCCTCAACGGCAATACCGCAGTCGGACTTCTTCAGGGAGGGGGCGTCGTTGACACCGTCACCGGTCATGGCAGTCAAGTGACCACGCTGCTGAAGCATCTCGACGACCTGGTACTTGTGCTCGGGGAACACCTCGGCGAAACCGTCGGCGCGCTCGCAGAGGTCGTGGATGGAGGTGCCGGCCATGTCGCTGTGGAGGAGCTTGTCAGAGTTGTAAACCTTGGTACCGAGCTGGAGCATGCGGCAAGTCTCGACGGCGATGGCGTGGGCGTCACCAGTAAGCATCTTGACCTGGAGACCGAGAGCCTGAGCCTCGAGGATGGTCTGGCCGGTATCGCTGCGAGGGGGGTCGAAGAGGGACAGCATGCCGAGCATCTCCCAGGGGCCATCCTCCTCCTTGACGGCGACGGCGAGGGAACGGAAACCACGGCGGGCAAACTCGGCGGCCTTCTCCTTGAAGAGGGCGGATTGCTCCTCAGTGCAGTCGGTAAGGGCGAGGACGGCCTTGGGGGCACCCTTGGCACAAGTGTAGCGGACACCACGGTGAGTGGCGATGGTGGTGATGCGCTTGGAGACGGGGTCGAAGGGGGTGAACTTCTCGGTCTTCCAGCCGTCAGAGATGAGCTCCTTGGCCTTGGGGTAACGCTTGAGGGTGAGGACGGTGATCTTGTCGATAGGGTCGAGGGCCTTGATGTTGTGCGAGGAAGCGAGAGCGGCGACGGCCATCATCCAGTTGATGTCAACACCCTCCATGACGAAAGGCTCGCGGACGGACAGCTGGTTGGCGGTGAGGGTACCGGTCTTGTCGGAGCAGAGAATGTCGACACCGGCGAGGGACTCGATGGCGGTGAGCTTCTGAACAATGGCCTTCTCCTCGGCGAGGTAGGCGGCACCGACGGCGAGGGTGGTGGTGGTGACGCAGGGCAGACCGATGGGGACACCGATGATGAGGAGAATCAGGGCGTAGTGGAGCAAGTTGACGGAAGTACCCTCGGCGGAGACCTCAATGGAGCGGTAGAAACCACCGATCCAGGCGGCGAGGATGAAGATGATGACGAGAGCGAGAAGCGTGGTACCGATGGAGTTCATGATGGCCTTGAAGTGACCCTGGTCCTGGGCGCCCTGGACGAGGGAAGCGGTCTTTCCGACGAACGAGGCCTGGGCACCGTGGGTGACGATACAGAAGGCCTTGCCGCGCTTGCAACCGGTGGTGTAGTAGCAGGTGTCGGTCATGAACTTGTCGACGGCGAGGGACTCACCAGTCATGGCAGACTGGTCAACGGCGACGATGGCGTGTCCGAGCTGGGGGTTGGTCTCCTCGTCACCCTCCTCGAACTTCTCGCGGCGGGGGGACATGACGTCCTGGGCCTCGAGCTCAGCCTTGTAGGCGGCGTAGCCGGCGGGGTTCTCGTAGTCGCAGATCAGCTGGCAATCAGCGGGGACGACGTGGCCTTCCTCAATGATGATCTGGTAAAGAACCGTGTTAGTGACGCTGTCCGTTTGGGGCGCACCAGTTGCGAGTGACGACTCACGATATCACCGGGCACGAGTTCACGAGCGCGGATCTCCTCTTCCCTTCCAGAGCGAATGACACGGGCCTTCATGGCGATGTCACCCTTAAGGGAGGCGACAACGTCAGCGGCCTGCTTTTCCTGGTACCAACCGACAGCGGCGTTGAGCAGAAGAATGGCGACAATCAGACCAGCATCGAGCCAGTCCTGCAGGGCGAAGGCGAGGATAGCAGCACACTCCATGACTGCATAGGAAATTAGCGTTTGGCCGGCAGTGTTTCACGGCTGTCATGCTTCGACAGGCCGCAATGGGCTTGTGCTTACCATAGAGAATGGGGCCACGGAAGAAACCAATGAACTTGAGAAGCATGTTCTCCTTCTCGGTGGTGAGTTCGTTCCAACCGCTGTACTTTCTACGGCGCTCGACTTCCGTGGGGTCAAGACCCTGCCTCATGTCGGTCTTGAGCCAGTCGGCGGGGGTGACGAAGCCGCTGGAGCCAGCGCCTTCGGCGGCGGCCTTCTTCCAGAACATCCATGCCGGGACCTTCTTGGCGACAGGAGCATCGGCCTCTTCGACCTCGGCGTTGGGGTCGCGGTAGGTCTCGATGTACCGGACTAGACTGTGGTTGGGTAGAAAAGCTGTCAGTCTCGAAGAACTTGGGGGGGAGATGTAGGGAAGGAGCCAATGGCGTGTAAGAGGGGGGCACAACTCACGATCTGTACTCCTCGTTGGTGCCATTCTCTCCAGCAGCGCCCTCGACCCGGTTGTTCCTGGCGCGCTCCTGGATGAAGTTGCCGGTCTCGAGGTCCTGGTCGTCATCCTCAGTGCTGATGGGTTGAGGGTAGTGCTTGTTGCCTCCTTTTCCTATTAAGCCCGCCATTTTGTATGGTGCCATAAACTGTCGGAAAAGGATTACAGTCCAGCTGTATCAATTGAGGAGCGCAGGCAGGACGGAGGTATATATAGAGGTAGGAGGGGAGAGATATGGGGAGGGGAGAGAGAGCGAGAGAGAGAGAGAGAGAGAGAGAGGACGGAGGGGCAGACAGGGTGAGGACGAAGGCTAGACCAGAAAGGACATGAATCACGGTGGGAGGATGGGGCATATTATATTAAATCTGTCAAGCGGCGAGGCCGGACTGGTCCAGGAACTTCCGCGGATGGGAACGAGAAGATGGGACCAAGGCAAGGCGAGGCGGCATGGGGAGGACCTGCTGGGCTGGCATTGTGCAATGGATGGGCAAGAAACCGCGGCGTCGGCATGCCTGTGAAGGCGCGCGTGTGAGTGTGTGAGTGTGTGTGTGAGTGTGTGTGTAAGAGCTGCGTGTGTGTGTGAGTGAACCAGGGACCGACGTGTAGCTGCGTACCCCGTCTTGCTCGGATCAACGCCAAGAAGTTGCAAGCATCAAAACAGATGCGGGTGAGGGAAAAACCCGCACACTGTGACCGGGCGGGCCAGCGACGTCGATGCTATTTCGAGGCGGAAGGGACGAAGGGGGGAACATGTTTGTTTGCTGGGCGGTGCTGCAGACGAGACGGTACCTGTGTAGGTACTGCCGTCGAGGTTACAGCCTCGACGGCGACCTGACAAGACCAGAGACGGGAGTTGCTGGGAAGTGGCAGGCAAAGAGGAAGCGGCCGTGGGCGTGGGGCGTGGGCGTGGGCGTGGGCATGGGCATGGGGCGTGTGGTTGTGGGCGCGATGGGACGGGGTTGGACGTGGGGACCTGGTCGGCGCCTTTCTCATCAATCGCCGCTCCCGTTGGCCTTCTATCATCCATGTGGAAGAATATTGGCCAGTTTCTTGCGTAAATTGGTTCTCCCCAGGTCCCCATTAGACGGGCCGACCTATCAAGACAGAGACAACTCGCTGTCTCATCTGCCAGGATGTGCGGATGGGTATCTGACAACCAGGGGAAGCCAGCGTGAGTCGTGCGTTTCGACCGAGGAAACTCTCTAGTGACTTCGCCTTGTATGGGGGCAGAGCGTGGAGATGGTGGTAAACTTCAAGTCTCCTCCGTTACCAAAATAAATGCCTCAGTAGCACTACCGTTGTGCCTGGGCTGGGCACCGCATCCCAAAGGGGGGAAAAACGAACAAGAAGAGGGTCTGGAGCTCTCTCCTCCAGACGTGTAATTCCGAGATTTCGTCGAAGCTATTCTCGGGCAACCCTCCGCGCGCCAGCGCCGCAGACAGCAGACAGCTCCAGAAGTGAGAGTCGGCAGAAACGGTGTCCCATCCATCCGTCTAGTCCTGGTTGAGCACGGACCCGGACACACCCCCTGGTCAAGGACAGGTTCCGTGGGTTGGAAGGGAACAGAGAACAAGAGACGTTTGACCATCGGTGGACTTGGGGACTCTTTTGCCTCCCCCGTCCCTTCTTCCAATCCAATTCCCACTCGCACTTCCACAGGTACCTATCTACACCGAAGGGTGCTCTGCACGTAGTACCTATGTATGTGTGTACGTACCGTATTCACCACCACCACCACCACACACTTCCAGTGGTGAGGTCCGTTCGTCGAGGGCAGGTACGTACCTACTTCTAAGAATGCCTCGTCCGGCCCCTTGGTCGCGACAGTTTCAGCTCTGCTCCGAAACCTACATCACGTGACCCGCCATCATCGCTGCCGCGCCGCTTGCATCGTCGTTCTTTCTTTCTTCGACGACCGATACAAACAAGGCACCCCCGACCTACCTAGGTCGGCAGGACCATCTTATATAGCAACTCAGGTACCACAGTACTTAACTGGCCGCATTAACCTCACTCGATAAGCTCACAGAACTAAAGAGACAGGAGGTACCATGGTACCTGAACCTTTTTTGCTCCTTCTCCTACCCTACTGAGCGAGACCCTGTTTTTTTCTCTCTTTCTTTCTGTCTCTCTTTCGGTTTTTTTTTCCCTCTTCTCATATTCATCTTGGCATTCTCGAGAAGCCGGCGTCTGAATTGCGCACTTGCATATCTGCAATTTCTGCACTGACAATGGCACGGCACTTGCATATTTGCATCCAATTGGCCTTAACCCCCCCGCCGTTCCCCCCCGTCTGCGCCTCTCTGCGTATGTCTATGGTTCGCTCTCTGTGGCTCTGTGTCCTCAAAGTCCCTCACTGCCACCCCAAAGGCTCGGTGCAGTTTCCGCTGTACAGTGCGGACGGCGGAACGTGGATGGCACAAAGCTTCTCTGCCAAGCCTCTGAATTGTCATGTCCACGTCTGGCCGTAGGTCTGCCGCGATGTAGCCTCCGGCCCATGAGAGGTCGAGAGAGGTCGCGCCAAGAAATCCCCGGAATAGACCGCGGCGAAGAGTGTTTGGCTATGTGTGCATGGTAAGGTCCTCCATGGTAACACACACACACAACGAGCCAGAGGCACTCTACCCCTGTCCAGCCCCCCGGGGCTAACGAATCGCCAAGTCTTGCCTTGGAAACACTCGTGTGCGATCTGCCTCGCGTCGGGCCTTGAGTTGAGGCTATACGTGAGCCATCCTGACCACTGACAGCGTGCCGCGCGTGTTTGGCTTGACAGTTTTCCGATATTCTTAAATTATTGTTATGGGTTTTTCTTTTTTTCTTTTCTTGTCTGGTACATTTTTTATTTTGGTTTTTGGAATGGGGCGCTGCCCGTTTTTCGTCAACCCAAAACTCGACGACAAAACATACAATGGGGAGAACCCCGCCAAGGCCTGGTCCCCGGCCGAGCCAAAATCCCAATCTGGAATCTGGATCAAGTGCAACGGTGCCGTCAAACGGGACGGCTTGCCTGGAACAGTAGCGCTGGACGAGAACGAGTTGTCAATACGTAGTAGTGTACGGATAGTGTACACGCAAGCCCATCGCACATACGGATACTGCGTCCGATTAACGCCTGGGGGGGTGAGGGCACATGGGGAAATGGGGAAGAAGCCACCGCAATATTGGATGGGGGTGGGAAATGAATTGGCGTTGGATGCGGGTCAAGACCGGCAAGGAACAAAAAGCGAGGGAGATGTTTTGTGCATGCCGACAGCATCGCACACGATGCGGGATATTGGCCCGCTTACCACGTAGAGAATGCTTCACTGTGCTTGCTTTCATTAAGGGAGCCCGGAAGGCGAGCTGGGCGCGACGTGACCTACCAGGCCTGGCATGCCCGGACGCGGAACCGACTCGGCTGACTTGAACTTGACACTGATCCTACAGGACCAAGACGCCGCTTGGCTCGTTCTGGACGGCATGCCTTTCGCCCAGGGTGTGGGCGAGTATCCGTAGCTACCTACGGGTACCTGGGCAGGTATGGGAACGGGAAGCGCTTGCCGCTCCGGGAGGACACGGGAATAACGAGTCGCAATTCGCGCACTTCACGCAAGCTCGGCACGCGCGATACGAAGTGGAAGGGGCCGATAACGACGACAACAGTGACGAAGACGAAGGCAACGACGACAGTTTCCGAGCGCGGAAATCCCAGGCGAGATGACGATGGGTGGTGGATTGGACGGACGGATGCTGTTCAATGAGGCAAGTCCGCCGGTCCGTACTCCGTACTCCGGGTAAACCTGTTTGGAACCCACCCTCCCAGATTGTCACGATGTTGCCTTTCATCCGACCAAGCGACAGACTAGGACGGCCGACGAAGCGGAACCAGGAGAGAGATAGTGCACAGAGAGGGTCTTTGTGCACATTGTGTGCATGTGTGTGTGTGGGTGTGGGTGGGTGGGTGGGTGGGTGAGAGTTGGAGGGGCCACGCTCTACCTAGTCAGGTCCAAAATCCGAAAGTGACGACCCAGTCGCACCAACGTGGCCGTTGGCACTGTCCACACGCAAAGCGAGATTCGTGCGAGCGAGACCCGTTCGACGATCCGTCAAATCTCTGGCCTACATAGTAATAGTGTGGGAAGTCGCGCGCGCTCCGCTCCTCAGCTGCTGAGAGGAGCCGGTCCGACTTGGAGGAGCCGGTCCGACCTACCTTGGAGGAGGGATGGACTCCCGACTCAGGACATTGGGACGCGGTTCGCGCAATGCATTGCTAGCCCTGTGTTTTTCTCCCTTTTCTTCTTCTTCTTCTTCTTCTCTTTCTTGGCCTGGTTTCTTGCACCGGGTTGCACTTTCTCTTCTTCTCTTCTTTCCCTATCCTCGGCTTTGCCTCCCCTTTCCCTCTCATCATCAGAGGGCGGCGCGGGACCCATGCAAATGCCTGCCACGCCACCCACGATAAGGGCCAGGCACCGCAAGCGTACCTAGGCAGCTCCCATAGCGACGGCGCTAGAATGAAAGAAGGGAGGCGTTCCTGGGCGGCAGCGCTGGACGAGGGGAGGGGCCCTTGCTTTTCGACGACAAGTCCCCTGCAGAGCCCCAGGGAACCCACCCGATCCCCATCAATCCCCTCGATCGAACAGGGGTTCTGGAGCTTCACTTGCCGTGGGGGTTGGTTGACGTGCTGCAAGCTGAGGTCAGTGATAGGTACGGCTGGCTGCTCTGCCTAGGTATCCTGCGACCTGTCCTCGTTTTCTCTTCTTTCCCATCCTCTCGCTGCCTTGTGACGTCTTCAATTTGACCAGAATGTGGCCCTATCCGGCAACTTAATTTCTCGTCCGACCTTTGCTGTCCTGCCCGATTGCGGCTGTGAAAAGTTTCCGTTGATGTGCAGGGCCTGGATGACGGGTGGTGGTGGTGTTGGTGGGGGGGTTTTGTGATGACCGTCATGGCCGAAAAGGCAGCACGGAAAGCATAAGGAACTGTGGCACCATAGCCGCGGCGGCGGCGGCGGCAGCAGCAGCAGCAGCAGCCACGACCGCACGGAAGGAACCAGACGGCCAGATAGGTACCGAGTAGACACGGACAGACCATGGGCGGGAAAAAGTGCGAGAACGGACTGCACACAGCTTCAGCCAAGGCTCTCTTTGTCTGGTCCTGCCTCCGACCCTCAGGTTAACTCTCTGCCAAGAAATGTCGGGACTGTGACCCGAAAGTTTCCCTCAAATCTCCATATCCATAGTTGGAGAATATCTTGTCGTCCCGAGGCAAACCTGGAACGGGGCAGGGACAGGAAACGGGTCCCCCAGAGGGCGGAAACCCCCATCCGTATTTTGGCAGCAAAGCATTCTTGGAAAAAGAAGAAAGGGAAAGGAAAAAAAAGTCCCGCAGGTTCGGTGCAGAAGCCGTATGGGCACACGACAAACACGGCAATTTTGCGGAGCATTCACGGCGCACAATGCATGTCAATGGATAGCCTGGCCAGCCATTGGCCAATGGGGGAGGCACCAGCCAGGGGAGGTCTACTGGTCGTTAGTGTTCGTACCTATTCGTATGGAGGATCCCCCATGCAGAGAGTCGGCAATTCATGTCCTTGACATCCTCAGAGTTGTGTGAGTGTGTTGGGGACGTGTGTTGGGAATGTGCCCGTCTCCGTCGTAGTTTACTCCTGATCTCCGCCCGCGTTGCCAAGATGCGACGGTAGAGGGTCGCTGTGGTCAATGGTTGAAACAGCCAACAAGACAGTAGAAGATCAAACATCCAAGGGAACTGCCTTGATGAAGAGACGTCCCGGGTGGCGTTGCGTTCGGCCGTCCGTGCTGGCCTATCTCTCTCTCTCTCCTCCATTTCACTCGTAACCAACTAGCGTGTGAGGGACAGGCATGTTCGAAGCTTTGGACAAGGCCGAACCTCGCGTCGCACGACCAGGATGGCGCTCGGAAACAACCGCTTGGCGCGCGATCCGTGGTCTCTTACTTTTAACATGTTGGGAAGACGAAGGAGCAGAGGAAGAAGAAGAAGAAGATGATGATGATGATGGTAAAAAGATATGAGGTCGGATTCGTGACACAACCGGCCATGTCCCGGTACTCGCTGTACAAACGCCCCCCCCCCGAGAAAAAAAAAAGTATTCTTACGGTCGCTGCCCGGCCCGTCGTCGTGCTCCCGAACGATGCGCAGGTGCCCATGCTGATGCCAGCGCAGATGCCAATGTTAATCAAACCGTATCGGTGGTATATTCAGCCGAGACTGGGGAGGGCTTGCTGCTGCATCTTCCGGGACATCGTGAAGTTAGCTTTCGCGCTCTCCGTCCGGTCTTTCTCTCGTGGTATCGATTATCTCGCCTGACAGAGTAATCTCGTCCAACAGCCAAGGTTTCCCAGCCCGGACCTTGCCATTGGATCTGTCACTCTCTCTCATTCTCTCTCGCTGCAAGGGTTCCAGTTTCTGGCGTTTAGCCGAGGAAAGAGAAGCATTGATGGAGCCTCCTCTCCCTCTCTCTCTCTCATCCCTCCCCCCAAAAAGAGGCTAGGCCGAACCAGAAGAACCGAGAGTCGGTCGGAATCCATGCTTCGTTTACACCAAACCCGCTCCTTGCCCGCCTTGCCCGCCTGCGCTCTGCAGAAGCGGTGCTGCAGCTCGCGTCATTACCGAGATATTGTGGGCGCGCAGGATCGGATGTATTGCTACCTACTTCCTACATCGTACACTACGTAGCGGAGAGGCGGAGCGCCCATTGGCTTTCTGCGGATTTTGGGGACGGGGAATGGACCTGTTCGTACATACATGGCACAGTAGGCCAAGAAAAGTCACGTAAACCATGTATGGTATACGTACCCGGCGCATCGCAATCGCAACCAAGCCTCGTTGGCCAAGACACTCTAATGCGCTGGCCGGAAAACCTGGGGGATACTCGGCCATCCGGCCATCAGCGAAAACGAAGGGGGGTTTTCACTTTCCATGAGGGAATAATGATAAAAAAAGATAACACGAGGGAAGAAACTCTGATCTCATCACATCATGTCCGATGATGACGAAACCTTTCCCCCTTCCTTCGCCGCCAAAAAGCGACGGGGAAAGGCCCCCAAGCGCTGCGTGCATCGTGGCTGGGTCATTAAGCCTCCGGTCTTTTCGTAAGCCTGGTTGGTCGGTGCGTCAATTCGTCATACTTGGAGTCAATTAAGGATAATCAAAAAAACAACTCCCCCAATCGGGGGCAGGGGGGAAAAGGGTGGAAGGGTATGAGGCCTTGTCTGGATTGATTGATTTTATCTTTTCTTGGTTGCGGGTGCCGGACATACCTACCAATATACCTCATAATGCTTGAGGCTGCTTGGGATGTGAGATAAGGGACCAAACGGCAAAGAAACAAGCCAATTGTGCAAAAAACAAGGCGCAAATCGTTACATGCGTCAAAAGGGGGGTGACCCCTGCTCTCTTGATTTCATTAGTTTTTTTTTTTTATCATTTCGGTCCTCTCTCTTTTTTTTTCTGCATCACCTCGTGCATGATTGGACCGATTGCAATTTCCTTTTTTTTCTCTCTCTCTTTTTGCCCCCTCCCTTTCTCGAAAGGCAACCCCGAAACGCCGAAGGCCGGCTACCAGACTCCGGCCGGACGGCAACTACCTAATTACGGGACGAGGCTTCCCTCCCTCTTGGTTGCATTATTGAGTTGACGAACAGCGTTTGCGACGCGCAGGACAGGAAACGCACGCCGGGTCAGCCATTGTGGCTTAGAATGACAGTGAGCGACGGGCTGACTGGACTTATTCGACGGCTGCAGCGCCAAGCACCGCCTTCTCCCAATCCCAATCCTCTCCTTACCAAGACCGCAAGCTGCTGCTATGCGTCGGAGACAACCCTTCTTCATGCTCCATCCTACATACACTCACGCACGCACGCTCGATACACACACAATGGCGACGGCGGCGACGACGACGATGACGACGACGGCGACGAATACACCGCCATCACAGACCAGAGCCACAGCCCGGGTTCGCAATGCCCCCCCCCCCCCATCCTCGCCCTGCCAAGTCTCCCGTGGCGGAACCTTGCAGACAAGACACCACAGCCCGCCGGCGCCGCTGCCGTACAATGATGATACAAGCGCATTATTCGTGCCTATGAAGCACTCGCTACGCCATAGCCGGCGCCGTGCCACGCACCGGACCCGCGAGTGCGGGTGCGGGTGCGCCCGCCGACGTTGGCGCCGCCCTAGCACAGCCGCCCCCGGAGATCTGCCTCTAGAGGCCTGCTTTCTGATTGATGGCGTCTCTTCATAAAAAAGAAGAAGGAAATAACGTCCCCTTGACCGCCGTAACGTCTCTTCGCCTTGCCCCACCTTGGTTTTTGCTCTCTCTCTCTCTCCCCCCAAATATGGGGGCGAAGCTCGGGACGGGAGGGGGGTTCGTTGTTCTATTGTCATGACCGTCTGTGCCTGCCTACCTCCTCTGCCTGGCTAACCAAGCGTGAGGATGGATAGCGTCGTAGGCGTGCGTGCCTTAGTGCCGTGTCAAGATTGTGTCGCGCTTGTCCACTTCCCGTCATCGTCAACGATTCAAGCAGCAACCCCCACCCCCCGCAGCCTTACTTACCCCTTGGAACATCCCGTTTGACGTACGGATAGTCACCGAGATGCACACACACCGAGATAGATACGACTGACCGCCCTTCCCCCTCCCCCCCCTTCTCCTTCTCAGAGGAGAGGGTCCCCTTGGGCGAAATGCACACCCGTCCCGTTTCTTCCACGCAGGTACGGTCGCACTCGTCCGCGAATCAACCCCAGGTTTCTGCATGTCAACGGCCAGTCAAGGGTTCAACAAGTCTCCTAGCGTCCGCCGCACAGTTTGGCAACCAACGCGTGTACGGCGCACAATGTAACCCTCCACGCTCTGCTGGGACCGTCCGCCCCAAAAAAAAGCAGCGCCAGTCCAATCGTCCAAACAGAAACGAAACTGGAAACTGGGGATGGGGAGGGCAGGGGGGTGGGTGTGGCGGCATTGGCGGGCGGCGCGTCTGCACAGCAGAAGAAGCTGGCTGGCCAACTGGCTGGCGCTGTGGGTATCTGGACGATACGACGCTAGCATTATTTGGCTCATACTGGAATGGGGGGAGGGGAGTTAACGGTGGGAGAGGTCAAAGATCGGCGTTATTTTAGTGCTTCGTACATCGTATGCGGTGTTGTTCCGGCATCGACGGCAATAGGGCGGTCTGGAGAATGGCAAGTTGAAGACGACGACGACGACGACGGCGAAGCTGCCGTCTGGAATACGGCCTGCGACACATGGAATTTCTCTCTTCTTGTTTTCGTTTATGTTCTGCTTCTGCTTCTGCTTCTTCTCCTTCTTCGTTGCTGTGGTCGCTGCCCATTCCAGCAAGTCCAGACGGCATCGTCCAAGGAAGAGCTTCCTAACGTTGACCCGAGCCGCGTGCGGTGCAGGGCAGATGCTACGGCCAGAGTTACGTCGCGTTGCATCCCCTCCCACCCACCCATGGCGTTCAAGACGAACTGAGCTGCCAATCGACCTGCCTGAAACTCAGGTGGACGTCACCTCTCTCTATTCTTTTCTAGTTTTTTTCCAACTCTTTCACCCTTTTCTGTTTGATCTCGTTATCTTTCCTTGCCTCGCTTCCCGCCCCCACTCATTTCCCGCAACAACAGGCGACCCATCGTCGGAATGTGCCTTGTACAGTAGTAACTATGTAGGCCGGCTAACGAGCGTTACACACATGGCATACATAACAAAGCAAGGCGAGCCTTGGTCCCAATTCCTTTCGCTATGCCTGCGATCCAGTGACGTGCGGGATGGATCCCCCCCCCTCTCTCTCTCTCTCCCACAAACCGGTACCACACCGTGCGTCTCCATCGTGAGCTCGCTTTCCCAGGGTCCATGTGGACTGCTGGAGAGCAGCTGGGCCCGGGGTGGGGGAGGCGGTCCCTACTCTCATCCTCACTTTGAAATTGGCCATGGGGCCGCAGCCGCTTTTAGTTAATTCTTTGCTGTAGCCCGCCAGTGTGTGGACCAATATCATCGTGGATATACCGCCGACACGGCGGATTAGTATATCGCGAATATGTATCGTGGATTTCGCCGACGTTCGTGGATACAAGGTGCATATACTTTACTATTATTGCTTACCGTGCTGTTTGCCTGCCTTGGCTGTTCCTACCTGCGTCCCTCGGCTCTCCACATGCTGCTTCCCTGCTCTCCCTCCCCAATCTCCCCAATGGCATTATCGGATCGGGTGATATACCTTGCATCCGTACGGAGTACGGATATACCTCTCAGGAAGGAGTACCTAGTGGCGCCCCTCTCCAGTTCCTTCGGGACCGTAGCGGCGCAAATATCGGCCGTGGTTGCCGCTGGTCCCTCTCTCTGCATCCTCTCCTCTCCCTCCATCCCCCCCCCCGCGAGATAATTCCCGCTGCGAAACCCGGCATCCTGACCGCCTCATCAAACTCAAGGCAGCATGTCATTTGCCCGCGTCGCCGTCGCCGTCGCCGTCGCCGCCGCTCGCGCCTTTTCTCTGCCGCTCTCTCGCTAACATTCTCAGTCCTTCTGGCCCCGCACCCCCATCTCCGAAGCGGCGCGTAGGATCGCGAGGCCCGAGAGGCACCCCCCCCCCTTCCTCCGTTTTACTCCAAATTTCCTCCAACTCCGGGTCCCCTCACCCCTCTCCAAAATTCCCGGCTCCAGCTGGAAGGGGGAAAAAAAAGAAATCCCAATAAGAGTCGTTGTTTAGTTGTTTTGTTTCTCCTTGGGTCCCACCGCCCGGCATAAAATAGAATACAATAAAATTAAGTTAAAAATATCAAACCCCACGTAACACACCCGGTGTCGCCGTCGCCGTCGCCAAGGCCAAGGCCAAGGCCGGCAGCGATCGACTTCTTTTTTGTCTATTTTCTTCTTCGGGGTTTTTTTTATTGTTGTTGTTGTTGCATACATGTTTATTTTGGTTGCGGCGTCCCCAAATGAACAGCCAACCACCTCCGTCTAACCCGTTCATCTCCAACAGTGCGACCCCCCCCTTCCTCAGTGTTCCCCAGTCTCCAAGAAACAGGGCAAACCAGACGTCACTCGCCCCCCAAGTTTGAATGGAGGGAACGTGGAAGGGGGTTGGTGCGCTCGGGGTGAATTGCGCATGTGTCATCGTTCCCAGAGGTCATGGCCTTGGCAGAGTCATGAGCTGAATCAGTCCCAGGCGTCGCCAAGTCGTCCAAGTGCCGTAATAACTTGCGGCACGTATCAACTTTGCCCGTTTTGAAAACATGGCTCGTGCCCCACCCCTCGGCCGCGTTGTGTGTTATTTTGGTAAGGCGATGGGAGGCCAAGTTCGAGCAGCGGCACAGGTCGGCGCGTTGATCGACAACGCAGATAATCACCACTCACAACGCAGGACCTTCTGTCCCAATCGAGTGAACCGACTCGCCCTCGCGCGCGCCCCCAAACCCAGCGTCTGTCTCCCTCTCCTGCAACAGCTTTCAAACCAGTCCGGTGGTACAAGACGGATAAGGGCACGTTCCAATAGGCAGTCCCTGGTCCAAATCGTGCGACTCTTGCCGTTGCCCCCTTTTGTAGATCTTTCGTTCGAATTCCAGTTCCTGACCTCAACGAACCCCCCCCCCCCGCCTTCTGTCAAAAAAGAAAAAAGGGAAATTGACAGATGGAAGAAAAGGAACAAAGGCAAAAATTCGGAATGCATTGACAGGATTGGCCCCCTGGGATCCAAAACGTCCTCAGTCGTCAACAAAACCTGCCAAGACGTTTCCCAAGGGCCCGCCGCTGCTCGGCTCCGTCGAAGCTTTTCCCTTCTCTTTTTCCTTTTTCTTCTTCTTCTTTTCTTTTTTCTCTTCTTCTTCTATTATCCGCCGGACGCCTTGGCCGGACGGCTTGATCGGCGCCGAGACACGTCGCCCGCGTCCCACAATGACCTCCTCCCAAGACCTCCCAAGACCTTCACAAGCCCTTCTAAGCATTCTGTTTTCCTTCTCCGGCCCTCGTCTTCCTCCCCTTTCCCCATCTCCCTCTCGTCTCTCCGTCGGCTTGCAGAGCTGGGCTCGAGCAGCCAAGAGTCGCTAAGCCAACAGATGTCCTATCCCCCTCTCCAACTTACCTCTTTTGAGCGGTCCGGGTCCCTCAACTGACCCTTCGTCTGATCCTTTGCGTAAAAGGCCAAGACTTTTGGGCAAAGGCATATGTCCCGCGCCCACCGATGCTGCCCCTCGATGCGACCTCCGGTCGAGGGGGAGGAATCCGCCCGTCATTGGATGGCTCACTTCTGGTGCTTGTTTGATCCGTCATTGGTTCACTCGTGATGCTTGTCTGATCTGATCCGTCGCTCTCGACCAACCGGCCCCCACGTTCGATCACTCCCACCCTGGCCGCCGCCGTGTCAAAGCTATTTTTTGTTTTCTACCTTCTCCTGCCTGGCCCCGCGAAACCTGGGGGAGGAGAAAAGGCGGGGGCGGGTTTCTTCTCCATCTCGAAACCCCCTCGTTTCTGATGAATGCCGGTGGTGGTTTTTCCTACTGTGCGCGCCCCATTCCCCTTCTCATTGGAGGCGGCGAGGCGGCGGTTGAAAGTGCCGGGCCAAGGGAGGGGGGCAAAACAGTTATGCGTCGACCTGGTCGACGATCATCGTCCGTATGCCGGGAGAAGATTTTCCAGACACTACAAGAATAAACGAACCGCTGGTGTGATGTGTATGTGTGTGCCTACCTAGTAGTGGAGGCATGATGTGTGAGCCTTTGGGACTGGCAGGGCTCATCGGACAAGGGACAAACCAAGCTTCCACGCCAACGGAGACCCGTAGATCACCGGGGCTGGTGAGAACGGTAAACACTTGGCGGCATACCATCTCCATAGTACGCGTTCCCCAGCCGCTGCCCGTGACGCGTTTGCTGTGCCGGATCTGCTGCATATAGAGAGAGAGGGGGGGGGGGCGAGCGAATCCAAGACCGGCTAGGGTGCTGGGAGAGATATCGTGGAGACGTCATGAGGTTGAACGATGGCAAGAAAGAAAGAAAAAATGATCCGCATTGGGATCGTGAGAAGGAGGCGAGAGGGCACGCTCTTCCCATCCTTCTTGACGTTGCCCCTTCGAGAGCCAAGTGGACGCGATGTGAACCGCGCAACGCGTGGCGTGCTCCTCTCCCTCCAACGACGTCAAACCAAGTCCAAGACCAAAGCCGTGGACGAGGCTGAGTGGGCGGGCAGTAACGACGTAGGACCCTCTGGGGCAGTGTAGGGCTTGGCATTCACGGGGCGGGTCGACGATGAGGAACGGTTCATGGTTTGATGGTAATGATTCGTAAGAAGAGCTAATTGTGCAGAACCCCAAGCCCGGCGTTCATTTCCACCAGACCGTACAGTACAGGGTAGCCAGACAGAGGGGGGCGTACCCCCAAGCCAGACATCGTGATATCAAACAAACATCCGCCACAAGTCGCCGCAACGCCATGCCAAGAGACCGCCCTCATCAACGATGAGGATCAACCTCACGTCACCCCACGCCCAAGCCGTTATTACTGAACATGCCCCACGCCACGCCGTGCCTTTTTGTCTCACTTCCCTGCAGCAACGCCCTCAACGAAGCTCAGGGCCTCCTCGGTTGGGACACAGTCGATGGAGCTCGTCTTGTTGTGGAAGGTGACGCCGTAGCACTTGTCGGCGATATGAACAATCTCGGGCCGGAAAGTGGTGCAGATGAACTGCGTGCCGGCATCCTGGGATATGGACTCGAGGAGGCTGGCGACGGCAGTGCGGTACTGCGCGTCGAGGTTGGCGTCGACCTCGTCGAAGATGACCATGGGACTGCTCTCCGTCTGCTGGAGTGCAAAGATGAGACACAGAGCACATAAACCTGGACACGACGTTAGTGATTGTCAACATTGCATGGGGGCGGTGACAGGGGCTCCGCTTACTCTTCTGACCGCCACTGAGCTGCTGGATCCGCTGCTGCTCGTCCAGGGTCTTGGAGTTGAAGGACACGCTGATGCCCACACCAGTGTAGTTCTCGACGGCGCGGTTCTGCTCCTCGTCCGATTCGGGATCGACGCGACGGTCCGTCCGGCGCTGGATAACCAGACGGCCGTGACCGGCCGGCACCAGCTTCTCGAAGATGGTGGCAAACTCCTTCGACACCTGCTTGAAGGTCCGTTCGATGGCCTCGTCCTTGCGCTGGTCAAGGTGGGCAACGAGCTCCTCGATGGACTCTTGCGAAGCGTCCAACTCCTTGCGTCGCTTGAGGAGCTGGTCCTGCTGCGAGGTGAAGCTGTTATACTGCTCAAACGCCTTTTTGTTGACGTGCTGGAACTTCTTCAAGGCGTTGCGGACCTTCTTCAGCCTCGAGTCGATCTGCCTGGGGTCCATCCTCTCGTATTTGTCAAAGGCCTCTTCGGGGAGGACGCCGAGGTCCCTGATGGCCTTGGCCGCATCGGCGGCCTGGGCCGTGTATACCGCCTTCTTGGACATGCTCTTCTCGATGGTGCCGCGCTGCTTGGCCTCCTTCGCGGCGACGGTGTTGCGGATCTCCTCCTGCTCCGCCTTTTTGGCTTCGCGGCGATCGAGCCTGCCGCCCAGCTCTTCGAGCTTCGCCTCAATCTCCTTCATCTTGGCTTCGATGGCGCTGGTTTCCCGCTGCAGCTTCTTGAGCTCCCGCTGGGCCTCCTTAAGGCTGCCAGAGTCACCGGACGACGTGTTGTTCTCAAAGGCCTGGCTGTTGAGCTGGTCCAGACGTAGTTGGAGGTTCTGGTTTATGTCCGTTTCGAGTATCTGCTTCCGGCTCTCTGCCTCTCTGCGCTTCTTGCTAGCCTCGTTCCACTCCTTTTGGAGTCGCTGCACCTGCGCGTCGAGCTCGATAAGTTGCCTCTCCTCAGCGTTACTGAGGGACTTCTTGAAGTCGGACGCGAGCTCCGACTCGTTCGCGGCAAGACTTTCCGTAAAAATCTTCATGTCCCTCTCGACAGCTTCGCGATGCCTGATGGCGTCGTTCAGGCGTCTCTTCTCGTGTTCGAGCTGGCCGTTCTTGTTGGCCAGTTCGTGCCTCAAGGGCTCGAAGCCAGCCTCCAGCTGCCGGAGCTTCTGCTCGGCCTTCTGCACCTCACCCATGGCGCGGGTGATTTCTTGCTCCTTCTGTTCGATCTGGGTCCTAATCCGATCAGACTGCTGCAGGAGCCGCTCATACTCGTCTCGCCACTTGTTGACAGCCTGAACGCCTTCCAGTCTGGACCGCCGGGGATCGATGTATCCACCAGTCATGGCGCCCCTCTTGTTCGTGGTGTCACCGTCCAGCGTGATGGCGTCGACGCCGTGGCTTCTTGCGTACTGGCCTCCTATGCTCAGGTTGGGGCACACGACGACCTTGCCAAAAACTTGCTGGAAAGCCTTCTCGTACATTGGGTCGTAACGGATCTTGCTCAAGAGCGGTACAATGCCGTCCTGAGATCTGGGCATGGTGATGTGTCTCGGATGAAGGCGGTTGAGAGGCATGAAGGTAAGTCTGCCCCCGTAGTGTGTACGAAGGTGGTTCGTCAGGTAGGTCGCTGTCTGGTCGGTGTCGACAATGTAGTGGAACATGCTGTTTCCTGCAATCTGCTCTACGGGGAGGCGGTAGGTGTCGCTGACCTCGAGGAGTTCCGCCATCGTGCCATAAGCCCCGGGATATCCTGCTCATGCTTCAGCCGCCGGATCGTGGCAAGACCGCGAGCGGTATCGCCGTCCATCATGGAGCTCAACTCGCGCTCTGCCCGGTCCCTCTCCTGTCGGGCATCCTGCAAAATGGTATCGAGCTTCTCCTCCTCGCGGCATAGAAGCTTCTTCTCGTCGTCGAGCTTGTCCAGTGTCTCCCTCGCTCTGCTCGCTTCCTCGAGCAGGTCGTTTCGAGCACCGCCCGAGTTTTGTAGCTGCTGTCTCAAGTTGGCGACATCGCTCTCTAGTTGCCTGATCGACCTCTCTGTCCTAGCAACATCCTCGTCGGCATCCATCTTGTTCGCCTTGTGGCTCATGAGTCTGGAGTGCAGATCCTCGATTTCCGCTCTCAAGTAGTTGTCACGCTCGGCCTTGTTCTTAAATTGGGAGCCGCGACTTTGCTTGGCGAAGAGGCGGTTCCGCGCGGCTTCGGCCGTATCCAACTGCTGTTTCTTTTCTACTTCTTGCTGCTTTCGCCTCGTGTATTCCGGGATGACGTTGTTGAGCTCCTGCTTTTTCGCCGAAATCTCCTCAATGGTCGCCGCGAGGTCGGCCTCGTGTTGCTGCTGGGCTTGGACGGCCGCCGACTGACCGTCGGACAAGGTCTTCACCTTGAGCTCTGCCTTGGCCTTGGCCTTGGCAGTCTCGCGACGATCCTCCTCGAGCTGACGGCGCTCGACCTTGAGCAGGTCCGTCTCCTTTGTCAGCTTGTGGATCTCGGACTCCAGCTTTGTCAGCATCTTCTCGGCCTCCTTTAGCTCTGTGCGTATCGAGTCGGTGTTGTCAAGGCCGCTTTGACGAATGTTTTCGATTCTTTCGAGTTGTTCCTGAATTTGCTGCTGCTCTTGGTAGTAGAGCGCGTACTCGAGACACCTGCGCTCGCGATCCTTGTCCTGGAAGCCTCGGAGCTCCTCCTTCTCCTCCTCGAGCTCGGCCAGGCGCTCCTTGATGTAGCCCAGAAGCTCGTCAATCTTTTCTCGCTTGTTGTTGGTCTCGTTCATGATCTTGAGCGACTCCGTTCGGCGCGCTTCATATACCTGCGTTCCGGCGACCTCCTTCAGCAGAGTAAGCCGGTCCGACTCCTTCATGTTTGTCAGGGCCGTGACGCGACCTTGTGGCACGATGTAGTAGGGATTTGACCTCGAGAAACCGGCCGCTTCGAGCAGGTTCACGACATCGTTCTTGGTTACCACTTTGCGATCGACCGAGTATTCGTCCTTTTTCGTTCCGATGGTGCGGCGCAGGATGACCTCCTTGCCTCCCGTAGGAAAACGCTCGTCGCTGTTGTCGAAGATAATCTCGACGTAAGCGGACATGACTGCCGATCCCGATCCTTCGTGCAACAACGCCTGGCGCTCCTCGCGGGTCATCTGAGTGTAGGCGTCGCTGAGAACGAAGCGGATTGCCGCAAAGAAGTTACTCTTGCCGGATCCATTGCGACCGACAATGACGTTTGTGCCGGGGAGAAGGGTTCGATAACGGTTTGTTCCTTGTAGCTATCACCAAGTCAGCGGGGGGGTTTGCCTTGCGCGAGGTGGTAGTGTTGTCGCAAAGTGCGCACCTCTTGAAGCCCTGAATAATGATCTGCTTGATGTACATGGTGGGGGAGAGGGTTGCAGCCTCAAGGGCGGCGAACGTGCGCGTTTGAAGTCACTGAGGGGATTCGGTGCGTGTCGCGCAATGTTTTCATCGATATGGCGAGGAGTCGTGACCGATGTTGGTGGTGGGGATGGTCGACGCGTCGGGCGTGGGAGGTCACGGCGCGTAGAATCCGGGGGTTACGCCCGTTCGTTTGAGAGGTGGGTGCATGCCTGAGGATGAAGTGAGCCTCCGACAGTGTGCGACGTCACAGTACCCATAGGATGCACTGTACGTGACTGTGTTTCCATCTTTGAGTCGCGCACATGTCAGTCAAGTCGCGCGCTACTAACGTTTCTTGGTCTGCACAGCAGTGATGGATTGCTTTCGTGACTGAAGGATAGGTAGCTTATTTTGTTTTTCTCGCACTCGTCCAACGGAGCATTATTGCCTCTCGGTGCTCTATACTAGATACCTACCTAGGTACTATGGGGTTCTGGTCCAACTGAAAAGATGCTGCTGGGCAGGAGCTTCTGAAGCCAGCGCCCGGGGTGTGTTGGAGACTCTCGGAGTTCTACCACCAGCCTCCATCCAGGCTTTTAGATTCTTAACCGGCTTGATGAGCCGTTAATATTTGCCGATCGACCAGTCCAAGTATAGATAGTTATATGAACGCTGCGAAATCTTTGCCCCTCACTTATAACCTTTTGCGTCATCTATATATACTCCACCCGCAGGATTGGAGCACTCATCTGGGACACTTATCTGGTAATTGAAACACGCGCCGTTGATGAAAGATGTAGCCCTCTCGCGCCGCGGTGGTCTCTCGAGCTACGGACGCGTACCTCGAGCAACGAGGAAGCCTACTATTTGTACCGGGCACACTAACGAAATAGCCCGCGGCAAGCGTTGGGTGCGAAAAAAAAAAGTATGGTTGTCAACCCGCCCTTGTCCGAAATGATTGTGAGGAAGACCCTCAACGGTTCCGACACTTCCGCGTGGGCCTCCACGTGCGCCTGTGCGCATGCAAAGTTGTCTGTGTCTAGAGTGCCCGAGGCCAAAAAAGAGAGAGAGAAAACTGTGATGTGCGGCGATCGTATGAGCGCGTCGGTGTGCCTGAGCCGAACAGCGACATTCATGACACTGCGATTAGCAAGAAGTTTGAGCTTCAGCATGGATAGAGCTGGATCTGTCCCATATGCACCCCGGTCGAGTCGCTGGGAAGCAAGCTATGCGCACCGACCGCGAACGCGAGGCAGAGCACGCACGTACACTTGCTCTCTCTCAGCTGGAGATGGCCACGTTGCTAGAGAATAAGGTGTCGACGAAAAGAAAGGAATCGAAGCGGTTTACTCTTTGCATCCGAGACCCGGAGATGCAGGCAGGAGTTCCGAACCAGTCGGGTCAAACGTAAACCACATGCTTGCTGATGAACGGATTTTGGATTGCCCAATCCATCATTGCCGGGGGAAACCTAGGAAAATAGCAAGCAATAAAGCCAAGCGTCAGGGGACCAGAACGAACCGCCGAGAGGGGGGGGGGGGGGGGGGGGGGCAAGACACCCTCCAGCATGTCGCCCTGGCGCCACGATGGATGAACTGAACGGGCGAAGCTGGTCGGACAGAGGTGAAAGGAATGATACCATCACAATCCGGACTTACCATGCAGAAGGGATGCGCCAGTGGGGAGTTCACAATCAAGCAGGCAGGCAGCGTCGGCGGATTGTCAGGTCTTTGGGAGCGCTGGACATTGTCAATGGCCCAGAACGAATCAGAGACGGCGTGCCGCTGGAAGGCCAGAACCTTGGTACCCCCGGGAGGCGATGCCAAGATTCCCAACCTTACCCCACGTCTTTGTGCCGGCCGAGCCAGCTTATTTCCCATTCGAGGCATCGGCCTGGACTGGTCGCAGGTGCACCGGCATGCCTGCGATGATCCTCGCGCCAGCGACTGCAGCCCGCCATCTCCGTTGCTTTTTTATCCATCTCATCTGTCATCGGTTGACCCATATCAAATAGCTAGTCATCCAGTAATGGTTTGCCCTAAGAAGCCTAGTCGTCGGAATTCCTAGTGGTGCAAGGTCGTGAGAGGTTGCCCGCTGCCCAGTGCTGCTGACGATTAGAAGACGTCGCCCCGTCTGTGTGTAGCGGGCTTAGACTAGGCTTCAAGGGGTAGCCCGGCCTGATGATCCTAGAGCCAGCTGAGAAAGCCGTGGACCGATCTGTCCATTTAGGTAGCTTGATTCAACGCGACGGATAGCCTGGACTCGTAGCCGTTGCTGAAGAGCGTTCCAGCCTGCAAGAGTTGGTTGAAGACAAAGCCGGACCCAATCTGTGCCGTGCGATCACGGGTTTTTTGGGTTCAGGAGTGACGAGACATCAAATTAAGCCCAACAGACGTCTCAAATAAAAGGGATGGAATCAATAAAAAAAAAGGCACTTGCCCATCACGATGCTACCTAGCCCTGCCTCCCCCCAGCAAATTGATCATGGATATTGATGATGATGATGATGATGATGATGATGAGGCCCCATCTCTTGAAAGTGCCGAGCGGGAACACTGGGAGCGGGGATGAATGCTAGAGAGAAAGAGAAAGAGAGAGAGAGAGAGAGAGACATGGGGAAAAACTCAAAATAGAAAAGCCCCGAGAGTGCTCGAGGGCCAGCGAGAGCGGTGATGAACAAACTGTTTCTGTTTTTTGTTTTTTTAAAAGGTGTTCCAGAGCGTGCGCTCGCTCGCATTTGTCTGACTGTTGGGTTTAAAAGGACGAGGCTGCGTGAAGTGTTCTTCTGCCATCTATCTGCCTCAACCGGCCATGCGCGAGTGACTCGCTCGTCGCAGTGGTGTGGTGCAGGATGGATGAATGAATCGACCAAGAGGCGAAAGTGTGTCCGTAACTGGAATAAAATACCTAGACAAGCGTGCCAGTGGATGCCAGGCCCCCCGGCGAGGATGGAATGAAGGATGCAATTGATGAAGATGAGGATGAAGTTGATGAAAAGCGAGATGCCTTCTGTGGTATGAAGTCGGTATGCATTCGTATACATGGCATGGTAGGTAGGCCCGGTTCGGCATCAGCCCAGGTGAACATGGCAGGCACGGGATATCGATCGAAAGGGAGAGGGACGGAGAAAGAGGTAGACGAAAAGGGACGATGACATGGAAAGGCGGCCGGCGAGAAGAGGACGACGACGACAGGTTGCAGGCAGTCCCGACAGGGTTTGTTGTTTGCTGGGGAGTGGAGGCGGACCAGGGACGCTAGACGACGCTAAGCAGATTAAGCGAGACGCCGTCGCTGGGTGAAGGAACGGCTGGGCTGGCTTTCCTTCCATTTTTTTTCTCTCACGGGCCCACGGGTAATTATAAAAGTACTGCAGGCATGCCTTTAAGACTGTCCGGGCCCCTCCACCCCAAAATTTCCCTCCAGAGCGACGTCCCGCGCTGCCAGAGGTGCTGCCCCCTTTGACGAGACCCCATCCACTCTAGCGCTTCATTGGCCCGTCCTGCTATCCACTCACGCCCGGTTTCCAAGGCACCTACGGATACCTGACACTCGCAAGTCGCGACCGCACATCGAGGTAAGTTCCCTTGGTCTCTCTCTCTCTGTCTCTGTCTCTGTCCCCCCCCCCCCCCCTTCTCTCCCTCTCTCGCTCCCGTATGTACTCCGTACGTACCTCAGGCAGGCACAACGCGCACCGCACCGCGCACCACATTCCCGTCCTCGCACCTGGCCGGCACTGCATCCCCCAAATCCCCAATCTCCAATCGTCCATATTTAGGCGCACCTCTTCCTTCCCGTGTCATCCCTCTCTCGTCCTGTCGTTCGGAGCCTCACCCTTTTTAATAGCCACCGTGTATTTTATTTCTTGTTTTTTTCCCGACCCGGCGACTTCCCAGCTTCGCACCACCGTTGTGCAACAACTCAGCAACAACCCCCACGGCTTCCATTGGACTTTCATTCTGGTTCTTGGTCGGCTACATTCCGCGTCACTTTCTCGATTTCGCACCCCCCCAAAAGAAACTCGCTTGCACAAAAGCTCTCGACACGACGCGACGGCTTCGTCTAGATCTTGGTTGGTCTTGATGTATGCATGGTAGTCGCGTCTTTTACCAAGACTCGACCTGATCCACAGTGGACGGGATCGCGATTCGCATCCGGCCCCATCGCCGTTACCCGCTTGCCCAACTTTGGTACGTACTCCCCCGAATTTCATAGCAACCCGCATTTGCTCTGTCCTCTGCCCCCCCGATATGCCCGTATCCATCCGCTTCCTTCATATCCTCCCCATCTGTCACCTATCCGCCACGGTTATGTCTCGGACCGGCACATCCAGTGTCCTGTTTATCGAGATCATCTCAACGTGGGATGCCGCTTTCCCGCGGCTGCCATGATTCAGTCTTCACCCAAAGTGCATCACCTCTGTTTGGGCATGACGGGATGGCATACACCCCCATGTTTAAGCTTTCAAGACCCTCTTTCCTACATTACGTCTCATCCATGCACTCATGAACCCAACTCTCAAGCTCCTTCACCTCTCTTCGAAACCACACAGCAGCGTGCCCAGAACTTGGCTAATTCCGCGCGCAGAAGCTCAACCCGATGATGAAACACTCATCAAATTCATCATAATACAAAATGGCGTCGAGGTTCGTTTCTCCCCGTGGTCCTTGCGTGATCACCCAGCCCCGATCAACCTAGAACTGGCACTAACCTTGCGGTTGCAGACTTGACAGATTGGTCACGTGAGTTGAATCACATGTCCTCCCTCCCACATCCCGGCAAGGCAAATATCCCTGCTTGCTTGGCTCATCTCATTCACGGTCAGACTCGGGCACAGCTCCGACGGTGACCATTGTATGAGTGCCGAGCTATGCCGCTGCCCTAGACGGTGTACACACCCCCTCATCTCTAGAGCAGCTTGCTAACTCCTTGGCGTAGGATTCTTGAAACGGGTAGCACCCGCTTGATTCGTGACACCGCAGTCAACCAACTTGCCGACTGGCAAAAACAGCATCCCGATGAGCTCTTCAACCTTCTTTCCAGGGTCGTCCCCTATCTTCGACACAAGGACTGGGAGACACGTTCTACGGCGGCCAAGGCAATAGGCAAGATCATTGAGAATGCTCCGCTATATGACCCAAATGAGGATGAGGACGTCGCGCCGGTCAAGAAGGACGAGCCCGGGGAGAACGGACACGTGAAGAAGGAGGAAGACAAGGAGACGGCGTCCTTCTCTTCCGACGAGCGTCTCAAGCTGGAGTCGCTGAATGTAGAGCACATTGTCAAGTATGGCCGCCAACTTCTGAGGGGTGGCAATATCGAGTATGCTTTGGCCTCATTAGACCCTCCTGCGCGACTTGCCCACCAGAAGAAAACGCTCAATGGACGGCTCGGTCTACTCGGCAGGGTGTTCGAGGATGCCGAGATGCCGGTCCTCGTCGAGAAGGATGCCAGCCCGCTCACCCCCCAAGACTCAGCAAATGGTCACAACGGAAGCAAGGAGAGCGCCACCCCTCACGGGCAAAACCAGACAACAGAGGAGGCGGGCCTGAGCTCCAGGCAGCTCAACGTACTCAAGAGGAAACGGAAGAGAGAACTGCAAAAGGCGGCACAGGGAAAGGGCGGGTTTGGGGATCTGACCATGAGGAGAACCACGACAGCAGGTTCCGAAGGATTCGACGAGACACCAATGGCAGACGCCGACTCGAAGCAGAAGAACGGGAAAGTCAACGACTACTTCAACCTGGAGAGGCCGGCGGATGTCGACGAAGACTCAAAGGTTGTCAGCGAGTTCAAGGGGCAGGTGATAGCCATCAAATCCGAAATCGAGGTGGACGAGACCATGGAGGGTGCCGAATGGCCCTACGACCGGCTGTGCGATTTCCTCAAGGTTGACCTCTTTGATCCCTCCTGGGAGACTCGGCACGGAGCTGCAATGGGCATTCGGGAGGTTATTCGTGTTCACGGCGGTGGTGCTGGCAGAATACGCTCCAAGTCCCGCGCTGAAAATGATCGATTGAACCAAGCTTGGCTGGACGATCTGGCCTGTCGGCTCTGCTGCGTCCTAATGCTGGACAGATTTACCGATTACAGTTCGGACACCTCCGTCGCCCCAATCCGCGAAACCATCGGTCAATCTCTTGGCTCGGTTCTGCGACACATCCCGGCAGAGTCGGTTCACGGCATCTACAAGATTCTTTACGGCATGGTCATGCAAGACGATCTGCACCTCGACATGCTTCAGTGGTCCGTCTGTCACGGCGGCATGGTCGGCTTGAGATATGTCGTTGCCGTACGGAAGGACCTGCTCCTCGAGGACAATGAGATGATCGACGGTGTCATCCGCCTCGTCATGAAGGGCCTCGAAGAGCACGATGACGACGTGCGGTCTGTGAGTGCCGCGACACTGCTGCCCATGGCAAAGGAATTCGTCACCCTGAGACCCGGGTCCATTGACGGCCTCATCAACATCATGTGGGGCAGTCTTGCCGATTTGGGAGATGACCTGAGCGCCAGTACTGGTAAGATCATGGACCTTCTCGCCACGCTCTGCAGCTACCCCGAGGTGCTCCAGGCCATGGAGACGTCTGCCGCCCAAGACGAAGAGCGCTCCTTCACCTTGTTGGTACCGCGCCTGTATCCCTTCCTCCGACACACCATCTCCTCTGTTCGCTTAGCCGTGCTGAAGGCTCTCATGACCTTTGCAAACCTGGGCGCCGAAAACTCACGCGGATGGCTCAACGGGAGGATCCTGCGCCTCATCTTCCAAAACATCCTCGTCGAGCGGGATCGAGAAACACTGGCCATGTCCTTGGACGTCTGGACGGCCTTGGTTCGCTCGCTTTCCAAGACTACTGGCATCTTGGCCGACGAGTTCGCCGCCCACGTGGAGCCTTTGATGAGGCTTACACTGCACCCAATAGGCGTATCAAGGCATCCCTTGCCCATGCCCGCCCACCTTTTCCAAAAGCCCTCGGGCGGAACGTATGCGCCTGTCGCGGCAACCCCCGCGCGCAAGGCATCTTCTCCCGAAGGCCCCGAGAGAGCAACCAAACGTCGCCGCAAATCCACAAAGACAGATGACGCGCCTGTCACCTCACATACACACGACGTCGATGGCCACATGATCCAGGGCGACGTGGACCTGGTTGGCATGGATACGCTAATCCGCTCGCGCGTTTCGGCAGCCAAGGCCATGGGCTTGATCATGTCCTTCATCCCCCCGTCGCATCTCTCTGCATACGACCAGCTTCTTCTTGCCGGCCTGTCAGACAAGGCGTCATCCACACAGCTCGCAGCCTGCATGGTCATTGACGAGTATGCCAAGAACGTACCCGCGGCTGAGTGTGCGCAAAGATTCGCAGAACCCCTGCAGGCCATCATTGAGACGGAACGTCCTGGTCATTACAGCGATCTGGTTAGCTACATGCACAGGGTACGGTCGCAATGCCAGCAACTTCTCAACATGTTCCGCGATCACGGCAAGGTATCAAGCGGGCGCCTTCCAACGCTGGCCGTCCTCGTTCAAGGCGACGAGCAGGCAGGCCCCGGCGCCTTCTCCATTTCCGTTGCAGACAAGGTTGTTGGTGAAGATTTTGAAAAACTAAAGAAGGTCATGTCGCCAGGACAGCGTCTGGTGGCCAGCCAAATGCTTGGTGAAGCCAGAGAGGTAGCCGCCTCAGCCATTTCCGACACCAAGGCAGCCAAGGACTCCCGAGATGTTCGCATTAGGGCTGGCGCAGCATGTGCGCTGGTTGCAATCAAGGCCTTGCCCAAGAAGCCCAGCCCGTTGATCAAGGGCATCATGGACAGCATCAAGACCGAAGAGAACCAGGAGCTCCAAAGCCGGGCCTCGGGTACCATTGCAAGACTTGTCCAAGTGTTCAATGAGAAGGGCCGTCGCGGACCGGCAGATAAGGTTGTTTCCAACCTGATCAAGTTCTCATGTGTCGAGGTTGCAGAGACCCCCGAGTTCCCTGTTCACGCCAGCAAGACAGACTGCGTGCTTTCAATGCAGAAAGAAGAGGACCGCGTGGACCATGCGGACGCCGCCAAGTGGGCAAAGGAAGTCAAGGCCGCTCGCATCACCCGCCGTGGAGCCAAGGAGGCTTTAGAGATCCTGGCTCAGACCTACGGTGCAGATCTCCTTACTGCTGTGCCCACAATCAGGGTCTTTATGGAGGACCCTCTCGTCAAAGCATTCTCGGGCCCCTTGCCAGCAGAGGCAAGGAACCCCGAGAACACCTTTGGCCAAGAAATTGTCGACGCCTTGTCCCTCATCCGGACTCTCATGCCAACCCTTGACAAGGCCATTCATCCGTTCATCATGGAGAAGGTGCCGCTGGTCATCAAGGCCCTGCATTCTGAGCTGTCCGTCTTTCGCTACATGGCCGCCAAGTGCATGGCCACCATCTGCAGTGTCATCACAGTCGAGGGCATGACGGCGCTCGTCGAGAATGTCTTGCCATCCATCAGCAACCCCGTCGACCTCAACTTCCGCCAAGGTGCCATCGAGGCCATCTACCACCTGATTGCAGTCATGGGCGACGCCATCCTTCCGTATGTCATTTTCCTCATCGTCCCGGTTCTGGGCCGAATGAGCGACTCCGATAACGAGATTCGTTTGATTGCGACAACCTCGTTTGCCACCCTCGTCAAGCTCGTGCCCCTCGAAGCCGGCATTCCCGACCCCCGGGTCTGTCGGAAGAGCTGCTCAAGGGCAGAGATCGCGAGAGAACTTTCATCTCGCAGCTCTTGGACCCGAAGAAGGTGGAATCGTTCCAGATCCCGGTCGCGATCAAGGCCGAACTCCGCTCGTACCAGCAAGAAGGTGTCAACTGGCTACACTTCCTCAACAAATACCACTTGCACGGAATTCTTTGCGACGACATGGGTCTCGGTAAAACCTTGCAGACCATTTGCATGGTAGCCAGCGACCATCATCAGCGCGCAGAGGAGTTCGCAAAGACCGGCGCGCCCGATGTTCGACGGCTCCCGTCCTTGGTCGTCTGCCCTCCTACGCTGTCCGGCCATTGGCAGCAGGAGATCAAGACATACGCGCCTTTCCTCAGCGTCACGGCCTACGTCGGCCCGCCTGCTGAGAGAAAGCTGATGAAGGACGGCTTGGACAAGACCGACATCGTCATTACCAGCTACGACGTTTGCCGAAATGACGCGGAAGTTCTCGCAAAATACAACTGGAACTACGTTATTCTAGACGAGGGACATTTGATCAAGAACCCTAAGGCTAAGATCACAATTGCTGTCAAGAAGTTGGCAAGCAACCACCGGCTGATCTTGACCGGCACGCCCATCCAGAACAACGTCTTGGAACTTTGGTCTCTCTTCGACTTCCTGATGCCTGGTTTTCTTGGCGCCGAGAAGGTCTTCCTGGACAGGTTCGCCAAGCCTATCGCCGCAAGTCGTTTCAGCAAGGCGTCTTCAAAAGAACAGGAAGCGGGTGCCCTGGCCATAGAGGCCCTCCACAAGCAGGTCCTCCCCTTTCTCCTGCGCCGCCTCAAGGAGGAGGTGCTCGACGACCTGCCGCCCAAGATTTTGCAAAACTACTACTGCGATCTGAGCGACCTCCAGAAGAAGCTCTTCGACGACTTCACCAAGAAGCAAGGCAAGAAGCTGCAAGAGGAGGCGGGCCGCGAAGACAAGGATGCAAAGTCGCACATCTTCCAGGCCCTGCAGTACATGCGGAAGCTGTGCAACTCCCCCGCCATGGTTATGAAGCCCGGTCACGGCATGTACGAAGAGACGCAACGCATCCTTAGGAAGCAGGGAACCAGCCTCGAGGATCCTGTCCACGCACCCAAGTTGACCGCCCTCAGAGACTTGCTCGTTGACTGCGGCATTGGCGTGGAAGAAGCCGAGTCGAACGACCCGCTGTACCAGCCGATCAAGCCGCATCGCGCTCTCGTCTTCTGTCAAATGAAGGAGATGTTGGACATGGTCCAGAACACAGTCCTAAAGAGCATGCTACCGGGCGTCACCTACCTTCGCTTGGATGGTGGAGTCGAGGCCAACAAGAGACAGGACATTGTCAACAAGTTCAACAGCGATCCGTCGTACGATGTTTTGCTCCTGACCACCAGCGTCGGAGGCCTCGGCCTCAACCTTACCGGTGCCGACACCGTCATCTTCGTCGAACACGACTGGAACCCCCAGAAGGACATGCAGGCCATGGACCGAGCCCACCGAATCGGCCAGAAGAAGGTGGTCAATGTGTACCGTCTGGTCACGAGAGGCACGCTCGAGGAGAAGATTCTCAGTCTGCAGCGCTTCAAGATCGACGTGGCCTCGACAGTCGTCAATCAACAGAATGCCGGCTTGGCCACGATGGACACAGATCAGATCCTCGATCTCTTCAACCTGGGAGACACGGGACCCAGTCTCATATCGGACAAGCCACAAAACGCGATGGAAGGACGAGAGGAAGACATGGTGGATATTGAAACGGGTGACGTTGTTACGAGCAAACAGCCCGGCAAGAAGGCTTGGCTCGATGATTTGGGCGATCTCTGGGACAACCGCCAGTACGAGGAGAGTTTCGATCTGGATGGGTTCCTGAAGACCATGCAGTAGAAGAAGGCTTACCCACCACTGACTGGAAAGGAGCTGGCAAAAGAGGCTCCGGGGGGAAAGCATGCGTATGGAGTTCGGATTGGCATCTGGTTTAGACGGGAGAGCTGCAGATGCTCTCCCGAATGAAGGAGGCTACAAACCTCCCCGTTTATTCCCACGCAGCACAGTGTACTTATAACGATTCGTGTGTTGGAACGCATGTACCATATGACATTAGTAGTTTTACGGCTCGGGGGACTAGAGAGTCGTAGCGCAGGAGGCAGATGAGCGTGCAAAGTGCGTTTACATTCATGAATCAAAAGTTCTCACCACAATGCCGCATCTCTATACGGCCACCAATCGATACCAAGGTTATAAAGTGATGCCCAAAAGGCATTCAAAGGGCCTGTTCTAAGGGCTCATGATGACTGCATTGAAAGGAAGCCAATGGTTGTTGCCAGCACTGGTTAGGTAAGTGTCCCTACCTACCCAGTACAAACACAGCACCTGACAGCGGGGTAATGCCCCGCACCGGTGATGCTCCGTACTGGGTCTGCACCACCCAGCTCCTGCTAAACCAAACAGCGGCTGGTGTCGAACAAAATCCAGAAGATTCCACACCAACATACATTGTCCCAAAGGTCGTCTCAATAAGTGAGGCCCGCACCAGCTGCAGGCAATCAATCAAAGCCTCTACATCACCACGCCATATCATTGCCGAGATGCCTGTCGATTACAGCAAATGGGTACGTTTCGCAATCGCTGTTTCTTGTCGTGGTCGTTGCCAGTCATTGCATGGAACACCCGCTGACTTTGTAAACACAGGATGCGCTGGAGCTCAGCGACGACTCCGACATCGAAGTCCATCCCAACGTCGATAAGCGATCCTTCATCCGAGCGAAGCAGAACCAGATCCACCAGGAACGACTTCAGCGCAAGCACCAAATCGAGACGCTCAAGTACGAGCGCATCATTAACGATGGCCTGATGAAGCGCATATCCAGCCTGCTCGAGGCCCTCAAGTCCCATGCCTCCGAGGCCGAGACCCGCAACCCGGGCGAGGTTGCCTTCCGGGCCGTCATGGAGTCTGCCGGCAAGCCCGAGGACGACCAGCCGCCCCCGCGCCCCGAGGGTATCCACACCGACTCGGAGCCGCTGCCTACATTTTCCAAGATGATGGCCGTCCTGCTGGACCAGGTGAACAAGGAGCTCGACGAGAAGAAGCCCGAGAACCGCTACCAGGCCATGCTCGAGGGCGTCGAGGGGCACCTGACCAAGGTCCAGAACCTGCAGAAGGAGCTGTTGGCCAAGCTGGGCGAGCTGGAGAAGGAGGAGGGCCGCAAGATCACGAGCGAGAGCATCCACACGGGCTTTGACAGCTCGCACGTCAACAAGTCAAAGGACACGGAGAATAAGGAGGAGCGCAAGCCGGAGCTCCTGAACCCCAACTTCAACATGACGCAGTCCCTCCCGGCCAAGTCAACGACGTCGCACAATGACGATGAGGAGATCGAGGCGTCCCCGGCCGCCAGGAAGTTTGCCCAGATCAAGGCCGACGACTACGCATCCAGCCTGACGTACCTGTCCCAGAACCCGCAGATCCTGACGGAGCAGGAGACGGACGGCCTCCTCGTCCTCGCGTTCGACGCCGCCCTCGAGGGCAAGGACGACTACTGTCGGCAGTGCGTGCACCAGGCGCTGCTGCTGCAATACTGCCGCGCGCTGGGCAAGGATGGTGTCAGCATGTTCTTCAAACGCATCACGACGCGAGGTCACCAGGCGCAGGAGGTCTTTTACAAGGACGTCCAAGACACGTACGGCAAGATCAGGAACCGGGCGCGGGAGATTGTCAAGGAGCGGGCCAACGAGCCCGAGGGCGTCGAACAGATCCAGCTGCACGCAGTAGAGCCCGGCACGGAGATCAAGATCACGATCCCGCCCAAGGACAGCGAGGACCCGGCCGCCAAGCAGGGACGGGAGATTTTCGAGGGGTTCAGCCCCGAGTTCCAGAGGGCTCTGGAGAGCGGCAGTTTGGACAAGGTCAACGAGGTGCTTGGCAAGATGAAGGTCGACGAGGCCGAGGACATTGTCGGCAAGCTAGGTGACGTAAGTGATGTCCCCCCTTTTCCCGCCCATTGTGTCGGCGAGATTTTGTCGAGCGCATGCTGACGAGATGACGAACCGCCAGGCCGGCATTCTGAGTCTGGAGGAGCAGATCATCGACGCCACGACGGAGGAGGGCCAGAAGGCGCTCAAGGAGATGGAAGCCGCCCAGGCAGGAACCGAATCCGGCTTCGCGCCGGACCCCGAATAAAGGTTGGAAGTCAAAGAGGCGTGGGCGTGGCCTTGGCAAGGGTCAGAGCACTGGGGGGCAAGTGTATAGCCTTTGCGGGAGGGCATGATTACGAACAACTGATGAACGCGGAGATGGTCTTGTCATTGCGGTTAGCGAGTTGGCATCCGAACAGGCCGAATGGGAGAGTAGGAAAGAATATGAAGAGAGAGAGAGAGAGAAAGAGAGAAAGGATAGAAAAGAAAACGAGAGCGAGCATTGAACACGGCTTGAGCATTGCATGAAGTGTGGAGGCGCCCTTTCTACGCAACGGCGTTGCCAAGGGCATTCACTGGCGAATCGATGAGTGTGTGTGTGTGTGTGTTGCTGTCAAACGTGTGTGGTGAGTGTGTCGGTCTGGCTTGGCATCCTGGGCAGTCGTCGACGCGGCCATCTATCGGGCGCTGGTGTCTCCCCACGCCCTCCCCCCCACCACCACCCACCACCTCGTTCGTGGCCCCCAAGGCCAGGCCGTCCCTCGGACGAACCAGGTCAATCATTGAAGGCATTCGTGCTCCGTCTTTCGCGAGTGGCATGCCAACTCGACGGACCGAGTCCGCGCGGAGGCGAAGATGCTCGTGCGTCCGGTCCACGCGCCATCAGAGCAGAGAAGCCCTCGTCCTTCTTTTCTTGACTTGCTTTTTTTTTTTTCCTCCCCGCCTTCTTTCGCCCCCCTCCCCCGCTCCTCACAATCACAAGTGAATTTTTATTTTATTTTGTTTCTTGCGCGCGCGTGCATTTTGGCCGTTCTTTGCGCCTTGGCAACTTGGCCCCCAAGGACGCGTGTTGGTCCGTTTCATCGAGGGGGGGGGGAGGGACTGAGGATCAAAGGATGCGGCATCACGCGTTGGACACGGTTCCCCTTGAGATGCAGCGCGTGCCGGCCAGCCGTGAGTGCCAGACTGCCAACGAGAGAGGGCATGGGAGAACCGAATTTTCCGGAGTAGTAAGCATACCTCCGACCTGCGCGTTCGCGTCGTCAGTCTTTTTGGGGGGGGGGGGGGGGGGGGGGGGCAGAAACGACTGAGGTGGCAGCAAAGTGATGGCGACAAGTGACAGCGACAAGTGACAGGAGACTACGGGTAGGGGAAAAAAGAAAAGGGTAAATATAGCAACGGGAGGTGATCGCCCCCGGGGGCGTTGGTGGGTACGCGCGCCTCTCGTCTGGGAGGGCTACCTACGTATCCGTGATAGTACAACATTGTACGAATGAATATACATCGTACATACCGTACACTACGTGACTACCAGGGAAGCGGTGACGATACGTACTGGTGGTGGTGGGGACGGGCTTCTTATTTAAACCTGTTTTCTCTGCCGTTCCCGCCGACCCCTGCCCGGCACTTGGTTCCCGCCGGGTCCCAATCGATGGCATTGCGTTCTTGCCACTTGGTGGCTGGCCGCCTGTCCAGCTGTGGCACTTCTACGTCCCGCGGACGCGGCGACGGGACTCGTGGCTTCGTGGCTGGGCTGCTGGGGCTGCTATGTACATCGTTCGTACGGATACCTATGCTGGAAGATACTACCTAATGGGTACCTGTACGGATATACGTACCGTAAAGACACAAATCCAACCCCTCCGCTTTTCCTGTGTGATCAACACGGCAAGTTGGCAGCAGGCTCGCCACGCCCCTTCTCGGTTCCCCATTTCTCCTTTTCCCCTTCTCGCTGCCAAAACCCGCCGCCCGCGTCAAGGTGGGCTGTGTCTATCTTTGGTTTCTGAAAATCCGAGCTGGAGAGAGAAGGAAAGGCATCCTCCGCAGTTCCCGACGCTCTGTCGCGACCGCGGGGGGACCAGTGAACAGCGGGGGGACCAGTGAACACGTCATTGGGTCCCAAACCTCGGACACACTCCACGGCTCTCCCCTTGGTCCTGCTCTCGTCTGGTGTTATGCTTTGGAAGGCAATCCCAGCCATCGCGCCGAACGCAACACGGGAAGTCTGGTCTACAGATAGGTAGGTAGGTATTCGTAGGTAGGTACGGATACACTACCTAGAGTAAGGTTTAGGGGGGGGTGAGAGTTACGGGTTTGGGATCTTGGCCCATGCGCCGACTACCTACCTACCTGGGCATCAAGACCTGGGCGCATTTGTCAAATCCGCTTATCCCGCACTGCCTCGCGACTATTTCAACGGCTCGATGGAGGGGAACTACGTTACGAGGCCGCGTCCTTTCTTCCCCTTGTATAGAGTACCGAGTATAACGCCCCGGATCTGCACACCAAGCGAGCATTGCAGGGGAAGGGCGGAAGTCACGGTACCCGTCGGAGGAGTGTTGGGGGAGGAGGGGCCTAGGTATTTGTTCGCAGTGTGATGCGACGGTGCTCGGTGCCGGATAAAACGTCGCTCATCCTGCACGTCTTCTGCTGACGCGGACTTGGACCCAATGCGCGCGGCTCGAACCAAGGTCGTGCTGGGGGGGGGGGGGGGCTGTGTACTTTGTAAGTCTGTGAGGTGAGATGTACGCACATACTAAGGTCTAGTGTGTGTGTCTACGGACCGACCCCATCTTCCAATAAGATGCCCAAGCATGGCACAAGCCAAGCCGGCGAGACGGTCATGGAACAGTCAGTCGTTGGGGGTTAATGGGGCTGAGAAAACAGAGTGGCTAGCGTCAAACGGGTCTTTTGATATGTCAGTCGTTGGTGTCCGCCAGGAGGAAGAAGGCGAAGAGGGAAAAAGAACAAGGCAATGACGGAAAAAGGGGGACCAAGGTACCTATGTATGATGAACCCAGCTTGCTTGCGCCATGCAGCCCGCCCACATGCCACGCCCGGAGCCCCGCCAGGAACGGACGGGAGACGGACTGGGGGCCGCGCAACCAACCAACAGGGTCCAAGGACGTCGGAACTCTTGCCGCACGTCTTCCTCCAGCTTCGGTGCTGCTGCTGCTGCTGCTGCTACTTTGAACGCATGCATCGTTGCTGTCTGCCACTTGGTGCCCATTCACACCAAAAACCCGCACGCACTCATTCGGCCACTCACCACTTGTCTGTCTTGTCTTGTCTGATATTCCCTCAGCCCCGTCGAGGGACACGCAAGGTAAGGATGCCGGGCCGGTCGGTACACATACGCTAGCGGGATGGCGAGGAGCCGCGAGGAAACATCCAAGAGTTTCCCTCCCTCCTTGGCCCCATGGCAGTGAATGCGGATCCTCCTCCCTCGTGGTGCCGTGCATATTAAGACTGGGGATCCGACACTCCTCCTGTCGATGGGAATACATCATACCGCCCTCTGCCTCCCTCCCTCTCTCTCCCGTGTCAGCTTTACACGAATCGAGGACTCGCCTGGATTGGATCGTCCCTTGCCTGCCTACCTTGTCCGGTAACACCCCGTCTGTCGCTGCCGTTGCCGTGCCCCGTTGCCCTGCCCACTCAGCCCCTCTCATCCCGACCCGACTCCATCTTTCCGACCTCGCGGTTTTCTGCTGCCTTGTTTTTTTCTTTCTCTTTTTTTCTCTCTCTTTCCCGCCCCGGGCCAGCCACCTCGTTGTCGTCGTTGTTATCGTGCCTGGTGCCGAGCAGCGCCCTCACCGACCGTCTCTCTTCTCGACGTTTATTTAGTTGACGACATATCTCCCTTCGAGCTGTCGGTCCGTCGGGTGCTTCCGAGTTCAGTCTCGTATATACGCACGAACCCGTACACCCACCTCAATACCAATAAACACACATAGACACACCACCATGGTCTTTTCACTCCGCAAAGCCCTCGCGGCACTCCTCGCCTCCACGGCAACCGTCTACGCCCAGTCATCGTCGTCGTCGTCATCTTCTTCCTCTTCCTCTTCCAACACAACCGCCTGCAACAACTCGCCCTTGCTCTGCAACCGCAAGTACAACAACATCACCCATATGGGCGCCCACGATAGCGCCTTCCTCCGCGACGCCAGCACCCAGAACTCCATCGCCGGTAACCAGTTTTTCGACGCCACCGTTGCCCTCAACTCGGGTCTGCGCCTGCTTCAGGCCCAGGTCCATGTCCTCAACGGCTCCTCGGGCAGCGTCCTCGAGCTGTGCCACACCACCTGCAGCCTCCTCGACGGCGGCTCCCTCGAGAATTGGCTGTCCTCCATCAAGGCCTGGATGGACACGCACACCAACGACGTCGTCACCGTCCTCCTCGTCAACTCGGACAACCAACCCGCCTCCGCTTATGGCCAGGTCTTCGAGTCGTCCGGCATCTCAAAGTACGGCTACAGGCCCCCTCGGCCTCGGCGACTTCCAACTGGCCCACCCTGCAGAGCATGATCGACGCCGACACCCGCCTCGTCACCTTTGTCGCCTCCATCACCCCCGACGCCAACCATCCCTACCTCCTTCCCGAGTTCGCCTACGTCTTCGAGACCCATTACCAGGTCACCACCCCCTCGGGCTTCAACTGCACCCTCGACCGCCCCTCGACCTTGTCCTCCGCCACCGCCGCCGTCTCGGCCAACATGCTGCCCCTGATGAACCACTTCCAGTACCAGCTGCTCGCCGCCGACATCTTCATCCCGGACGTCAGCGACATCGACACCACCAACTCGCCCAGCACCAGCACCCCCGGCAACCTCGGACTCCACGGGCAGACGTGCAGGAGGGAGTGGGGCATCAAGCCCGTCTTCGTCCTCGTCGACTTCTTCAACAAAGGCCCGGCCATTGACACGGCCGACTCGCTCAACGGTCTCTCCCAGTCGGATATCTCAGGCCGAAGCTCCAGCAGCAGCCCCACGGCGAGCTCCAGCAGCGCCAAGTCGGCCGGCCGGGCACCGGGCATGGAGACCGGCGCGCTCGTCGCCTTCCTCGCCGCTGCCGTCTTCTTCTTTTAACCGCTGGCCCCAGCCCGGTTGGTCATGACCTTTTTTTCCCTTTCTTTTTTGTCAAATGTCCGCGCATGTATGTGCGATTGTGAAATCTCAAATGGGCATATGGGGGGGGGGGGGTTCCTGCTCTACTTGTTTCTTCTTTTTCTTAATCAGCAAACAAAATCTGCATAGCGACGGCGTTTCATGTGAGCCGAAGACACAATCGGCATGGGAAATGTTTCAAACCGGCAACCTTCTTGTTCATTGGCTTACCGTTTTTTTCTTTCTCGTTTTTTCATCTCTCTCCCTTATCATGTTTTATTATTTCTTATTCTCCTATGCTGTATGACCGAGGAGACCGTAAGCCCGCAATGCCTTGGAGGACAAGCCTTGGGAACGGCGCAATGACGACGATGACCCCCTCACGCACTAGGATAAGCATACTGATGTAGATAGTAACCAGAGATCGGGTGACATGATACCCTGGTTAATGTCAAAAAGCATATCCACCCACATGTTGAAAGCAATTCCCTCTCTTGGCCAGCAGGTTGCATACTCGGATGTGATCAGGCAGATGGTAAAGCGTTCGCGACCTTTCTCGAAGGCGAAGAGGACGGCAGATGTCTTCGGGCGGAGGCGCAACTGACGGCCAGTCAACCGTTGCCGTGCGTGCGCCCCCTCGCAGGGGACCGAACTGGGTTTCCCGCCCATCCCCGCGCCCTGGAGCGCCGGGGCCGACAACCGAACAGGCACCGCAGGAGACGTCGTCTTGAAAGTGAGCAGATCGTTTCGCCTCGACGCTGTCACGCCAACCCATCCCTGCCGCGCACCGGCACCCGCCGGAGGGGGCATCTGGGTTTCCTTTCCCTGGTCGCCTCGCAGACAGCGCCTTGAAGAGGGAAGGGGGGCGGGAGAGGGGGTCCGATCAAAGGTTTCCCCTTTCAGGATGCTCTGGGCCGAAAAGAGAAAAAGGCGGGGGTGGGGGGGGATGATCAACGAATGTGGATGGGATAACAATGCGACAGCATCATCTCAACTCGCTCTTAGCGCGTCCCGGCTGCGTGGACTGCTCCAAGGGCGCGGCGTATGACGGGGAGGAAGGGGAGATTAACGTGTACCGTTACAAGGTGATCCCCCTCACGAGGCCTCAGATGAGCAACCTCTCTGACCACCGCGATGTGGGCGGAGAGACAAACCGGCGTCGAAACTTCGCCTCGAACCACTCGCTACCGCTGGCACACACAATGCCGTGTCTGGGAAGGAAAGCTTGTTGAATCAACAACCCCCCGAAGGATGGCCACCGAGGGCCGTGAGCGAGGGTGGGTGGCCGATCCGGCAGCGCGGAAAGCTAACTTTTCGAAGAGACGGCGAAGCTAGTTCGTTGGCCCCGGCTCCCCCCCCCCCCCCCTCCGTATATAAGGTCGCCTAGTAGAGCATCGCCAAGAGCTCCGGTGGGCTTCAGTCTGATATTCTATACCAACCGGTCGTTTTGCAGCTCGTTCGTTTCTCTCTCTCTCTCTCTCTCTCCCTTCCCTTCAATCGAATACCCAGGTTGCTGTGCAAGCCTGCGTTCGACAACGTACTCTTGCTTTCGACGGAAAGCCGACGATACCTGACCCTGGCGGCGGTGTCAACCATCTAATCGTTCCAAAGATGCTCTACTCGTTCGCCCTGGCCGCGGTCCTCTCGGCCACCCAGGTCCGGCACGTGGCGGCTCTGCCCGGCTCTTTCCCTCCCGGCCACCCCGGCCCTGAGACCCTGGCAGCCAGGCAGCAGCAGCAGCCGTCGTGCCTGCGGCCGAACCTCATCCAGAGCGCCAGCAGCCTCACCGGCCAGGAGCCCGGAACAAAGGGCATGAAGGCGGGGCAAGCCGCAGCAGCGACGTACGTAAACCTCCAGCCCCCTCCCCCTTGCTTCACGTATAGAGCCACTAGCAGCCGGCTAACACGCGCACGAAACCATGCCCAGTGACAAGGACAACTTCATCAACTTCTGCGAGGGCAAGACCGTCACCAACGGGCAGCAGCTCGCCGGCGGCTCCTGCAACGGCATCCCCATGGGCATGATCCCCTCGCAGGACAACATGGTCTCGGCCATCATCACCAACCCGGGGCCCGGCGAACGGCTGCCGGCCGGGGTCAGCTTCAACGTGACGATACAGACGGCCCACCTGCGGGCCGGCCTCTTCTCCAACCCGACGACCAACTACTACACGACGCCGCAGGAGCTCGACCTCGCCGGCGACGTCTACGGGCACTGCCACATCTCGATCCAGGACATCGGCTCGATGACGACCAAGACGGTGCCGGACGCGAAAAAGTTCGCCTTCTTCGCGGGCATCGACGACGCCGGCGACGGCCAGGGCCTGCTGACGACCACCGTCAACGGCGGGCTGCCGCCGGGCGTGTACCGCGTGTGCACCATGATGTCGGCGACGACCCACCAGCCCGTCCTGATGCCCATGGGCCAGCGCGGCCCGCAGGACGACTGCACAAAGTTCGAGGTCGCGGCCGGCGGCATGAGCGCCGCGGGCGCCGCCGCGGGAGCCAAGGTCGTTGGCACCAGCGGCGCCAGAATCAACACCAACGCCGCCGGCGGCAGCGGCGCCGGCGGCGGCAAAGTCAGCGGAAACGGCGCCGAGATCATCGCCACCAGCGGCATCAGAGGCAACACCAACGCCGGCGGCAGCGGCAGCAGCAGCGGCAAGGTCGGCGGCAGCGGCGCCGAGATCATCGCCACCAGCGGCATCAGAGGCAACACCAACGCCGGCGGCGGCAGCCCCAACAACTGATGGCGGCGGCGGCGGCGGAAACGGGGGAAGGCAATGGCTAGCAAGCGAAGGTTCTTTGCTCGAGAGACACTCGCATCGGAGGAAAGATGGATACAGGAGAGGCCCACCTGGTTCGGGTCAAGGTTGAGGCGAGGCTATAAACATGGGCCGTGCTCCGTCGTGCTGGGGGCCGGCGCTAGAAGACCGGGTCGCCGTCAGTCCTTGGGCGCCCTTAGAATTCGATAATGTCGCTTCTTCTGAGAAAGCAGCGCCTTTTTCCTCAAACCCCCCTTTCCCTGTATACGCCCGTAAGTTGTGAACTGTGAGTCGTGAGCTGCGGGTGTGAAACGCGGCACATTATGCCGGTGGCCTTTTTTTTTCTTTTTTTTTTCTTTTTATCTTTTTGGCATGCAAGATAATCGCAGAGAGGGTACGCCGAAGGACCGAAAAAAGCTTTGGAAGTTGAACAGAGGAATAAAGTTTGGCATATGATGATGGTTGCCGTCGGGAGGGCTAAACCAAGTGCGTGACTGCCACGCGAGCCTGCTTTTGAGCTTTACTGGCCAAGCGCGTCAACAAGGTTGATTAACCTTTGGATAGAGTCTCTGGCCTTCGGCCAAAAGACGGAAGGCGTTGCTTCGCGAGGGTTCCTCGGGGGCCGAAGAAGGGGAACAAAAGGTTTGCCTTGAAACGGATTGGGGACTCGGGTGACGGCACGGCTACGACTCCGGGAGAAGAGCCTGGAGATAAACGCCCGCCCCTCACCTCCCCCTTCCAAAGCACGCTGGTGGAAAGGCCGATGGGAAACCCTGTTTCCTGTCGCCCCTTTCTCCTTTTCTCCTCCTCGCCGGCCCACGAAGCCGAGGATCGGTAAGCAGAAACTCGAAAAAAGCGAAAAAAGAAACTCGCCCTGTGCCTGGATCAGCCTAGGCCGTCCCGGCGTCGAGCTGGTCAGCCCCCCCCTCCCCGCGATTCCGACTCACGGCCTGGGTCTCCTGCAAACATCGAGAGACCCTTTTTGTTTTTTTTTCTTTTGCTTTTTCTGGTTTTTGTTTTTGATGGGACGGGTATTCTTATCAGAGATTGGGAGGTGGGTTCGTCTTTGAGACAATCGACCATGCCAGACACCCGATGAGGCCGGCGGTGAGGCTGACGAGCCGTGCAATGTAGGAACACGAATACACGGTTCGAGGACAAGAATAGTATACGTCCGCAGATGCGCGGCCGCTGCCGCAACCATGTGAGCGATGACGTCCCCAGTAGGTAGACGAGACATGGACAGCTGCGGCCCACGGCACTTTCACAAACCCATCCATGCATTGTGCACGCATTTTTCTGCCCATGATCTAACTTTTCTCACTGTGAGACTTGTGCAGGAAACCTACCACGCCGACCGGCGACCACACTTTGGGACCGGCAAATATGAGGGAAGACAGAATACGAAAAAGGCATTGGTAAAGCAGTGACTAATATCACACATGACAATAGATGAATGATGAGATGCGCATGGACTTTGCACATTCCGAGCCGGATGCCCCCGCAAAGCCGCAGCGGCGCTAGGCCGAATCGGGCAGCGAAGCTTTGCCCGCACTTGGGAGTCGACGGACGACGACACGCAACCTTGACTAGGAGATGCGGCTCCCTATCACTGGTGAGGGGATCCCCGTCCCCTACACATCGCGACTTTGGGCAACGGATTCACCCGCGCATACCGCAACCCACGCGCCTCGAACCTTTTTTTTTTTTCTTTCCCTCTCGTCTAGCAGAGACTGACTGACTGACCGCAAACACCCCCCCCCCTTCGACACGCAGCGCCCGCGAGAAGCTCACCATGTCTTCTTCCGTGGACTACTCCAAGATCCCCACGCCCGAGGCGGCGTACTGCGACTTTTGCTTGATCCCCGTCGGCACGGGGAGCGTCTCCGTCGCCAACGAGGTCGCGCAGGTCCAGCGCCTGCTGAACGCGAGCGGGCTCAAGTGCACGATGCACTCGGCCGGCACGACCGTCGGTGAGTCCAGGCCCCGCGCTCGGGCTTGCTTGCCCAGCCCCCCCAACCCCGACCCTCCTTCCTCCTTCCTCCTCCTCCTCCTCCTCCTCCTCCTCCTCCTCCTCCTCCTCCTCCTCCTCCTCCTCCTCTCCTCATGACGGTACAGAGGGCCGCTCATGGGGCCTTTGCAGTGATTGCGAGTCGAAACTGACCGAGAGGCCCGGCCTCGCGCAGAGGGCAGCTGGGACGACGTCTTCCGCGTCATCGGGCAGGCGCACTCCCTTGTCCACCAGAGCGGCGTCGTCAGGATCCAGTCTTCGATGCGCGTCGGTACGAGGTTTGTCTATCTAAGGTGACGAGTCCACGCTGGGGACGCCCGGGGCTGATGGGTCGCGCAGGACGGACAAGAAGCAATCTGCCAAAGACAAGGTGGAGCGGATTGAGGGGATTCTGGCGTCGGACAAATAAAAGACGCGTGGGCCTTGCCGGCTCACGGAACGGAAACCGGGACATGAATGACGGCTCATTAAGTTATTGATTGACGCAACGATATACTCTTTGATTTCCCGCCCGCTTTTCATAATGGTACATTGTGTACATCTCAGCCTGGTAGATTATAGTATTGACACCGCCGACCCCTTGTACCGCCTCGAACTGGACACAACGCTGCCCCCCTTCTTTTTTTTTGCCCCCGACGAGAACGAGATGAGAATGGAACTTGTTAAGAAAAAAAAAAGTTCCCAACCATAAAAGCATTGCTGCTCTAACCGCGCATGGTCTGCTTCTTCATGCTCTTCTTCAGGTCGCGCTCGCGCTCCCTCTCGAGGTATTTCTTCTGCGCCTTTGCGTCGAGAGCGCTGAGCTCGGCGTCGCGCTTGGCCTTCTTCTGCTTCTCGCGCTCAAGGGCACGCTCCTCGGCCTTCTCGGCCTCGGCGGCCTTCTTGAGCTGGGCAATGGTCTCCTCGCGCACGCTGCGCACCTTGCGCAGGACCTCGGGGCGGAAGTGCGCGCCGGAGACGAGGGCGTCAGGGATGCGGACAAAGTACTCGAAAATGGGCAACAGGGCGTCGTAGTTGTTGTTCGAGGGAATGCGGTAACGGAGGAAGACGCGCTTGCGGGGGGTGGTCTCCTCAAGGCTGCGGACTGTCAGTATCGGACGACAACGCACGCGACAGATCGGGCCGGGGGGGGGGGGATAACTTACGTGGAGGGACGCTCGATGGGCTGGTCGGAGACGATAAGGTAGTCAAAGGCGTCGCCGGCAGACTCGACAGCCTTGATGAGCTCGGGCGTCAGAAGCTGCTCGGTGATCTCGGCGCTCTCGCTCATGATGGTGACCCAGTTGGGGAGCTTGGCATGGTCCTTGGTGAAGGTGATGGAGACGTCGTAGCGATCGTCGCGGACCTGCTTCATGCGGTCCTTGGAGACAATGGCCCAGACAAAGTTGTCGTAGGTGCTCTTGTTTTCCTTGCTGCGCAGCTCGTGGGTGCCGGGGATGGAGGGCACGGTGAGGTGTTCTTTGCCGTCAAATGGGTAGATGATGGCCTCGACGGAGTCGTGAGGGGTGTCGACGGCATCCATGAAGAAGCTGGAGACGGACTCGACGATGCTCAGGGCCGGGTTGAAGCGCTTGGTAAGAGTCAACTTGACGTCCATGAACGCGACGTTCTGGCGGCCCGTGCTGTAGCTGGCGAACTCGAAGAGAGACTTCTCGCGCAACAAGCCGGCGGCATCTTTGGGATCGGTGTTGGCGGTCGAACGCGGGGAGAAGCCGACCGAGGCGAATTCGGACTTGAGCACCGGCGCGTGGGTGACGGCCCAAGTCTGGGCCTTCTTGCGGTTGAGGCGCGTGCCGACGATGTGCAGAAGGAAGATGACGGCGCTGACGGCCAGGATGGCACCCTCGAGCTTGAACTCGCTGAGCGAGTGACGCTCGTGGATGTTGTACCACTTCGTGTAGGGGCGAGCCGTGGCCTCGGGTGAGCTGCCGCCGAGCGTCGCGCCGCCGGGAGCAGCAGTGAAACCGGGCGTGGGCGACGGGTCGGGAGCCCCTGCAAAGTCTGCGAAATCTGCATGCAAAGGCGGATTGCGTCAGTTTGGGATGGTGGATTTTGTGGGTGCTGAGGGGAAACGGGAGAAGCTTTGACGGCACGGGGGGGAGGAGGCTTCAAGAGATGCTTGAATTGCAATTGAGAATCACATACCAGCGTCTCCGCTAGGGATCGGGGATGCAGAGGACTTGGAACCTCCAAAGAGGCCGTTGAGGATGTTGGCCATGGTTGCGGTCGAGGGGGATGGCTGGCTAGCTGCGGTGGTGTCGAGATCCAAGACTGCAGACAGTGAAGCTGCCAGCTTGCGAGGAGAGGTATCGCCAGCGAAAGGCGAAATTAGGTCAGTCGTCAACCTGTGTCGTCAGCCAGTCACGTCGCTCTTCTGGAACCTGGGGGTAACAACGTTGCCCCACATTGCATCTGGATGCGGTCGAGCCCCCTAGCTTGGCCACACTCCGGGTCTGGGATCTCGCGTCCAAGTGACACCAGCGGCTCTCGGAACAACTTGCCTTCCGCAGTCCTCGGGTGTGCTCCCCGGTTGTCGGGACAACAGGCATTGAGTGTCAATAGATGCGGACGACGGTCAATGCAGCAACTTGCAACCAACGACAATGGCGAGTGCATCGGTCTCGGCGAAGCAACACTGGATGGGAATTAAAGTAAGACGCAATGGCGCGAACAACGGCAACCCGCACCTATGGCAAGGCCTCGACGAGAGCGAAAGCCAGGCGAGTCTTGGCTGAGCTCCCCCAGAGTCCGCTGCGAAAACCCAATGAAGCGGTGTCGGTAACCGCCGAAGACGAATCCATCATCAAAATCACGGAAAAGCTGCACGCCGTCGAACTTGAGAACGAAGCCGACTCCTCGGAGGACGAGCTTTCCAGAGACTATGGCTCGGTTGTTGCTGCATCCCCGCCGAGGCCGGAAAGAACAGCGTCTCCCGAGCGGGTAGCAAAGAAGACCCCCAAAACGAACAGATCAGCGACGCCAAAAGCCAAGGCACAGGTTCCGACACCTGCACCAAAGGTCGAGGCACCCCAGACCGGGGCCTCCCAGCCCCCGGTTCAGCCCGAGCCGGCCTACCGCGTTCTCACCTGGGACGAAGTGTGCCCGCCGGGAGACACGATTGAGAAGATCGCCGAGGCCTCTTACGCAGAAGTGTATCGCGTCCGCAACGAGCGCGGCACGAGCATCATCAAGTGCATCCGCCTCGAGTCGCCCATCAAGGCCCAGACCAAGGCCCAGGAGCGTTCGGGCCTGGTCGACGAGGAGCCCCATTCCGAAGATGACATGCGCGGTGAGCTGCGCATCTCCGAGTGGCTCGCCGACATCCCCGGCTTCGTCATATACAAGGAGCGCTACCTCGTCAAGGGAAAGGCGCCCAAGTGCCTGCTGGAGACGCACCAGGGCTTCCACCGCAAGATGAAGCGCAAGGACCCGGACAGGCTGCAGTTTTACCCGAGCCCGAGCCGCTATCTCGACGACACGACGTTCTTGGTGGTGGAGCTGGGCGATGCGGGAACCGCGCTCGAGGACTTTGAGCTGGCGAACTCGAGCCAGCTGTGGGACATCTTCTTCCATGTCGCCATCGCGCTGGCTCGGGCGGAAGATTTGGCCTGTTTCGAGGTATGTTCAAAAACGCGAGAGTCGCCCAAGACGCCCGGCTAAAGGATCACAGCACCGCGACCTGCACGAGGGCAATCTCTGCGTCCGCAGGGTCGGCGAGCCCAGGACGCGCGACCCGAAGAAGCCGGGGCCCTACTTCGGCCATTCCGGCCTCGACATCACGATTCTCGACTACGGCCTGTCTCGCGCCGAGGACCTCGGGGTGGAAGAGTCGGAGCCCGTCGCGCTCGACCTTGAAAAGGACCTCGGCATCTTCACCAGCACCCACGCGCCGCAGTGCAGGGTCTACCGCCAAATGCGGTCCTTCCTGCTGCGCGGCGAGCGCGGCCACCTGCCGCCGTCGGCCCACAAAGCCCCCTACGCCAAGGGGTGGGACGGCGAGCCCCTCTCGTGGGACGTGTACGTCCCCTACACCAACGTCCTGTGGCTTGCCTACCTGTATCAGTACATGACCAAGGGGTTCGCGGGCGACAAGAAGGACGCGGCCGAGTTCAAGAAGGTCACCAGGGAGATGTGGAAGTACCTGGACCCGGACGCCAAGGCCGGGACGCCGGCGTTCGGGAGCGCGGCCGAGGTCGTCCGGTTCGCTGTCGAAGCCGGGTGGGTCCACGAGTCGCAGTTGATGGGCGGCGAGGAGGAGAGGGAGGACAGCATCATCCTGTCGCGGGAAGAGTTGGAGGAGCTGGCGCGACGGAGGTCGCCGAGGAAGCCGCGGTGACGAAGGGTGCGATTTGTTTTTTTTAGTGATTTTTTTTTTAAAGTACGGGTCGCATTTTGTTTTTTTCGGGTTTTACGGGGGCGTTTGGCATACCGCAGGAGCATCGGAACAAGGAGCATTAGATATTCTTCAAGTCATTGGCGAGGCGGCGGTCCTCGAGGGCGTACACGGGTGTTTTTATATCGCACATCGGCGGTATTCCCGTCCGGGCACCGGCGCCCACACGGCCGTCACTGCTGTTGTGCCTGTCCGTTTCCCGTGAGACGACGGTTGTGCAGTCAATCAATGCATGCGCCTCCGTCGGAGCAATTGCTGTCGCTCACAAGCGCCCAAAGGCCCTCCAGGCCCCGAGGACGTCGACACCACCACCAGCTTGTGTATTCCAACTGGCCCCGCCGCGTTGAAACACCAGAGGATCGGACGGAGGCCATGCATCACTCAATCGAAAGCAAGACGTCCCTTTCGCATTCGGACTGGCGGAAAAAATTTTCCCTTCTTTTTTTTGGAAAGAGCTTTTTTCATCATGCGATTTTGTCTATTGCCTATCCCATGCTACGCAGGGAGGATGCGGCTGTGCTCGGTATAATGTGTTTTATCACAAGAAAGAGGCCGTACTGTCGCTCACAAACTAGACCGTTTCCGTCCCCCCTTCTCCCCTTCCTTGCCCTGGCCAGCTTTGCTCTCCATCATACCGGATGAAAAGGGGGATAAAAAGGGTTCGACGTAAGGGGAAAAAAGAAAAAGAAAAAGAAACCTAAAAGTAAAAAAACTGAAGGAGAATGTACTATGTTACAACTTGTAAAAACAATACTCCGCCGTCCGCTTCCCTTGGCTCACGACTCCTGGCTCTGCTGGAAAAGCCCTTGGATGCTCTCGATGTCGCTGATTGTCTCGTTGAACACGTTCGTCAGGTCGCCGAGAACCTTCATACGGTTCCACTCGTGTCTCGTGTTCCAGATCTCGTCCATGAGCTCGCGGTTGATCTGCTCAAGCTGCTCAATGGTGCAGCCCGAGGTCCCCTCGGTTAGTTCGTCGAGGAATTGTTCGACCTGACCCTCGTGGATGACAGGCTGCTGCTGCGAGGATGACGAGCCCGTGTTTCGAATATCGTCGCTTGTAGAGTCGTTGAGAATGCTGCCCAAAGGCATGGCATGCTTAGAGTCGCCTGAGCTTCTCGACTTGCTGGGAGATGACGTTTGGCTGCCCGGAGCGCGGATGACTCCGCGCGATATGCCGTGGGCTTGGGAGTGTGGCCAAGCATCGTCGTTGGAAGTGGCTTGACTCACTTGCCCAATTCCGGTGGGTATCTGAGTGTCTTGCAGCGAGTTATCGCCCTGGCTAGATTGGTCCGGATGGAACCCGTTCGTTACTTGGGTGCTCCACTTGTCCGTCGATCTCTCGGATGGGTCCGACGTCTTGGTGGTGGAAGCGTCGTTGACAATCGCAGAAGGCGACATCCCTGGGGGAACCGTCGTGACAACGGACCTCTGGGATACCTGGGCAATTCCTGTTGCGCCCATTGTCGGGTTCGCTTGCGGCGGCCATTGAGATGGCGGCTGCATAGAACTGTCTTGTGTCGTGTCGTCGTCGATACCGCTCATATGCACGTCACTCTGCCGCGAAGGGTTCGATACCCCGTTGGCTTGCTGCTGGGTCTCGGGAGTGCCGCCCGGTCCCGGGCTCATGACCTGGAAGCGGGCCAAGGCGTGGCTCGATCCGGGAATGCGCTCCCCCAGGGTCACGGGGCCCTGCGAGTCGCTGTCGTTGCCGCCAGTTATGTCGGTCTGCACGCGATCCAGAACAGACTGGAACGCTTTCCTCTTCCGCTCCTTCTCGGCTGCCGCCCTGGCACGCTGGAGTTGCCTCTGGTGCAACGCCTCCCAGTCCACGGTGCTCGTGTTGCCCTCGATAGTGGCGACGTCAACCTCGACATTGCTGACGAGCTCGTTCGCCTTGAGAGTCCTCTCCTTGTCACCAATGTTCTTGGAGTCCTTGGCGAGAGACTTGATGTCCCGAAGGAAGTCCTTGGGTCGACAATAGAAGCCGTTCGACAACCGCTCCTCGATTGTCGTTGTTTCAAGGTTGTAAAACGTCTTGCCGGTGGCCGTCTCGCGAAGCACGTCGTCACCGTGCTTGTCCTTGACGATCTCGAAAGGACGATGCTCGGCGCCCATGACGTCGGGGCGAACATAGTTAGGATCCTTTTCGAGGAATAGATATTCCAGCTGGGCAGGAGTTATCACGGGCTGTCTGAACTTCTTGTACTTCCTGTTGATTTGGTCCATGATCGGCTGCAGCTGCACCTTCAGAATGTTGAGGAGCTGATGGTCGCGCTTCTGCATAGCCTTGACTTCTTCCTTGGTTGGCACTTTTGGTGGCGGTGGCGGGGCGACTGGCAGCTGTTCCAGGACTCTCTTCTTCCGGTTGGCGGGATCAGGGAAGTCGGCCGGGCTCTTCCGGATATGCTCGACGATGGCGGAGAAGTACTCTCGTCGGTTGGACTGGTCCATGTCAGCGGGGGGGGGGGCTGCTCGCCAATGGTCCTCGCTGGGTTACTCACATGCTTCGGTCGCTCGATTTGCAGCCGGTTCTTGCGAGAGAAGGCGAACAGTTCCCGCACAAGGTCCGGAGCGAGGTCCTCCCCTGCCTCATACTCGGCGGTGGCAAGCACCAAGATGGGATCTGTGGGCGGGATGGACTTGAGCATCGCCTTGAAGGTGATGAAGGGCAACGTGTCCCTCATGGCCGCATACCAAGAGTCGATGTTGGGGATATAGATGACGCTAGGCTTGTGCCTCTTGACCTCAGTAAATAGGCTGACAATCACCTGTTCCATGGGCTGCGAACCGTTAGTCGAAAGCAACCGTGGTCGGCCAAGCCACTACTTACCCTTCCATCACCAAGCAGGTTGGGGAGGCCAAAGTTCTGGACCTGCACGCCTTCGAAATAGTGCAGCAGAGCCGACGACAAGTAGCTCTGGCCCATGCCCGAAAAGCCGTGGATCAAAAGCCGGGGACGGAAGATGCGGGAACGCTCAAACTCTTGGTGCAGAGCCTCCCGTCCGAAACCCTGGTCCTCGTCCTCGAATTGCTCAAACATGGCTTCTTCCAGCGCCGTCAGCTTCTTCTTGCGAGGAAGCACCTCGTCCAACGCCTTCTTGATCGACACGAGCTGGTCCCGCAACAGCGGTTCGATGCCTTTGGGCAAGGGAGCTGCGCCGGTGCCCGCAGACCTCTCGGACGAGGGGACCATTTTCTTGATGGACAGCATGAAGTCTGTCGCGTGGATGCTGATGTTATCCGGGTTGACAATGAGCTTGTCCTTTGACGAGTAGACCTGGGGGTAGGTCCTCTGGATGGCGTTGAGCGCGGCCTCCGTGCAAAGGGCTCGGAGATCAGCACCGCCGTAGCCCTTGGTGTTCTCGGCAAGCTGCTGCTTAAACGGCTCAGAAAGTCCCCAATCCTTGGTGTGAATTTCGAGAATCGACTTTCGGCCGGCAACGTCTGGAAGCGGGAAGTAAAACTCGCGATCAAATCTGCCGGGTCTTCTGAGGGCCGGGTCAATGTTGTCCGGACGGTTGGTGGCACCAATCACAATGACCTGGCCACGACCGTCCATACCATCCATCAAGGCCAAGAGGGTTGATACGATGGAGGCATGGATCTGCTCCTGCTTACTGGAGCGTACAGGCGCCAGTCCGTCGATTTCGTCAAAGAAGATGATGCTCGGCTGTGTCCTTCTGGCTTCTTCGAAAAGCAGACGCAGCTGCTTCTCGGCTTCGCCAACCCACTTGCTCAGAGCGTCGGCGCCCTTTCTCATGTAAAAGGTGATTTTGCGACCGCCGATGCCGACAGAGTTGGCGAGGGCTCGGGCGAGAAGAGTTTTACCAGTACCGGGAGGGCCGTGGAAAAGAACACCTCGGGGCGGCGTGACGTGGAACTTCTGGAAGAGCTCCGGGTAGAGAAGGGGGAGCTGAACCATTTCCTTGAGTTGGTCAATATGGCCTTGGAGACCACCGACGTGGTTGAAGTCGACATTCAGATCCACGCCGAGGGGGTCTGCATCTGCCAGAGCCTTCTGGTTCTTGATCTTGCCGACGTTCGGTGTGGCACCGACGCCCGTATCTCCGCCCAAAGGCTGTGCGAGACCCGGCAGAAGCCCAGCCGGGGCGGCAGCGGAAGTGGGTGTCATGCCGACGTTACCGGCTGCGCCTGAGCGCTGGCCCATCTCGTCGTCACTGCTGTCGGAATCGACGCCTCCCGCAGCACCTGTACCCCAAGGCCCGGTAAGCAGTGACCCGGCGCCGCCGCCTCCTCCGAAGGGGCCAAAGGTAGTGTTCAGGGCACGGTCCCATGCCTGAGTTGCACCTCCGCGGCCCCCGCGACGGCGTGCAGGAGTCGGGGCAGGGTCTTCGGCGTCGTCCTCTTCAATGTTGACGGCAGAAAGGGGCGGCATGAAGTAGTTCATCGGCTTCGCGGCGGCCCTGCGACGCTTTGAAGCAGTTTCCTGGTAGATGATGGCGGGCGAAGGTCGTCGGGTGCGACGTGACCGCGAGTCCTGCCGGAGTTCGTGGAGTTCCTCGGCCAACTCATCCTGGTCTAGCTCGACTTCCTCGCCCGACTCGGCGCCTCGACGCGAGCTCCGGGTGGATCGACCCTTGGGCTTGGCGGCCCTACCGCGCGGAGCCGGGCTGTCGAAATCGCCGTCGTCGCCGTCGCCGGAATCCTTCTTGGGCGAATCGGACATGTGGGCCTCCTCCTCTGCCGATTCTTCACCGGGCTCGAAATCGCTGCTCGGCTCCTGGACGGATTTTGATTTTCGAAGCCCGTTTCGGCGAGTTAGGCGTCGCTTGGGGCCATCGTCTTCGGCCTCGCCCTCGGCGTCGGCATCGACGTCCGGCTCAGCGGCCCCGGCCGCGGAGTGACTTCCTCTCTTAGCCCGAGTCCGCCGCGTAATTGGGCCCTCATCCTCGTCGTCATCGTCATCGGCTGCAACACCGTCGTCTTTGACCTGCTCGGTCGATTCCTTGACATCCTCCATCTCGGTATCCTTGACCTCAGAAGCCGCATCCTCAACTTCGCCGGCCAGCTCGTCAACATCAGCATCGGTGTCGCGGGGGCCGCTGCTCTCCTGGGTCGCCTCTTCGATGGTCTCGGGACCCTTTTTGAGACCCTTGATCGAGCGGGAAGACCGAGTCCTGGCCAGAGTCTCGGGGCTCCTAGACCGCGAGGCAGGGCGTGAGTGTTTGCCGGAATTGGTCAACTCGATATGCTCCTCGCCGAGCTCTTCTGTGCGAGCACGGGTTGATCGCCTGGTGATTGTTGTTGCAGCAGGAGCAGGCTTCGAGGCGGACTTGGGCACCTTGAGCTTGATCATCAAGGTGTCCTTTTTCTTGCTGGGCTTTTGCGTATCCTCGGAGAGGACATCGTCTGATTCCTCGGCAATGTCGGATTCGTCGTCGTCACTTTCCTTGTAGCTGTTGTGCTTCGTCGCGGCCTTTCTTGCACGACGACCGGCAGCATTGACAGGTGCATCCTCGACGTCTTCCTCCTCTTCCGAAACGAAGGAGCCCTCGTCCTGGCTATCGGAGATGCCATCTTCGTCGTCGTCCTCAATGTCCGACCCACGGTATCGGTTGCTGCGTCGCCTGCCGCCAGCGCTCCTTTGATTCCTGGGCCCACGCGATCGCTTCTTGGTGCGGACGGGAGGTGCATCGGCGCCAGGCTCGAAGTTTTCGTCATCGGAATCCGACTTGTTAGGATCGAAATCCTCAATGTCGCGCTTGCGTTTCGTCGGCATCGTGTCTTGGGAGGGGTTGGGAGCGAGAGGTGGGCGCGGTCGGGTTGACTGTTATCGCGTCTTTTTGATTGTTGTGCACGCCCAAGCTACCGCTGCCTGGGTATCGCGAGGCGAGTCTGAATTCGTAATGTTAACGTCAGCATGCAACGAATAAGAATACGAAGAAGATAATCATTTAAACGGAAAATAGACATGTCAAAAAGGTGATTTATATTGCAACTACCAGAAACTTGAGGGGAAGGAAGGCCGTACCTGTCTTAGCGCTCAGGGAGAATGGTGTGCAAGAACAATGGAAGCGTCGGTTAGGTGCTGGCAATAGCAAGACAAACCCCCATTGGAGTTTAAGCAGCCCGGACGAAAAAATAAAATAAAACGCGGTCGGCTTCGATGTCGGCGACGGTTGTCGCTGGGCAATTTTCCACGGCGAGATATCGTTTATGCCGCCGGCTGGTGAGAAGTTCGGTTTCGCTGAAAAACGACCACTCGCGCGTTGCTGCGCGCCGGTCACTTGGGTAGAGAGTCGGTCGAGTGGGTCTCACGTGCAGCGCCCACCAGCCACAGATGGCCCGGGCGCCCGGAACCCTCAGGCTACCAGACAGACTTCCATTTCGGGGCATTGCAGACCCATCTTTCCTCGATCCAATGGAGCAGGGGCGTCTCATTTGCGTTGGGATTTCTGCATCCCGAGCCCGTCGTTTCTTGAGATGAAGCATCGCTACGGGATCTCTGGGCCTACGTGGCTCCAGCACGGTCAGCTGTTCTGTCACCCGAATTTCGTCTCGACATACCGAAAGTCTGAAGCATGCCTATCGTCCTGCAAGGATTGACGGTGCTCTTCGGCGCACGAGGTTAAAAAAAAAAAAAGTCGGGCCCCGGGGTAAGTGGGTGACGAGTGTCCACCACAGCTTGTCGCATCATCGCGGCCACAGCGGCACTCGAAGGAGGAGAGGGACTGAGATTGCTTAGGCAAAGTGCGACAACAGGGTCACCGAGGCTGACCATGGCAAAAGGGAACACAAGCGAGACGGTCGAAAGGGCTCATGGACCTTTTGGGGATGTAAATGGTCGTGGTGCATAGACACGTCAAACGCGGGACGGTCAACGGCAATGATGTCATTTCTCGGTTTCCATCATTGTCGAACCTCGAAACGCTTTCTCCCAGCGACGCTTGTCGTTGAAGGCTCACAACGGGGGCTTTGGTGGCTTCCGAGGTTGGATGTGGAGGTCGCCTGAAATATCCGCTGCTGGCTCGGAATATTGGCCGCGACATAACCGGAAGATTGCCATCGTCTTCAGAAACACCATTTTTACATTGCTCAAAGTTGGAGCTTCACCAACTCGACCTTTTCCATCAGCCCTACGGCTCCGAATCTGGGGTAACTCGCAAGCTCAAGCTTCCGGGTCGCACATGGCCGGGGAACGTGGCTGGTGCCCCCCCCCGGCTTACCTACCAGTAGGTATGCCAGATGGGTACCTCTGCCTGGGTACCTGAGGCATAAACTCCGTATGGTAGCTGCGGGTGCTTCTATGCCTTGCAGCCTGTGCACCTCTAGTTCGCCCGACTTACTAGGCAGCAAGATAACGAAGGGTCACGTGTAGCGGCGCCGAGAGCCCCAATGGACGCTAAACCTTCGGCGTCGTCCGAACATGAGGGACGGGAGCGACCAACACAGCGGTGCTGACGACGCTGCCGTGCCGAAATACCGTCTGATTCGCTGACACCGACAGTCGACTACGACGGTTACGATATCATACCAAGAGATTCTGTGCATACGCACCCGGCATCTAGTGTCCGGCATTGCGCTGCTGAACGAATGAGGCTCTTGGCTATCAAACACCTGCTACATAGTACTTCCATCTTCGGCGAGCCGGCCTCAAACCCATCACCCCCCCTTGCACCCGCTTCTGAGGCCGTCAACATGTTATGAGTCTAGTGTGCAGATCCCGGCGTACACCCAGCCATTAGCCATTGAGGTAGGGCCGATGCGGAACAAGCAAAGAAGAAGAAGAAGAAGACCAGAAGAATTGGTCTGCTCTGGCTGCTGCCTTACGAGGCCAACTCCACTCGCGGCTCGCGCTCGCAGGTTCGGTCGCATCGATAGAGTCACTGTGACCAGCAGACCGGCCTCACGTGGGTCCACAACCGACCGGCAACTCGGCCAAGTCGGCAAGCGGCCAGTCGGGGCACAGCGTTTCTAGGCCACCGAGCCCCATGGCGTCGCCAATCCATGCCGACCAAGCGGTCGTCTGCGTCGGCCAAGAATAATCAGCCGTACAACCGTGCAGCCGCATCCAGCTCTGACGAGCCCTTCAAACATTTAAGGACGGGTGCCCCCACGGTCTGGATGAGCCCAACTCCCTGCTCAACCCACCGCTTATCTGCAATCAAACTCTCGTGTCGACTTGATCATAATCACGCACACGCACATCCACCAAGTCGAACACAGCTGCTCGAACCTGACCGAGCATCGCGCTCAATCATAAACAATGCCTCCTTACACTGCCAACTTCGACATGCCCCGCCCCAAGAGCAGCCGCGTCGGCTCCGACGCCGGCTCCATCTCCACGGACTCCTTGACCACCAGAAGGGCAGTCTCGACGGACTCCCCGCGCCCGCCCAAGCGCAAGTCCTCCCACTCCCAGGCTGTCAACGTCTACACCCACTGTGGTCGTCACAGCTCCCAGTTCCTGTTCGGCGGTCGCTCGTTGAGCGACATGGCCCGTCACATTTTCAAGAGGAACTAATGATGGGTTTCTTGTTGCAAGTGTTCTCTCCAGGGGGAAACATGTGTCATGACGTGAAGAGTTGTTTCCCGGGCGGAGGGCACCGTTGTTGCCAGGCAGCACTCGGCAAGCAGGTTGCCGGACCCGTTCGACGCGCCGGCGACTGCGTCCGCACGGCCCGCCACGGACCACATCGGGCCGGGAGATACAGCAATGGCTCCGCAAGACTCGGAGACGCCGGTAAAGCAGCTTCCGGCGCCAAACGGGCGAGCGGGGCCGCGAAAACTGTGCTTCCGCCGTCCCACTTCCAATTCGTCTCTTGTGCGAAGACAGACGACGATTCCGCGGGGCGAAGTGACAAAGAGCGATGCGAGGGGGTCACGCGCGAGTTCTCTCCCCAGTGCCAAGGCTCGCGGTACTGTTGGGGGAGCGACAATCGCATTTCGCTTCCACTCGGTCACGTCGCGCGACACGAACGAGACTTGGACAAGGCTTGGAGCACGGGTTTCCGACGACATGCACTCCGCCGGTTACAGTCCACGCCCAGTTCCGTTACCCCTCTTCGTATTTGCTTCTTGGCAATTCTTAGCAGCGAGTAGAGAATGAGCTTGAATTGTGCCAAGCAAGAAAGAAGGAAGAAAAACCCGAACATGGGGGGCACCAACCAGGCGATCGCTCCGCCAACGTCCGTCTTTCTCCCAGTGTCGCCCTCTTCCCCTTCCCCACCAATCAGACTAGCGGTTGCGTTTGCGGTGATCCGCACGATGCGCAGAAGCGAGAGGTCGGGGTTCCCTCCCCACGAGCATGGCATCGCTCGGTGAACGTCCGTCGCGTTCCGGCGTTTCCCCCCCTCTTGCAGCAACGATAACGAACTGCGCTCAGGCGGGCACGATGACCTGACGGTGAGGGAGAGGGAGAGAGAGAGAGAGAGAGATGATAGCCGGAAACCCCGATCGTTCGCGATGACTCGGGGAAAGGAAAGGCTTGGCCCCCCCGTCGTTTTTTATGCTTTCTTGGCATGACAAGAGGCAATCTTTCAACGGTCCCCTGGGCCCTGGGACCTGTCAGACAGGCCTAGGCCCTGCCCGCATTTTGTGGGGGACGATGCTGTGGTTCTCCTCCTTCGGAATACATGTGTCCGTATCACCAAATAACACTGTCCGCACATTAGTAATTCTTTCAACCTCACCGAGCGTCCCGTCTCCCTTGGCGGGCGGTGCGCTGGGGTTGTAGATGCTGTATAACTCTCGCTTTGAACCGCTTCGTCCCCCCCTCTGTGACAAGATATATGTGCGCAATATGTACCGTTACTCATCAACACCCCATGCCAGTGTGTGTACTGTATGTACAATAAATAGTATGCATGCCGTTTCGTCTGTGTGCCGCCGTGCCGCGCCCCCCCGCCTCCCCCACGCCAACGCCAAATTGAATTGAAATAAAAGGTCCATCTCCATAGGTAGTATCCACAAGCCCACATCCTCCCCCGCGGATAGATTCACGCGCTCTCCGGTGTCTCCGGTGTCTCTACCGACGATTTTCGCGTCCCCTCCCCCCCGGGTCTGTTCTCGAAGCTCGTCTCGGGGAAGAGTCTCAGTGGGAAGAAGAAGGAGAAGGAGAAACGTGTGCGGCCCCCCTCGCGGAAAGCGCGTTGAGGGTGACCCTCGAGTGCTCAAGCAGGTTCACCTGGCCGGGGACGTTCTGGGTGTAGCGCGCGTTGAACTTGAGAATCTTCTTGACGGCGCGGTACGTGACGTCGTCGATGCGCAGCGGCTCCGCGACCACGTTCCACGCGACGCCCTCGGTGCACGGCGGCGTCGTCAGCGAGCCGTCGTACTGGTACACCTCCGAGTGCTGCAGCACCGTCTTGAGCTCGCAGAAGCTCAGGGGCTCCGTCTCGGAGGTCGAGCCCGGCGCCGCCACCTCCTGGACGCGCGAGAAGACGCTCCTGAGGAACCCCGACGGCGCGCTGTTGTCGACCTCGATGAGGAAGCCGAGCACCGAGAGGCTGGGCTCCGTCGAGTCTGCGAAGAAGAAGAAGAAGAAAGCCGCGTTAGCCCTCGTGGTTCTGTCCCCATGACCGTGATCCCGTAACGGTGGAAAGATTGGGGGGGGGGGGGGGGTTGTGACTTACTCGTCGATTGGTCGTCGGACTGAAAGACAAAGTGAACCTCCATGGGGAAGTACTCGCTGTCGACGCGGTGCTCGCTGGGCGTGTGGAAGTGGAACTGCTTCAGCTTGAACTCCCTCCCGCGCCTCGTGAGCGTGCCGTTGTGCGCCACCACCTCGAGGGTGCTGCCCAGGTTCTCGAAGGCGGCGCCGCCCGCCATGTCCGGCACGTCGAAGCCCAGGGTCGCGCCGTCGACGAGCTTGGCCGAGGTGTGGTTGAGGTTGATGGGGCTCTGCTGGACGCCCGTGGCGCACGTGATGCTCGCGTTGCTGTAGCTGTGCCAGTTGAGGGGGCCCGTGACGTCGTTGTAGTCAAAGGTCGCGACGTCGACGCCGGAGCGCGCCGCGAGGCCGCCTTGGCCCCGGGCGTAGAGGGATGTGCGGTGGTGGCAGATGGCCGAGGCCACCGTGGCCAAGGGGAGGAGGAGGAAGGACTTCATGGTCCGGCTTGTTCCGAGTTGAGTCGAAGCAGACGGGGCCTCTGGTTATTATTATTATGATTACAAGTAGTGACTGGGAGAGGAGGGCCGGTCAGAGAGTGAGGCTAAGGTGGGCGAGGGCAATATCTCACGTCAGAGCTGAAGGCTGGGGAGGAGGCGCCTCTTTATCCTCTTCCCCCAGTACACCCAAAGGCAAAGGGGGGGGGAGGAGAGGATTTTGTCACATCTCGTGCCGGTACAGCCCTGGACAAAGGCGCTCGGCAATGTGAGAGAATAAGATACACCGGCGGGCATCGCCTCACGAGGCCGGGTGCCACCAACAGGGAGATTGGGTTAGATGGAGTCTCCCCTCACACCTCCCACACGGTATCCGTACCTGGGCATGAGTTCCCAGTTTTCCCTCCGCATCCCCGGGAACAAGAGGAAGAAGGAGCGGAGATACCTGGTCGTGAGCCCCCCTCCCCCCTGTCCAGCGTTGACCAGGGGGGTGGCCGGGTGGTTGTTGACAGAGGCATATACTATGTAAGCTGCTGTCAGATGAAGATCCTCAGGAAACCCACCGGGCCAGGCGCTCCGAAAGGCGCCAAGACGAGACGACGACGACGACGACAGCAACGACGAGAACAAAGATGGCGCAGCAGGAGGAGAAGAGCCGGCATCTCGGCCGGATGCGCGCGCGGCTTTGTTTGTCTTGACTCAAGGGACACGGGAGACGCAGGTTTCGTGACGAGGGCGAGTGAAGGAGAGAAAGAGACGAGAGGCCTCATCCGTCTCACACGGAAACAAACCCAAACACAAACACACACAGCACACAGCACACGACACACAGCACGCAGCACACAGCACGCAGACGCAGACGCAGACGCAGACGCAGACGCAGACGCAGACGCAGACAGAAACACAAATCCCACAAAAGAACCAAATACCGGGAGGCCCAGGGCCAGAGAGAGAGAGAGAGAGAGAGAGAGAGAAGCTCGCATGGCGGAGGCAGACGCCGCCCCCTACATCCGTGGGTAGTCAGCCAAGGCATCCCGCGGAAAACAAGGGGGAACGGGACAGACAGTAAGCAACCGGGCTTGGCCATCTGTCCCCGTCCCTACGCGCCCCTCTCGGTTCGTGTGGTTTTCGTGTTTCCTCTTCCGCGGACGCCCGCACCGCCGTCGATGCGAGGGGTCGCCAAGCTGGCTGGGCTTTTCATCGTAACCTTCTTTTTTTTTTTTTTAGTCTTGTCAATTTACCTAATCTTGATCCATCGAGTAATGTTGCACAGCGAGGCCGATAAGCAGTGCTCGCCGGCGAGACGGGCGTTGCGACGTGGAGGCCCTGTCCCGGTAAACTGTACATGACGGTCACCATGGCCACGACCGTGGGTTAATACTACGTAAATTACTTTGTCGGCGAGTCATATTAGCTTGTCCGTCGACACGAACCCCCCCGGGGAAGCCCACAATTTATCATCATTGGACGAACTCCTCATCGGGTCCGGCGTTGCTATTTGTCTGGGGGAATCCCTCTTTCTTTTTCTCTTCTTTTTTTCGGTTCTTGTCCCCCCGGGCCTCCATGGCGGGCGACCCTCTCTCTCTCTCTCTCTCCCCCTCCCCCTCTCTCTTTACCATACACGTTCTTCCCGCGGAGCAGGTGATGAGTGTCGTGACAAACGCGCCAAGCCAAGGGGACTGGACCATGGGTCCGACATGATCGGAGGATGCGCGGCTTTCCTGCTCGGAGGGGGCTCGCGCGACAAGCAAACCCGCATGCGGCGTCACACAGGAAACACAAAAGCTTGAAAAGAAGAAGAAGAAGAAGAAGAAAAACGAAAGAAAGAAAGGAAGAAAACCATCCGTGAAGGCCCCGGCATGACGTTTGCCACGGCAAGCAACATGTACGGATCGTACGTCTTGGCGTGACGTCCACTCGGCAAACTGTCCGGACCACACGCCCTTCGCCCCGACCAGGCCGGGCTGGCCTCGCTTTCTCAACGGCTGCGCTGATAAGCGCCCGCTAACCACCCGTTTTCTGTCCTTTCTCTGCTTCTCGACTTGGCGAGATGCGGCTAAAAAAAAAAAAAGAAGGAAAAAAAAAACCGTTGAACGCCAACCGGCTGGGCGCTGGGCAGATGCGGAGTCCGACTGGCACACACCCCCCTCCCCCCCCCCTTCGAGCCGACGCCGCCCGGGAAATTTTCGAACCAGAGCGTGGGGACGGCCAAGGCTCGAGCTGGGGGAAGATGGACGGGGATTTCGCTTTTGCAAGCACCTGGGGCGCGGGAGCAGAGGAGAATCCACACTCCCAACGATCGCTCGTCAGCGATCCGCCGAGACATTTCTCCCAGTCCAAGGGGCGCGCGCGCGCGCGCATGGGCGCCAGACGGGTCGATATGGGTCTGCGCTAGTCTTGTCTCTTGGACTGTCGAGGCTAATCCAACGTCGATCAGCAACGCGGCAGACCCCTCGGGGCAGATAAGCACGGTTTCGTCCTTCTTCTTCCATCCCGGTTCGACGAGAGTGAGAGGAGAGAGGGGGTCGAGGAGTGGTCCCGGGTTCCGCTCGTCCCCCGTGGAGATGCGGTCCGATTGCGTGCCCGCCGCCCCCTCCTCGTCGTCTTCTTGCCTCTCGTGCCGTCGTGTTTGCACCGCGTGGATTGTTTGGTAATGCCGAGAGGGCGACCGACCCCCTTCGGCATTCAACAAGCTGGTGACCCGAGAACCCTCCCGCCCTCGCCTCGACAACGGGCCAAACGCCAAAGAGGCCGGTTTCCGACAGGCGAGCAGCCGGTGGAAAACACTCATGTCCCCTGGCCTCCTGGCGATCCCTGTTGCCGACTTGACAGCCACCGTGATGTGTGTGCGTGTGTGTGTGTGTGTGGCTGCCGGATGCCGAGTCGAGATGTGCATGCCCCAGGGCATTTGTGACAAAGGAAAAAAGACCCGGTGGTTGAAAGAAACCCCCCCAACGCATCGGTATACACCATCCGTGGTATCGACAGCACCGACCGCCCAACAGCGAACTCTTGCTTGCACGCAAACGTCACGGTAGGGAAACGCCTCGCAAATCGAGCCGCCAAGTCTGGCCCGTCCCCCCCCCTCCCCCCAAAAGTCCGTCGACTGCGCCCGGAGGACAACGGCATGACACCCGGGCGCATGCAGCCTCGCGCGTCGCCGCGGGCTGGGCACCGAGGCCAACCGCTTCGGCTGCCAGCGTCCGCCGAACCTGCAGACCGCCCAGTCCGGTAAGGGCGGGGGGGACGGACGTCCTCCCCTCTCCGGGCTGGGCTCGAGTCGTACGCGGGCGTTGGGGGGAACTGGGCTGGACGCCAGCTTTCTTCACGCGGCCGATACCATCTAGCGGGGCTCTTGTATGAGATTTGCTTACAACCGGTCGAACGCCGCGCTGTTTGGTATGCTCTTTCATGCCTCTGTGGCGGGGGGGCCCCCGAAAGATTGAGTAGCTTGCAAGTTGCCCGGGGTCTGGAAGGGAGACGGGCAAGGAGCCAAGTAGGCTCCGGTATACCGTCGCTGCGGTGCATCAGACCGAGATCGCTGCCGTGCCAGGAAGAAAAGCCACAGTCCTCGCACTCGACGTGGGCTTCCACATCTTGGGCCAAAACAGTTTGGCCCTCTCACACGGCGAACTTGCGTCTGGGTCTTGCGGAATCACACCCCGGACGCCGAGCCCGACCCGTCCCCCAGTTAGCACGCGCTCAACCGTGCGCAGCACGATTGCCGCTCGCCGAGACTGACCGGGCCCCCGGGTCGGTCGGGCCGAGCGGGTTTCCCAGTCCCTCCGGAGAGAAAAAACAATTGTCCCTCTCGCGGGGTCACCCGAGCCTTCTGGGGTAGCGTGATTGGCCGTCGGCGACCAGGTATCAAAAAACGGGAACCAAAAGAGCCAACCCTTGCGCGTGATGGAGGCGAACGCAGGCGAAACTCTTCTTCGGCGCGTGACCGGCCGGTCCTGGTGTTCGCGCGGACGGGGTTCGAGCAAGAGTATATAGAGAGTTGGTCCCGAAAGAAGGCGAAGTATGCGCGCGCGCGCGCATAGGCCGAGGCCAGAGAGAAACCCATGGTGAAGGCCTGCCGATGATGCCCCAATGATCGGCCCATGACGCCTCTGGATACCGTCGCCGGCCAGGTACCCCGGATTGCACGTATCCGGGCCAGCCCGGCGGTATTGAAAGCGATTCATCTTGTAGCATGAGGCGAGTACACGAACCAGCATGTTGCCAAAAGAGAGAGAGAGAGAGAGAGAGAGAGAGAGAGGGAGTGTGTGTGTGCAAAGGACAGCGTCTCGGCCGGCCGCTCGAATGGGGTACATGACACTGCATGAAGCCTCCTGTATGCGAGCCGCCGGTTACGAGACCCTGTGATTGCAATGGCAACTTGAACACCCGGCAAAGCCCGAACCGGACACGGAGGCCCCGAGACCGCTCCGTCGAGGGCCATGGCCGAGCAGGCATCGCTCAGTAGGGCGCATATATCAAACAACCGAACCGCGTGTCCCTGCCCGGCACGCTCGCCAGCGTGAGAGGAGGGACGGGCGACCCCCGACCGCCATCGGCCGCTCGCATTTTTTCGGCCGCTGCTTCCCGGATTCCTCGACTCTCGCATCGACGGACGCGCCGCTCATACCGACGACGGGCTGCAAAAGCCGCCGCCGCCGGGCGGTCCCCGCTCCCCGGGGGGGGGGGGGGGCACCCGTCCCTTCGGCGCCGACCGATCGACCGGCGCCGAGGAGACTTCCCCATGCCCGGCGGGTCGTCGTCGTGTGTACCCGCTCGCACTTTCACCCTTCTCGGTATCTCTTGGGCGCAACCGCGCCCGGAACAGGTCGGTCCGTCACCAACGCACAGCATCAATAGATTCGGGGGCTTGTGCGTCATCGGAGCGCTCCCCAGCCCGCCTGTTCGCCTCACACCTTCTCTTCCGCAGCCTGCCCCCCCCCGTGTGCGACAGGGCGTCCCGTCCACTGGGTCCGGATGCGGTGTCACTCATGATCCCCACCCTTCTTCCTCACCGCACATACACGAGGCGAGAAGTCGGCATATGACTGCCCCCCTTGTCTCTTGGTGCAGCATCTTGCGGTGACTTGAGAGAGAGAGGGAGAGAGAGAGAGAGAAAGTCTAGCGGCTAACTCTAGGGCAACAGGTTTCTCATACACAACCCCGAGGGCGGCGGCGGTTATCCCGCCCGGTAGGTATGTGGGAAGCGTGGGAAGCCCCCCCCCCTCCGCTCCGACGCTGGTCACACGCCATACGAGTCACTGCAGCTGGCTGCGCATGAGAGTGGACCGGGACACCGTCTCGCGGCTGGTCGGAGTGCGACGACAACCCACTCTCGGCTTTGGCCCCTGGAGACCAAGCGACACTGCCGGGTTGCGGCATTGTCGGGGCTGACATTGAGCCTTTTTTACTTTATTTTATTTTTTTATAATTTTTTTTTTGGAAAAGGCAGGCAAGACAGCATGCAAGACAACGCTGAAAGGCAGAGCCCCGGGTCGGCGGTGGCGCGCCGTTCTGTAGCGCGGCGCTGCGAACCGGATATCTCCCTCCAGGGTTGATGGTCTACCATCACAAGAGTACATGAAGCCTTCTTATCCTTGCCAAGTCGTCTCGGTGCTGGGGAGCAAAATGCCCACTTACACCCGCCGATGGTGGTGGCAGAGCTACCCGAGAGCCACCCTCCCCGATGTAGGTCCACGAATGGATGCCCGGAGATGGAGAGAGGGCCGCTGTGGCATCCGAGTTGGGACTGGACTACGATGTATATGCCGTTTCCAGCGGGTTCGGGCGAGTTGGAGTTCCCAGAATGGCGATGCGTTAAACCGGGTTATGTTGTCGACATGTTTACCCGCCGTTCTGGGCCCCTTTGGGGGAAACGTGCGTCCTTAAGGTGTCATGCTATTGGGGGCCGGGATGCCGGGGGGGGGGGGGGGGGGGGGGGGGCGCGGGGGGCCGAGGGAAGAGGATGATTACCTAGGTATGGCGAGCGGCCGCTTCGTCTCGGCTTCAACGCTTTATTGAATTTGAAACCACTTTTATTGGCAAACTCCCCTCTGCTCTTCGGTTGTCATGGTCCGAATTGAGCGGCCGTTTTTGATTGACTGTATCTCGCTAATCGGCGGCTCGTGGAGTAGGGGAAGGGCCCTGTGCTCCCGGCCTGGACAGGTCTACGGAGTAGGTATTGGCAGATGAAAGACGGACGGCACCGTGTGGGTATGGGAAGGGTTGTGGTGGGAAAGGGGGAGAAAGAAAAAAAAAAAGAAAAAAAAAAGGTGCGGGGATGCAAGTTCGGTTCCTCTCATCTCACCGTAAGTGATCTGATCCGGGATAGGGATGGCCTCGTCGGTGGACATGTTCAGGGGGGAACACGTCCGGCCTTGGCCCTCGGGATTATGACCTTGGAAGGATGTGCCAGCACGATGGATCCCGCACGATATCACCGATTGACTGGACCGGCCGGTCAGTTTGGCCGCCTCGGGAGTGCGTGCTTGCGTGCCTTTGCATATGATGTTGCCCTGCATGCCTAGTCGCCGGCTGCAGCGCTCGCGTTGCGCCTATCTGCAACTAGAAGTTGCTTCGAAGCACAGCATCTCTCTCTCTCTCTCTGGTTTGTGTGTGTGTGTGTGTGTGTGTGTGTGTGTGTATAGGGCCTTCTCGCCTTGCGATTCGTTTGCAAATTGTCGCGTCCAGGCCCCGCTGCCAGGACGGACGACGAAAGGCTGACGGGCGGACGACGAAAGACTGACGAGCGGAACGGAAGGGCTCGTCTCTGATGAAAGAATAAGTAAATTGCAAAAATCGAGAGAGAAAAACATGAGAAGAAAGAAAAATTAAATAAAAAAGTAATAAAAAACAACAACAACACAATTAAAAAAAAACCTCACCCGTCATCGTGCCGCTAGGCTGTCCGGGCGACACGCAGACGGTGGTGAATCCAACAAGCCGTGCTGGTACCGGACCTGCTAGGATAAAGCAAACGCACGTTGGAAAATCCACAGATCTACGGATACTCTGATCGTGGGGCGGTAGGCGATGCGGGATGCGCTGCGCAAGCGTGGGAGGATTCGAAAGGGGCATCCATCCTCCCTCTCACGCACAGCTTCTCTGTGACACCGAGGACGTGTGCCGGCTGACCTCGCACAGTCAGTCAGTCAGTCGTTGGTGGCTTGGAGCAGCGCAAGCCGGTGGTCGGAAGGAGAAGGGAACGGGCATTTTCAATTCCCGCACCCACCACGGCTTGGGAAAAAAAAAAAAAGAAACCGCCGGCCAAACACGCCACGTTGGAGCCGTCCAAGATTTGAGGCATCGCCTTGGCCAACGCCCATTGGTGGTTTTTGAAGCAACTGCCGAAACATGGCGCGTCGATTTGTACAAACACACCGGCATCTCGTTAGCGCTGGCTTACTCCGAGGCTGGAGTTCAGCCGTTGAATCGTCGGCAACAAAACCGTACGTAGTAGTAGCAGTGCACAATATCCGCAATCACCCCCGTGGATGGACCCTGATGTTCGGTCTACATACTGCGGCGGCAGCAGCAGCAGCAGCAGCAGCAGCAGCAGCTTCGTAGCCACCAAGGGGCTAGGGGCCTAGCTTGCAACCCCAGGGGACGCGTCTGTGCCGTTAGCCGCTCCATCAAACCACCGCAACTCGCAACGATCAACATCGAGTCGGTTTGGGTCCAACAAGATCGCGATAGCGCCATCCCCACAGAATGCGTCCGATCTTCGGCAACCGGCCAGTGCCAGGACTTGGTCTGACTCTGGACAGCAGCGCATGGCTCCTCCGACCTTGGATGAGGCGGGAGGGACGACGGGCTTTGCTGTCTGTCTTGCTTGCTCCTGCAGCCTGCAAGGTTGATCCAGATAACGCGCAGAGTTCAGATGGGGTCCGTCACCCGACCTCTCTTTGCCTTCCTTGCCTTGCCATCTGTCGAGAGGGAAAAAAAAAAAAAGACTGCCTTGATTTGCACCATGCCATGCATGGCGTGGCGTGCACATCCCAGATCTTGAGATCCAAGGACAGCCGCCGTCTCTCTCCCACATAGGTATTCCACTTGATTGACACAGGCCTTCCGCGGCCTGTGCAAGTTCACGTTGCAGTTGGTCTAGTTGCGCCTGCCGGGGGCCGCACGAATCCGAGGCGCATCTAAAAATCCAAAATCGCGCTACTGCTGCTGCTACTTTTAATCAAGGGTCGCGCACGTCGTTGGCGTGTCTTTGATTTTCCCCGCAGGGCCTGAGCAGCATCGTGTGCTTCGCACTTCGTAGTCGTAGTCGTAGTCGCAGTCGCAGAGTTGCAGTGAGGATCCGAGTGTCGGACCAATAATGTATCGGGACGGGCCTTGTGGCTTTTTCTTGTCGGTGGCTCAGAGCAATTGGGGGGTTGGGGCTTGTGCCAGGCAGTTTGGGGTTTGTTGATTCCGTGTACGGGTATCCGTACGGAGTGCGAATCTTCGATATTACCTACCTAGGTACCTAGGTAGGTAGTCAAGGACTGGCTAATAGCGCCCAGACGTTGGGGCGGCGGCCGACATCTTCCATCCATGGCACCATTCGTGGGTGGAACAGCCCCGAAGCATAGTGCCGAGACATGCCTCGACGAGTCGACCAGCGCCAGGCCGGACGCCTGTTGCTTTCGAGACCTGCCAGCCACAGGGCCGGCTTGGCGCTCCCGAACACCGCCCGGCACAGAGATGGATGCCCGCATCGTGAAAGCCCATGGGGTGATCGGGAGCTCTCACCGGTGATGCCCCCGGTGGTTCGGTGGTTTGTTTTGGGGGTGGAAGAGAGCGGGGGAGCCAGGACGGCATGCAGACACCCAATCTCCGTGGCAAGACGGAACTTGTGCAGTCCCGTCCCTCTACATAGCATCCCGCGATTCGGCCTCACCAAACCGCCAAACCAGCCCGCCTGGCCAGGCGAGCTTGCTTGTTTGTCTGTCTGTCTGTCGACTGGCGACCTGGCGTCGTCGGGGTGTGGCATCCTCACCCGATGTAACAGCTTGGTCGAATGGGGAAAAGGTACGGCGACGAGGGTATCCCCCTCGCAGCCTGGTCGGCCGCAGTCTTCTTTTCCGAGTAATACTGCGTGGTAGAGTTACATACCTAACCTAGCACCCTCGCTCGAGTGAAGCATATCGTTTAGGCACGTCGCTCCATGGGGGGGGGGGTTGTTGGCGGGCAGGGACGAGGGTGGTTTGAACCATCGAGAATTCCAGCGGAGGAGGGTTTGCTCCAGCCGGGTGGGCTGAGGCAATCGACAAAAACGTTGCTGCAAGCAGCCCAAAGTTTGTCCATCATGTCGGGCTAAATGAGCTGATGTTCTCCGTACCTACATTATACATATTAGTAGATGAGATGAACTCGCGATGCATTTGCGAGGCTCAACTCTATATCCGCAGTCCTCGACCAGACCGTCTACCTACCTAGTGTGGATAATCCCGCCATTCAACTGCGGACAAGACGGGCTCCATCATTATATTATGCCTGCCTGTTTGTCGAGACAACAGATCCGTCAGTAGTGAAGCATCCGTGTTTGGGACAGCCGTTTCGAACAGACATACGCCTGTTTCCAACCAGATTGAGCGCCCCCTTTACTCCCGTCACCTAGGCAGCTTTGCTTTGCCTCACACTTGCAGCTCCCGCAAGCCGTTCCCCCCGACGGCTGTCTCTTGGGCTTGACCCATCCTTCTCATCTCCTCGTCCTTCAATCTTGTCGCATGCTGCTCAAGACCTCAGCTCGACACGCTTGCATAGGTACACCTGTATATTCGCAGGCACGTATGCTCTTGTAGGCCCAGCCTGTGAGCCGGGCACCAGCAGCATGGGCGTGCATCATTATCTATAGTGTTCACTATGTAGGGACTCCACGTAGCCGACATGGGCAAATCTCTCGGGATTAATGCAGGCGTGGTCGACGTGTCGTTGGGGGGGGGGGGGGGGGGATTCAGCAAAGAAAAAAGAAGAAGAAGAAGAAAAAAAATAAGGGGGACAGACTATAGCCCACGGAAGACAAAGGCACGGTGGACAGTGTATACTCAATGATCGCCGTGCTCGCCCAGCGTCCCTCCAAACACGTCGGGAATGAAGCATCGCAGCAGGGCTGAAGTGGTTGTCTAGGGCGGTGGGTTGTGCGTTGCAGGGAAGATGCAGTGTGCTCCCAAATTGCTTTCGATGGGGCCGTTCCTGGTATATCATGCTGGCGGGCCCTAGTGCAATCGGCTCGCCTCTGCGCTGAATGACAGGAAACCTTTCATTTCCAAAGCATGAGTTTCCAGCTTGGGGGTGCGGAGCCTGACCGGTGCTGTCCGACAAGTCTCTTTCTTCTGCAACATCATATGGCCCTGGGAGCTAGGTATACCGTACGCGCACGCGTACGCCAACGCCAACGACAACCCACCGTATGTAATGGTATTCGTCCCGGCTTGCTGCTGACTCCGAGGGCAATCAATTGCTTAGCATTGCGAACGCATCGCTTCACACCCATCCCATCGGCAAGGGCGCCGGACAGTTGTAGGGGGCCGGGGCCGCAACGCCACCACGCCGCCGCCAAAAGCCATCAGGCCCCGTCAGCAAGCATGTTAGCCCGCTAGAGTATACCCGCCCCGCTACCGTTTGCCGGCTCTGGCCCCCTTTTTAGTGTGGCCTGTGAAAATCTCGTGTGTACGTACGTGTACCTATGCTTGTCGTCGTAGCCCGTCGTCGCGCGCCTGAACCGTCGCCACTCGCGGTACGAGATGTAGTGTGTGGTGTGTGTACTACTACGTATGCGGAGTGGACCGGGGGCATGGCTGTTGCCCCTTTGCATCCAAGTGTTCGTGCTCGCTCTCTCCACGTACGACATCTCCGCCGCCCCGTTGGTCAGAGATCGCTGGTCGCCAGACCGTCTTGTGGACCCCCGTTACTGGTCTTTGGGCTGTGGACTAAATATAGTGTAATGAGACGGACTAACGGCCTTAGGGTCAAAGGAGGAGGCCGAAGATTCAAGAATGGCCAGAAACGCACCTCGGGCAAGGCGGTAGACTGCACCGAAGCTTGGGCGTTCGCAAAACGTCATGAAAGCTGCCAACAGGCGGCAGCTGTTCTCCAGAATCGAACAGGCCAGGGGTACCGCATCCTGAGCGGGCAGGGTGAGAGAGAGAGAGAGAGAGAGAGTGTGTGTGTGTGTGTATGTGTTATATGTAAAGCACCTAGTCAATTGATCGCCGGGGCTGTGGTCGGACTGCACATCAGTCAGACGGTTCAAAACAATGTGGCCTTGTAGTGTGCGTTGCAATCGTCCGGGTATAAACCACAGCGTCCGACCCGGGCTCGATAGCTGAGCACGAGTGCTGATGTTGCTTGCTGATGTCGCCAAGCTACAGAGTCCACGAACGGCGGCTTCATCATTTCTCTCTTCACCTCCCCCCCCCCCCCCCCGGGCTAACGAGGCCAAGTCCCGCAAATTGAGTGAGAGACGGGGCAGAGCGGTGGCCATGGAATCTTCCCCCATCCGTCAGGACAGGGGCCGCCATCCCTTCCGATATGCACGTAGTATTACCTCACCACGTTTGGCAAGGCGAAGCAACCTGCGGTGGGGTAATTTGGAAGTCAAATAAGGGGGGAAGGGTGCTCTTGTTTTTTCCCTTCGTATCCGCCGATCCATCCCACGCGGCATGAGCACCACGGCGCACACTGCACTGCAGAAGGGGAGAGACACGTCCAAAGACAAGATTAAGGCGACCCGGGTCGTGATTGGATGGCGGGGTGAGTGAGGCATGCTGTTGTTGTTTTTGTTATTGTTGCTGTACCGCCGTGGCGGCCTGCTGTCCGTCTAGCCCGCCGAGAGATGCGTTGACGAGCCCATGTGGTGCCCGAGGGGAACCTTTGGTGTAGAGACCGCATTTGCGTCCCTTGATACGATCGATGATGGGCTTGGTCATTCAAGCCGAGGAATCTGCAGCTCGTGCCATTGCGTAGCTGGCTGGTGCGGGTGTGCCTCAATTCCGAAGGGCCGGCTTCCAGTCGGAGGTCGACAATACCGTCTACTATTAAACTGCGTTAGGTACCTGGCTGGCTGGGGATCCATACATCCATCCATGATTAGTGCGAATACAGTGGTGGCCGCAGTATACGCTGGGGAAGGGAGCCGGGATAAAAGGCTGCGAAGGTGTGGTGTGGTCAGGTATCAGGGTATGCTGGGTGAACAACAGCGCAAACGTGGCAGAATGGCGGTTCGTTTCCGTCTCGCTGGGCTTGTTGGAGGTTCTTTGGTGTGGGCGCGAGGCGAGAGGGCGGTGGGCTGCTGATGCGTCTGTTGGTTGCTCGTGGAGCGGCGTCTCATCTTTCATCTGACTGTGCCTGGCCCGGTGCCCGGACCGGATGCCGCATCGTCTTTCTTGGTAGCGGTTGCACCTAGGAGCGGTGCGTCGACGGCGGTCTTAATTGTTGTGCATCTGCGTGTGATTGTTGCAGCGGCGTTGTTGCTTTTCAGCCCGTCCCGTGTTCCGGCAGTCGAGAAGGGAGGCGAAGGCAGTGACAGGATTGGCGCGTCGACGTGTGGCGGCATCATGCGAGAGAGTGCATAAGCTGCGCAGCAATGTTGTTGTTTCCGCTCAGCGTTCAGGGGGATCCTTCAAAGGTTCAGGGCTTCGGGAAGGACTCTGTGGATGGGGGGGCGGGCATTTCCAGTGGTCGAGGAGCAACGAGGAGCAACAGGGGCAAGGAGTAGGGTGGTTGTGATTCGACGCCTCTGGTTGGATCGCCCAATGACAGAAAGCCAAAAGTTCTCCAGGCCGAGGGACAATTCCCTCCACGGTCCACGGGGAAGGAGACGAAAAGAGAGATGCGTTCTGGCCATTCCTGTTTGGGGTGAGTCGAGGAGGAGGCGGAGGAGGAGGAGGAGGAGGAGGAGGAGGAGGAACGGGGGATCCGCCCTGTGCGGCCAACGGGGATGTTAATGACGACGATGGTCTGTTTTCACACAGGGCCCCAAGTCTTAACGTGACATTCCCCTCTGTTGGTGGATTCCAAGGGTCACACTCGTTGGCGAGGTGTTGCTCCTCTTCCGACCCTGCCTGTCAAAGCTGGTCCGCGAAGCTGACGATGGATGGAGACAAAGGCTCACACTAGCGAGGTGTTGCCGATGCGATGATGGTGTTTGCGGGAAGCCGAGGGGAAACGGTTTACCGTTTACCCAGGTAGGTACCTCGTCGGGAAGGTAGGTATGGAGTGCTGGGTAGGAACTGCACCTGACTGGACTGCGCTGTACGATGTAAACTACCTACCTGGTAGGTAGGTACGCTGGTACGGTACCTATGGCAGGCTTGTATCAAGCGAGAGGAAACGCTCGAATGTTCCTCTCTCTCTCTCTCTCTCCCTCACTTTCTTTCCGTCGGCCTCCTTCTCTCTTTCTCTCCGGCCGCAGCAAGCAGCCCCAGTTCACCACATTTGCAGGGCTAGTTTGGACCAGTCAGACACGATGGTGCTGAGCAGGGGTCCCCCAGGGTGCCGCAAGAAAGTACAGGGGTCATGGGATCAAGGATGCCTAGGGGACCGAATGTCAAGGACGTGTGGATGTGCATTTGCCAGGTACGTAGCACTCTGTGTCCACTGTCCGCACATACTATGTAGGTAGGTACGATACCACTACAAATAAGACGCGACACATTTGTACCTCCACCGCCAAAGAATGCGGGATGGGTACTTTGGTCTGTGAGTCTCCATAGTGGGACTCCATCTTGAACTGTGGCTCCAGTATTCGCAGTAGACCAATGCAGCAGCATCGGTACGATACGTTACCAAAAACCTTCCCATTGGCAATCTCCATCTCGACCCTTCCACGCTCCCCCCCCTAAGCTCAGCCGCCATTTGCCCATCCATCTTGTCTTGTCTTGCCTTACCTTGCCTTGCCTACCTAGCCTACCTACCTACCTAAGGTAGCCTGACAGAACGTCGTCCTCCTCCTCTCCTATTGGGAACGCCTTCTCACCATACCTACTACCTACCTACATGACTTCCTCACTGTGTATCCCCTCAAGAAAAAAGTAGTCACCTTTCCCTTCCCTTTCTTTCCCCCTTCTTCTTTCTATCACCTCCCCTCTTCTACCGCTTCTCTGCCCCCAATTCCACCTTGCCCCTAGGAACCCATTCATTCCATCCCATCGACGTACCCCCCTTTTTTTTGTCATCGTCCCCCTCCACCCCAAAGGAAAAAGGAAAGAAGAAGAAGAAGAAGAAAAAAAAAAATCACGAATTCCACAAGAGGCTGCCTGACTCTGAGGGTCCCTTCCCACTGGGTCTCCATATTCAATTGCTCCGATCGCATCTTCGCACCGTCCATCGCCCATTCCGCCTTGTCGTTTTCTCTCCTTCTACTGCCCACTAGCCACCCATCCCATCCCGTCCTACCGACACTGAGGAGAAAAAAGAGCGAGAGAAATCCTACCGCGCCCTTACTACGCCTGACGACTGCCCTTCTCCTTTTTCATGATACAAACACTAAAGATACAAACCTACACAAGACCCGACGACAGGACGATCTCATCCGACTGACTTGGCGCCATCCTCCCGACGACCACCCTGCCACGATACCGAACCGGATACGAGTGCCTCATATTCCCATGTTCTTGGCCGACTGATAGCTTTGCTTCGAGTTGTCTCTGTGACACTTGATCCTCTCTGCTCTCGGTCGATTCTTGAGTCGTCCAGTGCCCATTCTCTTTATAACAGAAGTTGTTCGCGGTAACAGCGAATCACTCTGTCTTGCCCTCTGTCGCCCTTTGCCCGACGAATCTCTCGTTATTCTCACCCGGCCGCAGGCGACCTTCTATTCCACCATTATAAACGGGCCACACCATTCCGTCCGAGAAATTGTCCAACAACGCCGGCCAGGGTAGCTAGCCCATCTTCGCTGGCCGCGAATAGAATAAAGGTTTGTGGCATTTGCGTTCCCTTCGCCTCAACGGACACCCTCAGCCGTGCAATGAATGTGTCGCATGTGCGTCAACCGCGCTATCCGCCAGAGGGCCTGTTGGTTCGCCTGCTGCCAACAGCCGCGTCAAGTCGGATTCAGCTTTGCTAACATGGTCCAATTTGCCAGTATCGAGAAGTTGCATCCTGCAAATCGTTGCCCATCGCACTGGTGGTCCACGCACCACTTCAATCCAGCGAGTGAGCCTCTGGGCAGGTCGAGTGACGGAGCGACCAGCGAAGAAGCACTCGTTTGGCACCTTTTCTGCTCTCGATTGCTTGGAACATGGCCGCGTTGGTTCAAACGTATCCTCAGCAGACCACCACTGTTACCACCCTTGAGCCGAGATCCTCAGGCGCCATGATTCCCGCACAGGCCCAGGCGAACCAGCAATACATGGCTGCCCAGCAAGCCCAGAGAAACTTCTCCGGGTCGGGTGTATACCGCGGGAGCAACGCCCCGATTCAGCCATATGCCTTTACCAGTACCCCGAGCCTGAACACCAATGGCCAGTGGCAGCAATACGGTAGCGGCTACCGCACATCGTCTTCCCCCGCTGTCCCAACGCAGGGCATGGTCCATGGACAAGACGCAACCCGATCCCGTCATTCTGGAAGCTCTTCCATGTCCCACGCTACCCACGGCCACGGCCACGGCCACGGCGGCATGGGAACAAGCAAAGGCGGATCGAGGGACGACCTTGCGATTCCTGCTGCTCGCACCAACCCGCAGGCCCCGAGACCACAGTCGGCGTACTTGGCTGGAAGCACAACGCAACAGCAGCAAATGGCATTCGCTCAGACCCCTGGCACTAAGACAACGCCTGATCGGTACCGGCGCCCGGCTCTGCAACAGCAACAACGCCAAGCTAGTACCCCTTCAGGATCAGGCATGGCTACGGTCAGCCATTTATACAATGCCCCAGAACCAAAGAGTGTGTCAGTGCGAGGTCGGACGCCATCTCACCAGGGCAGGCCAAACAGCTCGCACGTCGCGGCCGATGACATGCAATTGAGCCGGCAACCAACCGAGGACAGGCGACTCAGGCGGCGCAGCATGCACTCGCTTGATTCTGCCGATTATCCCAAGCCGCTAACCCCACAGGAATTTTCCCATTCGGAAGAACCCCCCCGCCCCGACCGCCGTCCAACTCCCAAAAACAACGAAAAGACGCTTCGCATGGTTTCCACCCTCACACCTCCCGCCGACAACAACATGCATGCCCGTAATGGCAGCGCCGAAAGCCTGGCATCGAGCCGCAGCAGCCATTCGCGCCCATCCTCAGTGAGTAACCGCCCTCTCCCTTGTTTCGCTCTTTTTTTTCTCTCTTTCCTTTTCTTCTCCTTCCCCTTCTTTCGACGTTTCGCCGACGGCGTCTTTGCCTCATCCCTTCATTTGATTGCCCAATCATGAACAATCCCGATCATCCTGAATCGTTGCATCGCTAACAAGGTTATCTCCGCCAGTCTGCCAACCGCAGTGCACCCCCATCCATCGTCAACCCCTCTCCCTCCTCGACTTCTCCCAACCCAGATGACGGCTCATCGAAACAAGATCATTCCAAACTCGTGAACATACCGGCACGAAGCTCGTCGTCAGATGCCGCCAAAAAGCAATCAACGCCCTCTCCCCTTTCTCAGCCGGTGACAATGGCGACCGACTCAAGCCCCCAAAGCCCACCCTCCTCTCTGGGCAACGCTCCGCACCAGGCGTCGTCTCAGGGTACGCCCGCATCCAACGCAGTCAATGCTAGCAGTCCCGCTGCCCAGCAGTTGGCTGCCATCAACCAAAAGAGCACCAAGTCGAAAAGCAAGACATCGCGATTGCGCAGGGCCTTCTCGTTTGGCAGTGCTGCCGATTTCAAAAAGGCCGCGGGCCCCGATACGGTTTCTCCCGAAACCAGCACCGCGGCCGACCCGTCGCGATTGCACAAGGACCCGACGCCTGCTGAGATATACGATGCCGAACAGGCTGCTATTGCCAAGAAGCAGGAGGAGGGAGGAATAGGAAACAGCATATATGGCGGGCGGTTGTTCTCCAGCTCGACGGACAACCTGTCCATCTCATCGACCGCGTCATCTGCTTCCATCATGATCCGTAAGATGGGTCGTGGTATGAAGAAGAGCACGCGGAATCTTGTTGGTCTGTTCAGGCCTAAATCGGTTATTGGCGTTCCAGCAGCCGATGCGATGACTCCAGAAGCCAGCCAGGCTGCCGTGTCGATGATCACCGTTGAAGCAGAAAGGGTCAATGTCAACGCTGATCCTCGCACGCAGAACGGCGGCGGCACAGGGTTTCCCCACTTGGAGCGGAACTCGCTCGACATCTCCAACACTCCCAGCATGGTGTCCGAACGCGCTGGAAGCTCCGGCAACGACAGCGCCGGGCGGAAGAGTATTGTTGGTGGCGACAAGGAGCGCGCCGAGGTGCTTGCAGCCGTCAGGAAGGGGATCCTGAAGCACAACAACGGCAGCAGCAGCAACAGCAACGGTAACAATCGCTCGGGCAGCCCTGCTCGTGAGCGCATTTCCAACTTTGAACTTCCCGCGATTCCCAGCATCGCTGACTCGCCCATTTCTACCGCCCCGAGCACGCCGAACGATGAGGCGCAGGGTCATAAACGATCGGGATCGGTAGCTATCGGCACTGAGGACTACTTCATGACGGCTCTCAGGCTTCGTCAGGACAGCAAGAGTGCTCCGGGAACGCCTTCGGGTGCGGCCAAGAGAAACGCAACCTTTTCGCCAAGGATCATTTTCCACGACACATGGCCGAGCGGCGAGTATGATCGCAGGGGCGAGATTGCAACTTGCAACCGCCTGACGCCGATGCTGGCGCAGCAGATCAAGGAAGAGCTCAACACGTTCAAGATGGTATGTCGGCATTGAGTCTCCCCTCCCCCCTCTATTCCTTCCCACACCGTGACCGCTAACTGTTTCCAAGGAAATGGAGGTTCATGAAAACTCCAAGATTTACACGCACTTTTTCTAACGATGGCTATGCCTGTGAGAGGAAATCTTTCCAACTCTGATTGTTGATGGGCGAAAGAAAACACCCAATCATGTATTTCCACTACATTTACCATTCGACGGCGTTCAGGAACAGCATCGTACGGCGTCAAGGCGTTGAATCAATCGTCACTTGATAGCATTTTTCTTGCCTGACTGAGAAGGCTGCGCCGGCCACCCTTTGTGGATTAATCATCTGCCCTCCTTTTCCCCCCTTTTCCCCCCCCCTCTCCGCGTTATTTGCAACGGGTGGAGTGGCAGGTATACGACGAAGACGGCCGGAGAGGCAGGATGGCCTTCGATATTCAGTCAGTGCAGACAGAAGGCGGGTCAAAGGCCCGATTGCATTTGGGCAGCGATTACACGGACGTCGGGGACACGACGGCGGCAATGATTTGCGGCCTCCAATCTTCTTAGGCTTTTTATTATTATCAGATTGGGCCCAAGCCCAGTGGCGGATAGCATGCGGACTCTGAAAGGATCTCTTTGCTCGCGCTTGGTACTCGGTCGAGCTTTACTGTGTTGGTATTTGCTTTGTTGGGGGGTCAAAGGACTTTTTTCTTCTTTATTCATCTGTGGGCTCTCTTCGAATTACGTTGTCGCCTTCTAGTTCGTCAGGTCAAGAGAAGGCAGAATAGAGTGTGGCTTTTTTTTTATAAGAAAAAAAAAACAGCTTTACCTAGGTTCAGAGAGGACTCGATGTTGGTATCGACCGCTGCAGCAAATTGAATACTTTTAGAGCACTCGATTGTAGCTGTGGGGGAGGAGTAGTATGTATTCACATGTGATGATTGCGCCTGGAGGTCTTTTGTATCTGGCACATTGGCGGTTGAAGGACAGGTACGAATACTCACCCTACCCACCCAGGTACCTACGTACTACCTACCTCTGTATACCTAGGCAGCACCTAGGTAGGTAGTAGGTATGTCCGAAGTACCTAGTAGGCAACACCGTACGATACTTCGTACTCATCAACCTTTGGTTGGTGACAGTGGGATCCATCGCCCGCTCCACCAATCAGATAAGACAGCTCGATCTGGGGCTCTCAGCCTTGCATTCTGGGTGGCTCTGGCGCAAGGCTCTAAGAAACAAGGAGAAAAAAACCTGCCTCTGTCACGACGGCGACTGGCGATAGCACAATTGGTCGCATAGCTTGGTTTCAAGACAGCCGACACCCTGGAGGGGATTTTCAGGCTGTGGAGGTTCCGGACGTCTCGGACAAGCCGGCTCGCCCGTCATTTTTCCTCGATAAAGATGGCGACAACGACCGAGGCCCCAACCGCGGGGCTTGAGGCAGGAACACCCGCAACGGCCAAGCCCAAGCTGCACGGTCGGGCTTTCTACGAGAGCATCGGAAGCCCAAAATACATCCTCGCACCCATGGTCGACCAGTCCGAATTCGTAAGTTTGGCGCGGCTCTTGTGCTAGTGCTAGTCTTGGAAGGGTCTCTCCTCTTCTCTTCTTTCTATTACTTTTTTTATTTTTGTTTTTGACGGACCGCTGACGAGGGACACCGTAGGCCTGGAGGATGCTGAGTCGATCCTTCGTACCGCCATCTGAGCAGAAGAACCTGGTGGCCTACACGCCCATGTTTCACGCGCGGCTTTTCAAGGACACGGAAAACTATCGCCAGTGCCACTTCCAGGCCGTGCGACCCGGTGACGCAAACGATTCCGCCTCGACGCCGCAGGCCTGGCTCGACGGCAACCCCTCCATCGACCGCCCTCTCTTTGTACAGTTCTGCGCAAACGATCCCGATGCTCTCCTGGGCGCTGCGCTCAAGGTCGCACCGTACTGCGACGCCGTCGACCTGAACCTGGGATGCCCGCAGGGCATCGCCAAGAAGGGGAAATACGGTGCCTTTCTACAGGAGGACCAGGACCTCATTTTCAAGCTCATCAACACCCTGCACCGGAACCTGCCCATCCCCGTGACGGCCAAGATCAGGATACTGCCCACCAGGGAGGCGACGCTCGCCTACGCCAAGAATGTGCTCGCCGCCGGCGCGTCCATCCTCACGGTGCATGGAAGACTGAGAGAGCAAAAGGGCCACTTGACGGGCCTGGCGGACTGGAGCACCATCAAGTGGCTGAGGGAGCAGCTGCCGCCGGAGACGGTGCTTTTCGCCAACGGAAACATCCTGCAGCATGACGACCTCGAGCGTGCGCTGGAGGCCACCGGCGCAGATGGCATCATGAGCGCCGAGGGAAACCTCAGCGACCCCACCATCTTCAGCCGGCCGCCCGAGCCCGGCACCGAGACGCGGGAGTACTGGCGCGGCAAAGACGGCAAGGGCGGGTACCGCGTGGACGCGGTCATGAGGCGTTACATGGACATCTTGCACAAGTACGCCGCGGGCGAGGAGCCGCCGTCGAGGCGGCCCCTCTTCGTGCCCGGCGACAACACGGCGTGGATGGAGGAGATGGACAAGGCGCTGGCGGAAGAGGACGAGCCGGAGCGCAAGAAGCGCAGAAAGGACGCGCCCAAGCCGGGCAAGAGCAGGACCCTGAGCCCCAACTACTCGGCGATGCAGCCGCACATGTTCCACCTGCTGCGGCACTTGGTGTCCAAGCACACCGATGTGCGGGACCTACTCGCCAAGAGCCGGGCCGGGGACCTGGAGGCGTACGAGAGGATCCTGAGCATGGTGGAGAGGAAGGTCGCCGACGGGCTGCTCGAGTACGACAAGGCCGGGGCCGCCATGTTCGAGGGCGACGAGGTCCTGGGCCCTGCGGCGGACCCGGACGAGGTGGTCGAGGAGGACGGGGAGAGCTCCCGCGGCGCCATCAAGCGGTGCAAGAGGCCGTGGTGGGTCGTGCAGCCCATCATCCGGCCCTTGCCCAAGGAGGCCCTGGCCAAGGGGGCCGTGGCGCTGAGCAAGAAGGACAAGGCCAAGATGGCAAAGGCCCAAAACGGCGAGGCAGCGAACGGGAAGGCCGAAGAAGGGGAGACGGCGGCGGCGCCTAGTGTTCAGGAAAAAGTGCTCCAGACTGATGACAAGTTACTCGCGGGTTGAAGCGGTGGGTGCCCACCGCGAATAGCAAAAAAAAAGAAAAGAAAAAAAAACCCACATTCAAATAACAAAATCTTTAGCAGAATATACCCCTCTTTTCCCCTCCGTCTCTGCCTCTCGTTTAAAGAATGGCGGCTACAGGGCAGCCCCGGAGGTCATCAAAGGTGTTGTTACAAAGCCCAAAAGCGACAAAGCCGCCCCCCCCCCCCCCTTTTCGTCCCCCCCGCTCGCCCAACAAACACGCCGTTTAGTTCACAGCTTGGCCTTTGCGCTGTCGTACCTCCTCCCCTCGTCGTCCTGCTCTCTGACGGTGAGGTCCGGCAGCTCGGCCGGCATGATCCTCCGCGGGCGCGCGCCGGGGACGAGGGCGTACTTTGAGAAGTCGGCGACGCCGGCGTGGTCCCGCAGAAAGTCCTCGTCCAGCACGAGCTCGCCGTTGACCCGGGCGGCCGGGGCGCGCAGGACCGCGAGCACGGCGTCGGAGAAGACGGTCGGCCGGCGCAGGTCCCGCGACTCCCCCGGGTCGGCGGCCTGGAGCCTCTGCGTGGCGGCGGACTCGATGGCCTGGCGCGTACCGCACGTGTTGGTCATCATCGGACACACAAAGCTTGTGACCCGGAGGCCGGAAGGGGTGGGGGGTATAATATGGGATACATACCACGGCGGGCCAGATGCTCGTGATGGCCATGCCGTCCAGCCCCTGCCGGGCAAAGTCCATGGCCAGGCCCTTGGTCAGGACGCTCATGCCCACCTTGCCAATGGCGTAGGCCGTCTTGCCGCGGAAGAAGCGGCTGTAGATGGGCGGGCTGACGACGACGACGCGGCCGCGGCCGCGGCGCTTGAGGTGGGGGAGCGCCGCGTGGAGGGCCAGGTAGAGGCCCTCTGGGTTCACGCGCTGCATCAGCTGGAAGCGCCGGGGAGGCGTGTCCTCGACCGAGGCCCACCAGATGGCGCCCGAGTTGTAGACCAGCACGTCGAGGCGCCCGTACCTCTGGGGGGTGCGTGTGTCAGCCGGGCTTGAGCTGGGGGGGGGGGACAAGGGAGACCTCTCACCTCTACCGCCTGCCGGACCATTCGCGCCACGCTGTCCTGGTCGCGGACGTCTACGGCGATGGGGGTCGCGTCGCCGCCCGCCTCGCAGATCTCCCGGGCGACCGTGGTGACCGTCGACTGTTGCGAGTTGGGGTCCGGCGGGAACGGCGTGGTCTTGGACGCGTCGCTGGTGGACTTTGCCGCCACGACGACTGGGACGGGTCAACGATCAGCTTCTTTTTGTTCCTCTCTTTTTTTTTTTCGAGCGGGCCATGACCTAGAGAAAGGGACTTGTCAATACCGGCGTAACCATTCTTTGCGAGGTCGATTGCGATCTGTCGACCGATGCCTCTGGAGGCGCCGATCACGAGAGCCACTTGCTTCCCATCATCCATCGTCCTGATATACCCCTTGCAAGGGCGAGTGTTACGTTGAGTGGCTAAGACGAAAGATGGAATCAGGACATGCCGGACGCTTGGTCAGAGGTGCAGAGTCACTCGTCTTGTTGATATGGCGCACAGTCCTCCGTCGACCTTTTGTCACAAGCCGTTGAGGGCGTGAGATGCGATCCGGAATAGTGAACATGTCGCCGGGGGCTCGGCAGAGAATTGCGTATTAGTGATCGCCGCGCCCTGTGGAGCTATCTACCTGCCTAGGTAGGTATCTGGGGGGCCCGGATTCCAGCACTCGATGCCGAGGTTCCCCCACACCATCCACCTCGACTTCAACCCCCTCCCCCCCAAAAACTCTCACAGCGCCCCCCTGTCTTGCTCTGCCAACACGTTCTACGGAACAATTGCGCCGTAAGCAACCGCTGCGAGCCAAGCAGAAAGATTGCCCTCCTTGTTTTTATCACTGCTTGCTTTGTACGGTCCTCCGCAGCCATCTCGGTCGTCCCGAACAACCGCCAAGATGGGCGGCAAAGTCGATGCTTATCTAGATATCGGTGAGTGTCGGTTCCCCATGGGCAACGCGCTGTCGCGAGGGCTGACCGGCCGGTTCCCTGGGCGCAAGCATCTCTGTACAGCTACATCGCATTCTGCCACATAGTCAAAAACCAGGAGCTCCTCGCAGCGCATGGAGTGCATGTAGAGTTGGTTGCCCACGTTTCCCTCCTTTCCGCACAAATCACTCGGTAACACGCCCCCTCCTCCTCCTCCTCCTCAGCATCCACCCGATCCTGCTTGGCGCCGTCAACGCCGCTTCAGGTAAGCAGCTTCCGGCGCTGGCGCGTCCCGTACCGCACTTGCTCAGTGACCCCCCCCCCCCCCCCCCCCCCCGTGCAGGAAACAAACCGCCGTGGACGCTCCCGGCCAAGGCCGAGTACGGCAACTTTGACGCCCGCCGGGCCGCAGCGCGGGTGGGCAAGCCCGGCATCACGGCGCCCGACGGCTTTATGGAGCGCAGCATGACGGTCCTCCCCCTCCGCGCGCTGCACTTCATCAAGGCCAACTACCCGGGCGCCGTGTACCTGACGGCCTGGCACTGGCTCCTCCACCGCTTCTGGGAGCCGCCCAACGCCGACCTCACCAAGCCCGACATCCTGGCGGCGGCGCTGGCCGACGCGCCCCGGCAGTACCCCGGCGGCGGCGGCGACACCGGGGACCGGCTGTTCGGCGACGCGGACGTCGGGAGGATCATGGAGGGGGCCGCGGCGCAGGAGGTCAAGGCGAGCGTCAGGGCCAGGACGCAGGAGGCCATCGGGCGCGGCGCCTTCGGCGCGCCCTGGTTCTGGGTCGTCGACGACGCGGGCAAGGGGGAGCCGTTCTTCGGGAGCGATAGGTTTCACTTCATGTACGACTACTTGGGCGTCCCGTACCAGGACGTCGCCATCCTACCGCCGCAGAGCAAGGGCGCGAAGCTGTAGGTGACCCAGCACGAGTGTTTGTATTTGTAACAGGATCCTGAGTAGGGGGGGGTGGGGTATCTCTCATGACTGCAAAAACCAAAGACCAAAAATAAAAATAAAATAAACCCCGCCAAACCGTACCCGTGAAGCCTTGAACAAAGATAAAAATAAAAGCCCAGGGGGGGGGCTCGCCCCGACCCCTCACAGCACGCGGCCGGCCAGCCTCGCGCGGCGGGCCTCGTCCTCCCTCCTGGCCTCGCTGCGCGCAAGGAAGCCCTGCCTCTCGGCGTACGACCCCTTTGCGCGGCCCGCCAGCTCGAGCTCGTCCTTGAGCCCCTCCTTGTCGACGAAGCCGGCCCAGTCCATCTTGCTCTTCTCGACCGTGTTGAGCTTCCTGGCCGCCTGCGCCTCCTTCTCGCGCGCCCTGACCCGCGCCGCCACGCCGAGGTTCAGGTCGGCCCGCCGGCCCGCGGCCTCGACGGCGGCGACGACGGGCTCAAATGCCGACCGGAACGCCTTCCTGAGCACGCGCTTGGGCTCCTCCTCCTCGGGGGCGGCCCCCTCCCCCCGCTGCTGCTGCCCGCTGCTCTCCGCGTCCTTGCCGAGGGAGGCGAGGTAGAGCTTCGCCTCGGCCGAGGAGCGCGCCACGAGCTTCTCCTCCGTGTGGACTTTTCCGGCAAAGTTGTAGGTCCGCTTGATGCGTATCGTCTCCGAGGGGGGTTCGCCGCCGCCGCCGCCGCCGCCGAGGGCCTCGTCGGGCTTGGGCGTGTCGGCTCCGGCGCCGGGCTGCTTCGCCCCGGCGGGATCGGCTTCCTCGGCGGTCTTGTCCTTGGTGGTGGCCGGCGTTGTCGCCGTCTGGCCCGCCATCATCTGTGCCCAGATGGCCTCGACGTCGACCGTTACCGGGCCGGACGCTGCCGCCGTCTTGCGTTCCTGCTTTCTGTAGCGCCCCCTCGCGTCAGTACGGTCGCCTCGATCGGCGGGAGGCTGGGGGTAGAGACAGAGAGGGGGAGAGAGAGAGAGAGAGGAAAAGAGGCCAGGGTATCGACTCACTCTACGGCGCGCATGCTCCGCGTCTTGACCAGCCCTCCATCGCCCCCCTCGTCCTCGTCGTCCGGGGCGGCGGCGGCGCCCGCATCCTTGGCCCTTCTGCGCCTCTTCTTCTGGGCCTTCTTGATGAGGGCCTCGTCGCCCGAGTTCTCGAAGCCCGCGTCTTCGGCGTCGCGCTTGCCTTTGGCGGGCTCCGTCGTCGTCGTCGTCGTTGTCGCGGCGGCGTCGTCGCCGTCGCCGTCGGACTCGGAATCGGACGCCTCGGAGACGCCATCGGCGGCGACGGCGTCCTCGGGCGCGAAGTCGGAATCCTGCGAGGACTCGTACTCTTCGTCGTCTAAGATTGGATCGGGTGGCATTTTTTGTTGTATGGTTTTCTTTTGGCGACGTATCAGTGTCGGGGGGCTGGGAGATTGCTGCCGGAGGGGATGCAGACGCGTGCGGAACTGGAAAGTTTGGTCGGCTGCCGTCGGTACAGTGTTGACCGAATGTCTTTGGCGGAGCTCGGTGTGCAACCAATCACGTCTCTACACCTCGAGGACAGCGAGCTAGCTACCTACTAGGTACCTAGGTAGCCAACGGTGGTGGGCATCCTAGAAATACCAAAGCAAACGCCGACTGGAGGTCTTGGAATGGTGCCAATGGATGTCTGAGATAATCATTACTTTATACTGTCGGTTGATAAAAGGGCTTGAAGCTAAAATGTCATTGTGATGGAGAGGGCCGTGCGTCGTCTTTGTTGGCATCTGGTTACTCAATCAGGTACGAGCCCATCGCCATAGTCTACCTACTTTTCGTTATACCGCATCCTATATCCCGCCTCAGCCCGCCATGTCTGTCTGCCGCCGACCAAGGCCGCCTGGCCGCCATGAGGTTGAGAGGCCTCGGTTGCGAACGAGTCGTTCCCTAGAACCCCCACACCCTCAGAAATTCCGTTGTCGGTGATAAGGAATCTCCGAGGCAGACCACAAGACGAACCGGCATGCCAATGGACCTACAACAAGCTTCCAACCAAGCACCCCCGCAGCCCGGCTCACTTTATCCGGTTGAAGGCATCATGACTTTTGGGCCCTCGTGAGGGGATCGGAATGGACCCATTTCTGGTCCATTTAGCCGGTCTCATGAAGTCTAGCTTGACGCCATGCAGCCCCCCAAGACACTTGCTTCTGACCCAGCCCGCCCTCGTGTCTTCCAGGCATTCGTATTCCTATGAGAAGGGGGAGGACGAGACACAGGTATACTGAATCGTATGTTTTCACCACTAATCCGATAAACTTGTCCCTGCTCGTCCAATAATATGGCTACGGAATGGTCCTGGCCCTGGTTTGCCTTTCCCCGCACAAGCTGGGCGCTCCTTCGCCACCGGTTGGTTCACGGTTCTACACAAGTTCCAAAGGCACATGTCCCTCTCCGTGGGGTCTATATAACAATCTTCCCCCCTCAGTGCTGATTCCCCGGAACACGCTCCGTCCAGATCCAACGATATCCGAGTTGGGCTCTGGTCTGTTCCCCTGCTATTTCTTTTCTTCCCGCCACCCCCCGCTATCCCGAACCGCTTGCTCATCGTTCGCCACCGCCTCTGCTGGACCCTCCGCCCACCTTATAAGTTGGCTGAACGAGCTATTCTTCCATCATCCGCGGCCATGTCATCCCCGGCCGAGCCTCTCGCCGAGTCTCAAAAAGAGCACTTCAGACAGCATGGTTGGCTCAAGTTGAGCAACTGCTTTACCAAGGAACAGGCGGACTGGGTCACCAAGGACGTCTGGACACGGCTGGGCATGGACCCCAACGACAGGTCGACCTGGAAGCCGCGCACAAACATGCCCCACCACCGCAGGTTCGACGCTTCCGAGTTCGCCCCAAAGGCCTGGGCAGCCATCTGCGAGGTCTGCGGCGGAGAGGACCGCGTGACGCCCGAGTCGAGGCAGTGGGGGGACTCGCTCATCGTCAACCTCGGAAGCGAGGAGCACGAGGGCCGAGAGGTCGACCCCAAGGAGCTGGACATCTGGCACGTGGACGGCGACTTCTTCGTCCACTACCTCGACTCCCCGGAACAGGGGCTGCTGGTGATCCCGCTGTTCACGGATATCGTCCCCGGCGGCGGCGCGACCTTCATCTGCCCCGAGGCGATACCCAACATCGCCAAGCACCTCCACGACCACCCGGAAGGCGTCTCGCCGCGGATGGTACCGAGAGGCGACCCGGACTTTGCAAAGCCCAAGGACCTCGACTGGTATAACTCGCTCGCCCGAAGCTGCGACGGCTTCGTCGAGGCGCACGGCAGCGTGGGAGACGTCTACCTGCTCCACCCCCTCATGATGCACACCGTCTCGCGGAACCCCCTCAGGCGGCTGAGAATCATCACGAACCCCCCCGTCCACCTCGTCCAGCCCCACGTCTTCGACAGGCCGGACGGCGCTTATAGCCTTGTGGAGCAGGCCACCCTGAGGGCCTTGGGCGTGGAGTCGCTGCCCGAATGGAAGATCACGGCCCCTCGGGAGAAGGTCGTCCCCGAGAGGCTCAAGGAGCAGGAGCGGATGAGGCTGGAGGAATTGAAGAGGCTTGCAGCCGTTGCCTCCTAGACGCATAGACGTTAATACGATACATGAGTTTTCGGGGTCTGCGAATCGTTAAAAAGATTGAACAAGATCACGAGGTGACGCCGGGGAGCATTTCATCCCCGGCAATATTTCAACGGAGCTTCATTGGTTCCCTCCCAAGGGTCCATGGACCATACTAGTATTAGATTGGAGGTCATCTGCAGCGGCAACCGGAATGTGTACGCTCGGTTTCGAGGTGAGCGGGTTCCTGTTGACGGCTGAATACCCAAATAATCCCGCTCTATTCCCAATCACCTCGGGCAGCGTAGTAACCTCAAGATATCTTGCAGAGAAACACTGATGCCTCCAAGATTTTCAATGGTTTGTCACGTGTCTCATCAACACCGTTTCAAAGTGGTTACATCGTCATTTGGCAAACGCCCCTCCAAAGCACTACCTCGTTCCTTTGGCCAGACCAAAACACACGTGGAACAAACGTGTGTTTGCCCTATACGCATATCCCATGACGCAACCAGTCGATCGCGCACGATTAAGCTTGTGTAACTACATTACATCTATAATCGCGACCGTGTTCATGTTCATCTCACATATAAAGCCTGAGCCAAAGGCGCCGCACACAAGGCCGGTTCCCTAGCTGCGCACTGTCATGTTTTCTGGTCAAGCAGGTTAACAAGATACACAATGGCCCCGATCAAGAGCATAGAGTACGTCCGCGTGCCTCCTCGTTGGCTCTTTGCCAAAATCACCGACGACCACGGCCGCGCTCACAAGGCCATGGCGGGCCAGCTCGCAAAACTCATGGAGCCTCACTGCCCCTAGGCCCCATTTCCCTGGCGGCCAGCGTCCAGGTTGACATGGTCATGCCCAATTTCTGCATCCAGGAGATGAGCCTCGGCATCCACTACAATGCCATGGTTGGCAACGAGAACCTCACAAGTCACATCAAGAACCCGGAGACCTGGGACCCTGTCGACGGCTACATTGGCATTCTCAGGGCTCCGGGTCTGGGAATCGAGGTTGACGAGGACAAGATGCGTGAGTCGTGGAAGAACTGCGAGATCTGGATTACGCCCGGCTTCGACGGCCCGGGTGGTGAGATTCGTGAATGGCAGTTTCAATTTGAAGTATGAATATGCAACACATACGGCGGAATGTCCCGAGGGCTAGTATCGAGATGAAGAAGTTGGGTGGTTCAGGGGGTGCTCGGGGCCTCGGGCAGGGTACACTCAATAGCGAGGTGGACCGAGATGCCCCTTTCATTCGCGTGCAACATACCATCTTACGGATGGGAAGCGTTCATCGATGCCGTTGGAAACTCTCGTGGTTCGATTCATGGAGTAAGCCTAGCCGCGATTGTTGTTTTCAGGTTTCCATGTGCGTGCCGACCGCTCCGGACTGCCTCTTGTCCGTCCTAGTGTTGTCTCGCCTTGCGCTGATGAACCGTCGTGAGGTTGGCCGTTGGGCGCTTTGGCCACCTCCATCAAAGATGCCCAGCACACTAATTACCTTTTCGGTTAGCACGTAGGGCCCTTGGTGCAGCGCTCCTGCCTGACATCACCCCCATCTCCAGTCGCTTCCGTACCTGTACCTGGGTAGATCTTTGGCCTACCTATATTCGTACCTACCTAGGTAGGTAGGTAGGTGCCCGAATTATCCTTTTTCTCTCCCGGTTTTCCTCCTGACACACACCTGTTTGCCTCGTCACACAGCCGAGAACGCCACCACAATGAGCAGCGACGGCGAGGATTTCGTGGTCGAAGGCCCCGAGCTGGCCGAGGACGATCCCATGCGCGCATTCCTCCCAGCTTCATTTGGGAAAAAGTCAAAGGAAGCCAACATCGCAGCTCAGATCGACCGGAGCCGAAGAACCGCACAGAAGCCCTCGGCAGGCACGTCCCACGAGGCATCCGGAGCAGGTCCGCCACCAGCTGCCCAGAAAGCGAGAACCTCCGACTCAGACAACGACAGTGGTAGCGACGGCTCGGACTCGGACTCGGACGACTCTGAAGATGGCGACGACTACCCAGTCTCACACGAACTGGTTCTGAAAACGCACGAGAGAGCCGTGACGACAGTCACGCTGGACCCGGCCGGAGGACGGCTTGTGTCGGCGTCGCTCGACTGCAAGATCAACCTGCACGATTTCGCCTCCATGACACCCAGTACTCTCCGGGCATTTCGAAGCGTCGACCCGTGGGAAGCCAAGTCCTCTGCCACGAACGCCGAATCGCACCCGATCCACCATGTCGAGTTCAACCCCCTCTCCGGGAGCGTCTTCCTCTGCATTTCCGCCCACCCGCAGGCCAAGATCATGTCGAGGGACGGCGACATTGTCACCGAGTTCGTCAAGGGAGACATGTACCTGAGGGACATGAACAATACCAAGGGCCACATCTCGGAAGTTACGACAGGAACCTGGCACCCCACCGACAAGAACCTCTGCGTCACTGCCGGCACCGACAGCACTCTTCGCATCTGGGACATCAATAACAAACGCAGCCAAAGGGACGTGATCGTCTTCAAGTCAAAAGCAGCAGGGTCTGCGGGCCGAACAAGGATGACTGCAGTCGCATGGGGTGCACCGGCGCAGGGTGGTAGCAACGTGCTCGTTGCCGCTGCTCTGGACGGCTCTCTGGTCATGTACAGCGGCGACAGCCCGTTCTCGCGGCCCTCGGCCGAGATCCGAGACGCCCACACGCCGGGCACTTGGACCGGAGGTGTTGACATCTCTTCCGACGGTCGAATGGTCGTAACGCGCGGAGGCGATAACACGATCAAGCTGTGGGATACGCGAAAATTCAAGACGCCCCTCGTCACGGTGGACCATGCGTCCACGTCGGATCATTTCCCGATGAGCAACATCAGATACTCGCCAAACTCGACCAGCATCCTGACGGGCTCGGCAACGGGCGACCTGCACATCTTGAATCCTGGAAACTTGCGGCCCGAGCACGTCACACCCATCACTCCGGGAGCGCCTCTCATCACGGTCAACTGGCATCCCAAGATCAACCAGATCATCACGGGTTCGGCAAACGGCGAGACGCACGTAATGTACAATCCGACCATGTCCACTCGAGGTGCTGTGGAGGTAATGTCGCGGGCGCCGAAGAAGCGGCACATTGACGACGACCCCTCTCGGACGACGGACATGTCTGTTGGCATGTCGGGAGACTCCATCGTCACGCCGGGCGGTGCGATGGCTGGCAGGAGAAACGCGGGAGTGACGGCGTCAGGCAAGTCTCGAGATCCCAGAAGACCGGCTGTGCTGGAGCAGACACCGTTTATGAGGAACCAGCCCGACGAAAAGCATATTGCAGAGAACATTCCTCTGGCAAAGATGCTCCACGAAGACCCAAGAGAAGCACTCCTCAAATATGCCGACGCTGCGCAGAAGGACCCGATGTTTACTGCTGCGTGGCAGAAAACGCAGCCAGTAACTCAGTACGCGGACGTGAGCGACGGCGAAGAGGAAGGACCCGACAAGAAGAAGGTGAGGCGGTAAGGAATGGGACGGGCCGATGTTGGGCTCCGGCCGGCGACCACGCGCGGTATTTCGTGGGGCGGGGGTCACGGTCGGAGGGAGCATGAGTTTGGGAGCATGAGTTTAAATTTCGGAGACGGAAGCAAGGTCAAACGTTGGCTGGATTGGACTCATTGGAGTCGGGGCGAGCTAACCGACGGGGTCAGCAGCAGGAGACTGGAGAGAATGGAGGCAGACGGGAGGTGGCAAGCGTTCTTTGCTGCCTGGGTGGTTTCCAAGAGATGTCTCTCCACTTGTTCATCTTCCCATGAGATTAGCTTCGCTGGGAGTAGCCGTCAAACGCAAGGCGGCAGGCAAATCACTTGCAGGAGGAGTGTGGACATCCCCGCCACGGCCAACTCACCCGGCCTGGCCCGGGGTGCCTTAGCCAACGAGCGACTGGAGGCCCACGACAACCGGCGCTGGCTCTCTCTCTCTCTCTCTCTCTCTCTCGTTGTTTCTTTCTTACGCTACCTAACAGATGCCAAGCGGCGTGGATCCGGCATCCCTTGGTGGTGGCCGATGGTTACCTGCTGGCCACACACACACACACACACACACTCACACACGCGCGCGTGTTTGAAACCCGTTGCTTACCCTCTCTCCCCTCTGTGGTAGTGTACGAAGTAGACAGACGGCTTAAGGCGCTGGCAGGGTGTGTGAAGCGGGCTAGTAACCGAAGCCAGCCAGTCGGCCGCCAGTTTCGCGTGCCTGTCTGCAATAATGCACGGAAAAGCCTGGCCCGAGCGTCCTCGCTTGTACGTAAACAGACTAGCGCATGAGTGCCTCAGGCATCCGTGGTCTTTTCCTGTGCTGAGAATTACGGGGGCCGCAGTTTCACAGACTGACCGCACCAACCATCAATGAATCTTGTCGTTGTCCTCACCTCTCCATCTCAACCGGCACCGCGCGCATCGAAAAATCGCCAAAAACCCCCTCCACAGGCATCGATACCCATCTCGAAAAGTGTCGAGCAACCTTTTCCACGCGATTTCCTCGCGCATCCCGCTCGAGGCAACGCCTTGACGCCGCGCCTTTTCCCTCCTCCCCCAACTCCCGTTTTTCGCCTCGCGTCCGATTCACCCTCTCCACGCATTTTTTCCCCCACGCCTCTCGCGGCACCGCATTCGCATCCCCCATTTCCCATCGACCTCTGCTGCCGAACTCCATCCTTCCATCTCCGTGACCTGGCTCCCACGCGACCGACGTGTCTCCCTTCCGACCACACCATCGCGCTTGCCGCTTCTGAACCACGTCGCCGCCTCAACGCCGTCCGTCACGACAACGACGCGCCGCATTTTTATCCTCCACTGTCACTATTAGCCTTCTAGTCTCTCTTTTTCTTTTTTCGCGCGACGGGCCCGGCGCGACCAACCTTGATCACGGCTCCACTTGTCAACACTCGACACGCCTTTCGCATGATAATGCGCGCGAGATAGTCGTTGCATCTCTAGAGATACACGCAGTCGCTCGATTTGCAGTTGAACACTGCCCGTCATGGCTTCCGTTCAGGCAGCCCCTGCCGTCCAGCTCCCTGGCGCCGGCATGGCGGCCACCACTCCTCAACAGGCCCAAGAGATTTTCAACGTAAGACTATCACGCACCCGGCTTTCCATTTCTTGTGCATCCCCCGTGATGCCTGTCCGTCCTTTGTATTCTTATTTTCAACCTTGCTTTTATGCGATGATGCTGACGCCGCCCAGAAATTCAAGCAGATGAGGGAAAGTGGAGTCCCCAGCACCGATCCCGAATACATCAAGGCCGAGCAATTCGTCCTGTCCTTCCAGCAACAGGCGCGTCTGCGACAGAAACAACAGGCCTTCCTCCAACACCAGCAGCAACAGCAACAGATGCAACAGCAGCGGCAGATGCAGCAAGGCGGACCCAATGGTGTAGTCAATGGCGCGCATCCCGTCCAGCAGCAGCCTCAGCAGCAGCAGCAGCAGCAGCAGCAACCGCTCCCTCAGCCTACACAACCCCCCGCATCGGGTGCTCTTGGCGGCTCTGTTCTTCCATCAGCAAGCTCAAATATCGCAGGCCCTACCGCCGGCTCACCGTCTACGACTGCCCCATCCAGCGGGCCCGGCGCTGGTCAATTCAACCCTCAGCAACTGAGTCTGCTTCGCCAACAAATACACGCATTCAAGCTGTTGACCAAGAATGCCGGTGTTCCCTTGCAGATGCAGCAGGCCATCTTCGCTCAACGCGAGCGGAGGAAAGCCATGGCCGCCGAGGCTGCCGCTCTGGCAGCTTCGTCAACGCCGGCAGCCGCCTCTCAAGACCCTGCACAGCCCGGTCCGAATGGTGCCGAACCCAAGTCCGAATCTCCCGAGGCTCAGGGACCAACCTTCAAGGCCGTCAAGGCTCCTTACAATGACCCGAACCTGATCCGCAAGTCAATCAGCCATTTCGACCACACCCAGCGCAAGAACCGCAAGCTCATCCCCGGGCTTTTCCCCACGGGCGTAGACTTCGACCAGCTGCGGTACGAAAGGGAAGTGATCATTTTCAACCGGATGCGCGACCGTTACGCCGAGCTCAGAAACACCCCGGCAAACATTGCCCACTGGGACACCGCCAAGGATGATGTCGAGCTGGATGACAGCGCCAAGGTCAAGGCCATCATTGAGATGAAGAGCCTGGGCTTGTACGCCAAGCAAAGGGCGTTGCGCGACAAGATTGGACGCTCCATGATGTTTTACGACAACCTTGCCATGACCACCAACCGTTCTAGCTACCGCCGCACAAAGAAGATGACTGTTCGCGAGGCCAGGATCACCGAGAAGCTCGAGAAGCAACAGCGCGACATCCGGGAGAACCGCGAGAAGAAGAGGCACACCGACTTCCTCGCTGCCATCACCCAGCACAGGAACGAGATCCAGCAGACCGCCGCGAGCCAGCGCAACAAGTCGACCAAGCTTAACAAGCTCATGTTCTCCCAGCACTACAACATCGAGAAGGAGGAGCAGAAGAGAATCGAACGTACCGCCAAGCAGCGTCTGCAGGCCCTCAAGGCCAACGATGAAGAGGCCTATCTCAAGCTGCTCGACGAAGCCAAGGATACCCGCATCACCCACCTTCTCAGACAAACCGATGGATTCTTGCGTCAACTCGCCGCCTCCGTCAAGTCTCAGCAAAGGAAGGCCCTTGCGGAGCAGACGGGAGAGGAGCAGATGCCGGAGGAAGAGGAAGAGGAAGAGAGCGAGTCGGAAGACGACGGCGACACGAGCGGAAGGAAGATCGACTACTATGCCGTGGCCCACAGGATCAAGGAAGAGGTCACTGAGCAGGCCAACATACTCGTCGGTGGCAAGCTCAAGGAGTACCAGATCAAGGGTCTCCAGTGGATGATTTCGCTGTACAACAACAACCTAAACGGTATCCTTGCCGACGAGATGGGTCTCGGCAAGACCATCCAGACCATCAGTTTGGTTACCTACCTCATTGAGCGCAAGAAGCAGGAAGGACCGTACCTGGTCATCGTGCCTCTTAGTACCCTGACCAATTGGACTCTCGAATTCGAGAAGTGGGCGCCGTCCGTTAGCAAGATCGTCTACAAGGGACCCCCCCTTGTCAGAAAACAACAGCAGGACCAGATTCGGCAAGGCCGCTTCCAGGTGCTGCTCACCACGTACGAGTACATCATCAAGGATCGGCCAGTTCTTAGCAAGATCAAGTGGTTCCACATGATCATCGACGAAGGTCACCGCATGAAGAACCAGAACTCAAAGTTGACGTCCACCATCCAGCAATACTACCACACCCGCTTCCGCCTCATCCTGACCGGTACCCCGCTCCAGAACAACCTTACGGAGCTCTGGGCCATGCTCAACTTCACGCTCCCCACCATCTTCAAGTCTGCAAAGACTTTTGACGAATGGTTCAACACGCCGTTTGCCAACACGGGCGGACAAGACAAGATGGACCTCACGGAAGAAGAACAGATTCTCGTCATTCGTCGTCTGCACAAGGTGCTCCGCCCCTTCCTGCTGCGTCGTCTGAAGAAGGATGTCGAAAAGGACCTTCCGGACAAGACTGAAAAGGTCATCAAGTGCAAGTTCTCGGCCCTGCAGAGCAAGCTGTACAAGCAAATGGTCACCCACAACAAGATTGTCGTCAGCGACGGACAAGGCGGCAAGGCCGGTGCTCGTGGTCTGAGCAACATGATTATGCAGCTCCGCAAGCTTTGCAACCATCCCTTCGTTTTCGGCGAGGTCGAGAATACCATGAACCCCTTGAACATCAGCAACGACATGCTCTGGAGAACGGCTGGCAAGTTTGAGCTCCTCGACCGCGTTCTTCCCAAGTACAAGGCAACGGGCCATCGCGTCCTCATGTTCTTCCAGATGACGGCCATCATGGACATTATGGAGGACTACCTTCGATACCGCAACCTCAAGTATCTCCGTCTGGATGGTACGACCAAGTCAGACGAGCGTTCCGATCTGTTGCGCGAGTTCAATGCCCCGGATTCCGAATACTTCATGTTCCTCCTCTCGACCCGCGCCGGTGGTCTCGGTCTGAATTTGCAGACCGCCGACACCGTCATCATTTACGACTCCGACTGGAACCCTCATCAAGATTTGCAGGCCCAAGATCGTGCCCATCGTATCGGACAAAAGAACGAGGTTCGCATCCTGCGTCTCATCAGCTCCAACTCGGTCGAAGAGAAGATCCTGGAAAGAGCCAGGTTCAAGCTCGACATGGACGGGAAGGTCATCCAAGCCGGTCGCTTCGACAACAAGTCGACGGAAACGGACCGTGATGCCATGCTGCGAACCCTGCTGGAAAGCGCCGACCTCGCAGAGACGGGCGAGCAGGACGAGATGGATGACGAGGAGCTGAATATGCTCCTCGCCCGTAGTGACGATGAGATAGCCGTCTTCCAGAAGCTCGACGAAGAGCGCAAGAGGGACCCGATCTATGGCGAGGCAGCTGGCGCGAAGGCCAAGCCCCGTCTCCTGGGAGAAGACGAACTTCCCGATATCTACCTCGGAGATGGCAACCCGGTGGAGGTGGAGGTGGAAACGAGTCTCGGACGCGGAGCCCGTGAGCGGACCAAGGTCCGCTACGACGACGGCCTCACGGAAGAGCAATGGCTCATGGCTGTCGACGACGACGACGACTCACCCGAGGCCGCTGCCGCACGCAAACAAGCCCGCAAGGACAAGAGAGAGAACAACCGACTCAAGAGGGCGGCCATGTCGAATGCTGCCGACGTGTCGCCCTCGGCGAGTCGCGCAAGCACCGAGGAGGTGGAGACGCCCAAAAAACGAGGCCGCAAGCCCGGCAGCAAGAACCAGGAGAAGCGCAAGGCAGACGACGGCGACGATGAACCGCCTGCCAAGAAGCGTCGCGGACCCCAAGGCAGAGCCAAGGCGGTCTCCGTGTCTGCTGGGTCTGGCGCGCCGGGGATTTCGGCACAGCAGCGGCAGTCGATCCAGTCAAGCGCGCGTGCTTTGTTTGACGGACTCATGAACCTCGAGGTCGACGATCCCGAGCCCCCAGAGGAGGAGGAGGACGAATCGGTGGCAGGCAAGCGGATCATCATTGGCCCCTTCCTCGCGCTGCCCCCAAGCGCGACTACGCCGACTACTATCTGATCATCCATAACCCCATCTCGATGAAACAGATTGAGCAAAAGATTAAAAAGCAGCAGTACTACAGCCTCGGCGACATGCGCAAGGATGTCGATCTCATGTTCAGCAACTGCCAAACTTACAACGAGGAGGCGTCGCTGCTGTACCAGGATTCCCTCACCCTTCAGGTTAGTGACACTGCGCATTGCGTGCACTGTTTTGACAAGCATTTCTAACTTTTGACGACGCAGAAATTCTTCCACGAGGAGTTCCAGAAGGAGCTGGAGAAGCACCCGGAGCTGCAAGAGCTCGAGGGGGATGGCGCCAAGGAGACATCTGTGGCACCCAGCGCAAGCGCGAGCGTCGGAACACCGCAGCCCGTAACATCGGCGACGAGAATCAAGTTGATATCTTCGGCTTCCAACGGCGGCGCCAAAGAAACAAATGGGGGAAGCAACGGCGGCCAGAGTGACCAGGAGTAACCTACCCAACCGCCCGGGCTCGGGGTTGTTTGCCTTTGACGTTTTTTTCAGTAATCACATTTGACGTTTGATGACGTTTGAGTGGTTTTTCTTCTTCTTTCTTTTTCATTTCTTTTGGGGTTTGATGCCAGAAAACAAACAAAACGGCGATGGCGTACTGTCGAGAGCTGGCCTAGTGCAAAGCGCCGGGGCGGCTCAGCGACCGTGAGAGCATCAAAGACTGGACATTTACAGGCGCATGGGGCTTAGGGGGGTGGGTGTTTTCTTTTTGTTGGAACATGTAAAGGTTATGGCGGGAATGGCACTCGATACAAATACCATGGGCCAGAATTCGGGCCGCAGAGGCAGAAGTCAGTAGTCGGTTGAATGGGGTGGTGTTGGGGTAGTGGATGGCGGCGGCGGCGGCGGCGGCGGCGGCGGAGGAGGAGGAGGAGGAGGAGGAGAGATTCTGCCTCAGTTCACGGTAGCAGAGATTCGTCGCAAGTTTGTTAGACTAGCAAGCAACTGTATTTTAATAGATGTGAGCATGATGGGAACAAGACGACGACGTCCTCTTCAGCTGCGTTTGTGTGTGTGTGTGTGTGTGTGTGTTGTGTCCCTGCCAGATGAAATAATTGGACGACGGCACGGACCGAGACGTACGTTTGTTTCGTTTCGAGTGTGTTGGTGACCCCAAGTCGGATTACCATGACAAGACGCCGTCGGCGATTGGGTTCGTTGCCCTTGGGAATTGCGATGGATGGACGGGCCATAAATTAGATGATGGGAAACCCGGTAGGGAAGGGCCCTGCAATATGAGTGCCCAATGATCAACTGCCCAGGCAGTGCGGGACAGTCACGGACGAAGTAGGTAGGTACCAAATCGCAAAGGGAACTCTGGTAAATTGGGCTAATAGAGGGGGCTGGGGGTGAGGTTGGTCGAACAGGCAAGCGGGCCGAGGGTGGCGGTGCCTCTCTATCATTCTCATCTCTCGTCTCTCATCCGTCCATCCATCTCCTCTCGTGTTCTCTCACTCATCGTCTCGGGGCGCGCCCTCTCATATCGCACATCTCATCAGTCTCACCGGCCCGGGTGGCGTGCCGCCGCCAATCGCCAATCGCCAATCGCCAATCCGTCTTTTTTCGTCTCCTCTCCCTTTCTACTGTAGTGTTGCAACTCACACGCGCACACGCACCACACCGTGTCATCAACGACCGGCTTTCATCATTGAAAATCGAACGCCTGCTTTCTTTCTCCCCTTCATCCCCCGTCGGATGCCCATCTCACACACCCAACACCACACCCGCCTGCGCCGTGCCCTGACGGACGGCGTTGAAATTTTGCTTTAACCCTGCGTCCATCGCCCCAGAGACATCCGTCGCACGGTCGGTCTTGCCGAGCCACCCTCACTAGTGTCACGGCGCAAAGGCGCGCAAGGAGGCAAGGCCATCAACAAGAAGAGTCCCGAGGGGAGGCCCAACTACTTACCTGGGCACCTGGGGTAACGGATACACAACCCGACTTGCTGGGCGCAGCACCGCCCAAAGCGCACCTGCTCCTGCGCCTGCACCTGCACTTGCAGCCCGCGCCTGCAGGGAGCGTGCAGCGCAGCTCATACGAATAACGCTCCAGAGTCGTTGGAGACCAGCCAAGCCCATCCTCAAAACGATGGACCACCCGAGTCCGTCCGTCCGCAGTGGCGGTGGAGGCGGTGGAGGAGGAGGTGGTGGTGGTGGTGGTGCCGCAACCACCAGACGAGAGGGACCAGCAGAGGGACCGGACGCTGTATCCGACGAGAGCTCAGCGAGCTCCATGTCGGACGAGGAGGACGCGGACGACGTAGGCGCTAGATATAGACCTCAGACGCCCACGGCTCCGCCCCAGCGACGACAGCAGCGCCAACATCAACAGCAACAACAGCGGCAGCAATCACCACCATCACCACCACCACCACCATCACACTATCCGCCACCGCCGAGGGGCAGCAGGGAAAAGGACATTCGCTCGGAACGGTACCGCGAGCGTGATCGGGAAAGAGACCGCGACAGGGACAGGGATAGGATCACAGACAGAGACCGCGATCGGGATCGGGATTGGGAGCCCGAGTTCAAGAGAGGAGGCCCACCATCGTCACCGTCGGACGGGGACCGCGAGAGTCCGCCGACCCCGAGGAATGTAAAGCGGCAGAGCTTCGCGGTGGACGACAGGCAGTACAGCAGCGGGCACGGAGGCGGCAGCAGCGCCCACCGCAACGGCCACGCCCGACGACGACAGCAGAGTGTGCCGCCCAACAGCGCCCACAACGGCGCCAAGCGGCAGAGCATCACGGAACGGCTCATGAGCACCTGGGCGGCGCGTACGTCAAAGGAACCGGTGGGCGCTGCGTCGTCTGCGATGGCCCCCTCACGCCGCGCCTCGTCGGCCTCGACGACGACGGCCAACAACAAGTTCAACCCCGTGGGCCGCGTGCGCGAGTGGCTCGACACGTGCAACGCCGACCACGGCGACCACTGCTCCAGCCCGCCGGGGGACACGTGGCGGCCGATATGGCTCATCGACTCGGTGAACCGCTGCCTCGTGCGCGCCCGCGCGACGGACCGCTACATTGCCCTGAGCTACGTCTACGAGCCGCCGCTGCCGAGCTCGAGGGGCCCCGTCGAGACGCTCAGGGGCAACCTCGAGATGCTGACGGCGAGCATGGACGACGCCGACGTGCCGCAGACGATACTCGACGCCATGTGGCTGGCGAGGAAGCTGGGCATCAAGTACCTCTGGGTGGACCGCTTCTGCATCGTGCAGGACGACGACGTCGAGAGGGACGAGTACGTCAAGAACATGGCCTACGTCTACGCCAACGCTTACCTGACCATCGTCGCCGCCATGGGGGACGCCGAGACGGGGCTGACGGGGCTGCTGAGGAGGACGCCGCCGCCGCGCGGGGCCGCGTCGAGGAAGCACGACGACCAGGTGCTCTCGTCGCGGTGGGCGGGGCGGGCCTGGACGGTGCAGGAGGGCATGTACGCGCGGCGCAAGGTCTACGTCTTTGAGGAGACGGTGACGTGGGAGTGCCACTGCGACGTGTGGCAGGGGTCGCCGGCCGGAGGGGGCGGCCGCTTGAGCAAGATGCTCCTCAAGGGCGGGGGCCGCAGCGGGCCCTGCCAGCAGCGGACCCTGCCCGCGGCGACGGGGTTCCTGCACCCCGTGTGGCCCGACATGGACGAGTACGCGCGCGTGGCGATGGAGTTCAGCGCGCGGCGGGTGACGCTCATGTCGGACACGACGCGGGCGCTGCGGGGCATCACGACGGTGCTCTCGCGGTCGTTCGCCGGCGGCTTCATCTTCGGCATGCCCGTCAGCTTCCTCGACGTCGCGATGCTGTGGCAGCCGCGGGCCATGGTGAGGCGGCGGATGATGGTGCAGCCCATGACGGGCATGAACCCGCTGCCGTCGTGGAGCTGGCTCGGGTGGCACTACGACGGCGTGCCGGCGGACCTGACGCTCTGGCGCGCCGCCGCGGACTACGTGCAGGACGCGCCGCCGCCGTCCGGGAGGAGGGGCGGGGGCGCCGAGAGGCGGTTCAAGAGCCCCTACGCCTTCCGGCTGCGGTCGCTGGTGAGCTACGAGCTGACGGACCGGGCGACGTACACGCCGCTGCCCAACGACGGCATGGCGTACCGCGACCGCAGGCACCGGAGGACGGTGCCGCTGCCGGCGGGGTGGTCGAGGAGCAACGGCGGGTTCCGGTACGCCGGGGACCCCGAGGTGGTGTTCAGGTACCCGGTGCCGGTGGCGGAGATGGACCCGGGGGGCGCCGTCGGGGGCGGCTCGCCGTTCGCCGACTTCGCCATGGGCGCGACGCTGCTGTCCTTCAGCACGACCGTGGCGTTCCTCGAGGTCGACTTCGCGACGGCGCGCAACGGCGCGCCCGTCGACGCCAAGGCGGCCAACGCCGTCAACACGGGCAACAACACGGGCCCGGCGGCGGGGCTGGTGGCGCCGGGGCGGGGGTACGGGGTGCCGCTCGCGATCGGCAACATCTGGTCGCGGACGGGCAAGTGGTGCGGCGTCGTGACGGCGCACGACAGCTGGCTGGGCCTGCAGGGCGCGAACCACACGGGCGAGGAGAGGCTCGAGTTCATCGCCGTGTCGATGGCGAGCGAGCGGGGCGGCAGCCACGTCTTCGACCTGGACGCGTTCCGGGACAACATGGACGAGGACGAGATCGTCGACTACGTCAACGTCCTCTGGGTGGAGCGCGTCGGCGGCGTGTGCTACCGGCGGGGCCTCGGGCACGTCGTGCAGAGGGTGTGGGACGCCGTCGCGAGGGACCGGGTCGATATTCTTCTCGGATAGGGGGTGGGGTAAGTCTGTAAGGATATTTGATCATACGACGGGATAGGGGAAGGCCATGGATGTGTATTTTTCTTTGACGGCGAGGAATCTCGGGCGTTGGAACCGGGCCCCGTACTGTGGGCGCGAGGCGATTGGTGTCTGGATCTTCTGTACGAGATATGTGACCCGTGGAGTGGATAATTCTGTGTTCACTATAGCTTCATAGCGAGTTGTACATTGGAGGGCCCTCGATGGCGGGCGTGTTTTGAGGTGCATCGGCCGTGTCCCCCCCCCCCCCCCCCCCTCCCCAGCTTTCCCCCTATATGCCCCCCCATGTGATGGGCGGCTTCACCGCAACATGACTGGGGCAGTTTGATGATGTCCAAGATGATGATCTACAGAGAGAATGGACCCCAGGGGCTCCCGCCCACGGTTGCCATCGAGGGAAGTGAGCCGCAAGCCATCCTCTGTTGCATCGCGGGGGTGCACTCCGTGTCGGTGTCTGGTCCGACGAGGGCGAAGGGCGGCTGCGCTGCACTCTAGAACGCCCGGCGAGGACGTGAATGTGACCCCGTAACCCTCATCTCGTTGCCTAGGTATTCTGCGAAAATGCGTGTCACTCTAAAGAAGAAGCACCTGACTGTCCGTTTCCGGGGCACCCAATGATCCCGACATGGGCTGGCCTGCGCAGAGACAAGAGCCCTTTCGAGCCTGCGGCATTCCTAGCCAGGCACAAAAGGTCCGGCTGGGAACGGCTGACGCTGCCTCCAGAGGACCCACCTTTTGCCCCATGTTCACGCCCCTCTCCGCAGGACTTAGGCGGCTATCTGCGTCCCTGACACCAACAGTCATCTCCGGGCGCATGGTGTAGTGGTATCACATTCGCTTTGCATCTACACGTCTCTGCGAAAGGCCCAGGGTTCGATCCCCTGTACGTCCACAATTAGCAGCGTCTGTCTACCAAGCAGACGCGCACTCCCTTTTTGCCGTTTTCTTCACAGTTTTTGGAACCTGCCAATTTCTCTTCCCCGACATTTATGCGCGTATGCACACCTCAGGCCCGATGCGCTACGATGCATCGTCAATTGAGCATGCTCGGGCAGCAAAAAACACTGTGGCATTTTCCGTTTGGACCAAGCACGCCCGCCAGCTCTTTTTGATAGCAAAAACGACACCGCCAGCCTTTACCGGGGAACAAAACGCCGTCACGTCGGGACAAATCAGGTGGCATCGACGCCGGCGGCCTCGCGTTCGGGTGCTCTCCGCTCCAGGCGCGGAGCCGCCAGGAAAGGGGGGGGGGGCGACCGAGGACGGTCTCTGGCTGGGATGGCGAAGGCCCGGTAGGGAAGAGTGACGCTCGTTCGACGGGGCGCTCGGGAGACGAGACGAGAGGGCCGCAGCAGGCCCGGGACCCTAAGCTGTCCTGGATCGGCCCTCTCGGGATCGAGGGTTCTCCCGCAAGACGGAATGGCCTGATTTGATGATCAAGATGCCGGGCAGCCAGGTTGACGGGCGACGCGGCGAACGGCCTGACCCACTCTCCAAGAGTCCAACGCGGGAGAAGAAGAAGACCGTCGGCGATAAGAAAAAGCCGTCGGCGATTTAAATGACAAAGAAAGAAAGAAGAAGAAAAAAAAAAACCCTCCGTCGGCGATACGATGTATGGTTAGTCGAGGGGGTCGATGATGGAGTCGCGGTCTCAACGACCCTTCCCGACGAGAATCCCGGAGAGATCGGATGCTGTCAGGGTCTCCGGGCCGAAGAGTCTGGCCACAGGGTGAGGGGGGGGGGGGGGGACATGTGGACTCGGGCTGCTATCAACGTCACGACTCCACACCTTTCCTTCTCCGATCCGACATATGTACACCAACGAACTTGCCGCCGGTTGAACCGAATCTGTCTTCTTCTTCTTCTCCTCCTTCTCCTCCTTCTCCTCCTTCCTCTCCTTCATTCGAAACATACAGACGCGCAACGAGAAAAAATGGACCGCTTCGCCGCCACGGAAGGCGTCGAGCCGCACGACAGCTACTCCCGGATGGAGCCGTTCTCGGCCAGCGAGACGGCCATCGAGCGGGACCTCCGGCTCCGGATTCGGGACTTTTACCGAACCAGCGACCGCAGCGACCTCGCCGAGCGCTGGCTCGATTTCTACACGCCCGGCGCCAGGGCCAAGGTCGGGCCTCTGGAGGCCGAGGGGCGCGAAGGTACGTCTGCGTTGACATGCACTATATAAGTGAGGGAGGGGGCTTTTTGGGGATTTTTCTTCAACTTCTTTTGTGTATATATATATTATAACTATATATATTTGAATATCTTTTTTAGGGCTGACTGGCAGAGCAGACATCCGGCAAATACGGACGGCGTTGTGGAGCACCGTGTCGGCGAGGAAGCACTGGCTCACGAGCGCCATCGGCTCAGCTACCGAGAAGGGGGTGCACGTCATGCTGAGGGGGGGGGTGAGGCGCAAGGGGCTGGACAGGAGCGAGAACGTCTTCAGCTGGGCCGGTAGCGCCGAGTGGGCGAGGCAGGAGGACGGGGAGTGGCGGATGGACGCGTATCGAGTCTGGCTCGACCCCTGGACTGAGATCGAGGGCGAGCTGCCTGCTGTGTCACAGTTCTGAGGGGGGCAACATGCTGAAGGCGGACCCGGCAGAGGCAGACGGTCGGCGCAGAGATGCACGCCGAATGAGGATGGGAATTGCCCAGGGGACCGACCAGTCACGACCAACATCCAACCACCGGAATACGGTACTGCGTGCTTGACAACCGGGGCAATTGGCAATGTACTTACGGATACTCTTACTGTGGCCCATGTGCTCGTATCGTACCTATGCGTGTGCGTCTTGCAGCCATTGTTTCACCGATGGCATTCTTTCCGTCCCCTTCGCATTTCTGGCAATCTGGCAGATCGGATTCGATCCATCGATAATGGCAGATTCGTCCCGTTGATGAATCCGACCTCAGACCGCTCCAGCGCTGTACCAGGTACCGCATGTAGGTAGGCATTGCGCTTTGTCGGCGCTGCGGCCACGACCGACCCCGTGCCTTGCATCGTCGCACACTGCTTCATCATTGGAGTCGTCGTCTCTCCTCGGCTTGCTTCTCGCTTCTCCTCATCGCATTGAAGGATGGGGGGGGGGGCCTTAGGTAATTGGGCCGAGATAGAAAATAAAAAAGAAACCTTACACAGTAAGCTGTTTTCCCAACAAAAAATAAAAAATGACTTCATCGCCCGCATCCTGGTTCTTTGAAACGGCGATGGTTGAGGTTCGCAGTAGCTCATCCAAGCAAAGCAACCCCAGAGATTACGGCATAAGGAAGAGGGGAGGGAACCTGGAGAACCCTACCAGTACATGCCTACGTCAGCGGACGGTGTGTGTTGTTCCCGTGGCCTGACGAACGCTGTGAGCGGCCTGCTCACCTGACATGGAGACCTTCCCCCTCATCCTCCACCGATGGGTCAGGTGTCTTTGTCATTTGGACGGCCTGGCCCAGCGCAGCCGGGTATGCGGTAGTTTACGAGGAACCGGTGCGACAGGATAGAGTGGACGGATGACCGATGACGGGGAGGTGGGGGAGGATACGGACATGCACGGTATGCTGGAATACACTACTACAACGTACCTAGGTAGGAGGCCTGAAAAGCTCGAGGCAGTCTGCCAGCGGATGGCCGGTAAAAAAACGACGGAGGCACCGTTTCGTTAGTTTGGCAACCCGTCCATGATTGCAATCTTTGGTCGGAAAAAGGATGTTTGGCCTACAGAGCAGGTACCCGTAAGCAACGCAGTGTTTGAGCCCGCGCCCGCCATCTATCAGGCCAAAGCGGGATGATGACATCGGTCACCCCCGGATCGTCATTTCTGTGCGCCGTCCGCCGTCCTTATGCTCGCGGGCGCAGGCACACGCAAGGCACGCACACCACAGGCGTCAGCAGCTGGTCCCGGCTACAGGGGTGGCTTTTGGATCTGACGGGAGGAGGGCGAGGCCTTGGTGGTCAGTGACGTCTGGTTTGACAATTTGGCTGTGGCTGTGGCTGGACCTCGCGCCGTTGCCGCCTGCTTCTCCGGCCTCGGCAAGAGACTCTGTCCTGAGCCTAGTAGCAGGTGTGTGTGTGTGTGTGTGTGTGTGGCAGAGTAGAATGCAATGGAAGAGACGATGTGGTGCAATGCTGAGCTGAAAGAGGGGGAGATGTTGATATGCCGAATGTGACTTTGACGTTCTCGTCCGGCGCCGATAGCGGGCAAAGATAAGGCTGTGAGTGTGACGTATCGCATCGTATCTTTAGTGAGAGAACAGGAAACCAGAGGTGCCGAGGAATGCCTGGGTTGGAGACAATGGTTATGGGGAGCTGGGACTCAACTCCAGTTGGGTACCTAGCATGAGAGAACAGGGTGTGGGGAGAGAGATTGTCGAGAACCTGAGCCCCGCCCGCTGGACTCTTCACCCGCCGTGTGCCGCGCCAAACAGGTACACGTACCCTACGCAGTCCACCAGTCTGCGACCAAGTACCCTTTGTCAGCAGGTGCAGTCACGCCCAAGTTGTGCATCAACTACCGGTTCGCAGCAGAGATACGCCGAGGGACTTGCCCAGGTACATACACAAGGCACCCCCCGGATCAGTGTCCCAGCCCCCCTGTCCGGTGCAGGCAGGCAGGATCCAGACCAAGACTGGTAGGCGGTATCTGTATCCGTAAGTAGGTATCCGTATGTCGCCCGCGATGCGGACTGCCTGCCAGCAGGTACCGAGCGGCGGTTGTTGAAGCCGGTTTCCCACTTGGAACCTCTCACCTCGCAGTCGCAGGGCAGAGAGAGACAGAGAGACAGTGTCAGTGCCAGCTCCTTGGAGGCATTTCCCAAGACGGTCGAACGCCCCTCCCCCCTACCCCTCCTCTTCCAGTCCTGTCTGCACTTGACATCCCTGCCCCCTGGTTCTGGTTCTGGCTCTGGCTCCTCCAAATGACCGGAGGATGGAGGGTGTGGAGGGGTGGCTTGGAGGGGACATTGGATTGGGGGATACCGCGCCGTCCTCGGAACAGGCAGGGTGAGGCAGGCAATAATACTATATGTATCCGTACGAACAGGTAGTACGGAAAACCCCCGCCTCCCTCGGGTGGCCAGTAATGGCTGGAGGTGAGAGAAACTGCGAATACTATGTAGTTTGGCGGCTACCTATTGTGGGAAAGTGAGTATTGACAGAGGTAACCAACCATCTTTTGCATGTCGAATGAAGCATCTGCGTGGCATGTCACCCAGCCGGCTCCACGGTGATGGATGGATGGTGTACATAGTACATACAGTCGGTACAAGCAATGTGACGAGGCGATGCCGGCTAAGTAAGGAAGGTCTCCCCTCCGGTATCTTATCTTGGACGACGCCGCTATGGAGGGGTGGTGGAGGTGGAGGTGGAGTGGAGGTCTCGGACAGAGCGAGAGCAGAGAGAGAGAGAGAGAGAGAGAGGCAGGTAGAGGAAGAGAGAGAGAGAGACGAGAGAGTGGGAGGGAGAAGGGAGAAAGTCGGAGGTACCTGCCACTGCTGGCGGCTGATGGCGGGGAGCACGTACCTACCCACCTACCCACCTACCCGCACTGGCGGGATGCACCCATACCGCCGGACCTGACCTGACCTGACCTCACTAACACTGACACTGGACTCCTCCCCGTGCTCTCTCCTTCGACTCATCAACACCAACATCACAAACCACGAACCACTATAGCAGCTATTCCCGTGAACAAAACAGTCACGTCACGTCCGTCACGACTCACTGCGTTTCTTCTTCTCTCTTTCTGTCCCTTTCCATAGATGTTTCTTTTGCCATCCTTCCTAGTACCATTACCATAATCTGTCTGTCTGTCTCTCTTCCTCTCCACCTTGGCTGTGCCTGGAAAGAAAGCCGCTCTTTCAACCCTCTTCTGTTCGCTCGTACACTTTCAACCACCGTCCACCTTACCTACCTACCCTATCTTGCTTTACCGCTCCCGTCATATCTGCGTCTAGATTTCCGACTTGCCGTCCATAGCCGTCCATTTACAAAGCATTTGCACAGCACCTGCGGCACTTTCGTCATCCCAAGTCATCTGCCGCCCCGGGTCAACTCTGTCCCAATCGACCCCCCTAATAGACCGTCCGACAACTCTGTCCCTTGCAACCTCCCTCCTCCGAATAACTACGTTGCAAAAACAACCCGAAGCCGAGCCGCCGATCGCCGCCATATACCTCTCTTTCTTCTCGTCCGACGCCCCGGCCCTTTCATAAACCAGGTAGAAGCTGCCTTGCGGAAACGCAGGTCCTTGGAGCAGGAGACTGCTCCAACTGCGGCGCAACACCACCTGAATGCCGAGTAAGTTTGGCCGCCCTTTCCCACCCTCTGCCCCCATACGCGCCATAATTCTCACGGAAACCCCATGCTCATCATCTCTTTCCATACAGGTTCGAAGAAGGACAGGAAGAACGCGAAAGATGGTGCAGTTAGCGCCGCGGTGACGAAACTCGCCGCGGGCAAGTTCGCGTACGTTACCCCCCTCCCTGCCCCTTGCTCTCTCTCGTTGGAACCCCGCGATGCCTCTACGTAGTGGTAGTCCTCGGCGTTGAGTCACCGCTGTACCCCCCCCCCCCCCCCCCCCCCCCCCCCCCTTCCCCCCTTACTGCCTCCTTTGTCGCGACAGCAGTCTCTGACAACCCTAATAGAAACGGCAGTCCCTCCAAGAGTCCTCCCTTCGATGCATCGTCGCCTCCTGTGAATTCTCCCGACATTCGACCCATAGCCCAGGGCCCGTCCCCCTACGATGGGCACCCCGCCATCTCGCCGTCCCTGGATGCTCTTTCAACAACCTCCGCCTCGGCTGCGAGCACAAACCAAGACTGGGCACGAGGAGTTCTTTCTGGGTCTCCAGGCAACTTGATCAGTCTCATGGGCGAATCACCACCCACCCAGCCTTCCTCCTACGAGGATTCTGGTCGCCTCCACCACGGGTGGACCGTTCAGCGCCAGTCCCTGACTCCCCAAACGGCCTCTCCTTCCCCTCCCAACAGCATGCCAAACCACATGAAGCGGCCCCTCAGCTTCCAGATGGACTCCCAGTTCGCTCTCGAGGCCTACCACCAACCCGCTGCCGCTGCAGCATACCGTCGCAGCTCCATGCAATCTCAGCTGTCCCACGCCAGAGTCGGTCCGCAACCCCCGCTCCCCCACCAAGCCCAGCCGCACTTCTATGGTGCTCCCGACATCGATTTCGACATGCCTTCCAAGGCCGGCATGAAGGCCGGCGACAAGGGCTACTATTTCGGATTTGACACACTCCCCTCTGCCCACACCGAGTTTGTGCCGGGATCGGACAATGTCGCCCTGGCTGGCTACGAGGGTGGCCTCGAAGTCTATTCGGTCAGCAAGCGCGGATTGAGCCGCATCGCCGGTCTGAAAGGGCTGCGGGGAGGCGTCTACGATGCCAAAATCTTGCCCTGGTCGAACCCTGGCAGCAGGGTCGACAACTCCCCGCTCGTCGCTGTTGTCATCCACGGTCCGGTGCTGCCGCAGACCTCTCCCGAGATCGCGATTCAAGCAGCCAACGATCGCGCCGCCGAAGACACGGCCGAAACGCCTGGCAGTCCTCGAACAGACGGCAGCCAGAAGGGCGGCCCCTCTGGACGCTTCACACCCGTCATCGAATTCTACCAGACATCGGTCGAGCTCTACTCCCTCAAGACGGGCAAGCTAGTCGACGTGCTCCTCCAGGCTCCCAAAGCTCCTCTGTCGACACCAGTCACCAGCCCCATCTTCAAGGCGCCACCCCCCACTGGCGCGTTCACCATCAAAGCCGATGCCGGCAACATTGTTGTGGCTTCGGGCACAAGCGGGGAGTGCTGGGTTTACCGCTCGATCCCGGACTCGGACGAGGGTTCCAGCCGGTTTGGCTGTGTTGGCAAGCTCTGGACCAGCCTTCAACAACCCCCTAGAGGCGAGGTTGCGGAGGAAGGAGAGAGGCGCCACTCGCCAGCGCCCCCGCGACCGAACCCGCAGACCCCGATACTGTCGCTCAACGGCAAATGGATCGCCTATTGCCCTCCCGCAGCTTCCTCACAGATTGCTCTCCGCGCTCATGTTCCCGTGCCCGTTTTTGGCAAGGCTCCCGGCATCTCTTCGGTAACCTCGCCCGTGCTCCCCGCAGTCACCGGCTCGGTTGACTCTCCCATGGCCGAGAGCATGGTCAACAAAATCATGCGCGAGACAACACAGGAGCTCATCTCCGGCGCGAAATGGGTCGGCCAGCAAGGATTGCAGGCCTGGAACTCGTACTGGAACAAGAACACGAACCAGGTGCCTCCATTGCAGTCTAGGTCGCCTCCGCTGAGCGCTCAGCAGTGGGCTGGTTCGTATCCTCCCCGTCACGATGTCCCTCAGTTCCCACCGACGCATGGCACGCCTGGCCAGGCGGTGACTAAGGATCCCGGCCTCGTCTCCATTCTGGACATGGACAGCTTGCCGGCTTCCGCCACTTTGCACCCGCTCATCACCTTTGCGTCGCCGCTCGGCTGCAGCTTCCTGTCTTTCTCGCCGACGGGACTGTCTCTGTTCACGGCTAGCGGCAAGGGTGATGTGCAAACGGTATGGGACCTGATGTGCGTCCAGTACACCAAGTCGTCGCCTCTCCAAGTGTCGGCTGCCAACAACAACGCGGCCGGCCCAAGGGTTCGCCAGGTTGCGCAGTTTTCGCGGATGACGGTCGCTCGGATTGTCGAAGTTGCCTGGTCGAAACCCAACGGGGAACGCATTGCAATGGTTACCGAGAGAGGCACCGTCCATCTCCTCGACATGCCGTCCAGTGCCTTCACTTGGCCGCCTCCTCGTCGCCGCAAGGCCACGGAGGAAAACGGCGCCCCCGCGTCAGACGCACCCAGCTCGGCTGTCTCGATCGCTTCCAGCGCCTTTGGTGCCGCCTATCATGCCGCCAGGCCTTTGATCACTAGGCCGCGTAGGAGCAGCGCGAATGCTCAGGGCTTGCCCGGTGGCAACTTTGTCGACTCTGCGAGTGTGGGCGGAAGGGCTATTGCCGCCAGCATCAGCCACTCCCTGGGCAAGACAGGCGTTGCCATAAACCAGCTGCGTCATACGGGAGACAACCGCGTATCTCTCCCGCAAAGCTCAACGCTACCGGGCTCGTCGTGCGTTGTGTGGATCACTGGTAGAAAGTACCACACCCTGTACGTCGTCGGCGACGGCCTCGTCCGTACGTTCCCGTCCAAGACTCGTCGTTCGTCGACCGCGCCCAGCAAGCAGCGAACGGCTCGCGGGCTTCGTTACAAGGACTTCAAAATCCCTGCCCTGCCCGTCGATGGCTTGTCTCCTGCTGTCCGGCAGTTCATCGACTCGGACGAATGCTTGGATTTGTCCGACAGAGAGTTGGACGCAGGCAAAACGCTGACCCTCGACCCGCGAGCTAGGCCGCTCCAAGTCGACCTGAGCGCAGAAGCCTCGATTCCCCAAGCAGAGATAGAGTCCAGCGCACCATACCAGCCTTTCCATACCGACAGGCGTGTGTCTCTGTACGAATATGGAGGCCAATCGGCGGCGCTGCCGCCGTCGCTGGCGGCCCTCATGGCCGATGCCACGCTGGAGGACCAGGCGACGCCCAAGCAGAGAAGGCGGCAGCAGCAACGCTCGCGTGCTCAGCACACACCTGTCGAGACGGACTCGTCGCAGCCCTGGGCGTTTGGCCAGCCGCTCAACCTTGTCAAGCTCGACACTGGGCACCACTCGATTTCAGAAGATGAATTCAACATTTCGGATGATCATCGTGCGCTCCCGCTGTCGTCGATGGAGAGAGTGATGCATCGTGGAGAGAACGGCGACGAGATTGTCGTCACGACACGTCGTCGGCGTGGAGCACGTCACATGGAGGATGAGGATGGCTTTTTTGAGGACGATTGCGAAGTCCTCGACTTTGCCGATCAGCGGGTTTGAACAAGGATGCCAGATGAGGCGTTTAGAGCTGGATTCGACCAGGAGTCACTTGCGCCGTGGTTCTTGTCTAGAATTACTCAACGACACACGCGCGGGCCGGGGCCTGGGATCATGGGGCATGCATGGCATGAACTGGGCCGGCCATGCCACTCACTCCTTTATTTGGTGTTTTTTTGGGGGAGGTTTGCCTGGCCTAGGGTATAAGTCCTTGAGAATTATCAGAGTAGGTAGTCCGTCTCGCGAGATGATGAGCTGCACGCTCGTTCTCCAATAAAACCAGCTTAGATACCCATTCTCGGCACTTTACTCTCGTATGTGCAGTAAAACCACGCCTTCCAGGCAATCGCCATCGACGTCCCTGGCATACCAGATATGCCTCGATGACAAATCATGGTTCTGGCTTCAAGGCAAGCGGCCATTGTAACAACAAAACCCCCCCTTCCTTGCGCCAATGTTTACGCCTTCTTCTTCGCAGCGGCCTTGGCCTTGGCGGCCTTCTTCCTGTTACTCCGGATCATGACAGTCCCCAGGAAGGAGCCGACGACGGCAGAGCCGAGCAGGATGAGGATGACGGGAATGCGGATTGCCCAGACGCGGGCAGGGAAAAAGTTTTGGAGAGGGTGGCCTTCATCGACAAAGGGCTATGGCACGGGGTTGTTAGTAAACCCTGATGGCCACTTGTGACAACGGGCAAGGGGAAGAGGATGAGGGAGGGGGGATGCCTACCATGAGCAGAGTCCAGATGGAGTAGTACGTGAATATCACAGAGGCGGCCACGAGCATGGCGAAGCCGACGAGAGTCCCACTCTGTATGAAATAAAAGCACGTATTAGCTAGGCTGTTGCGACGCTTCGTTTCGGTTTCCTCTCATCCCTTGCCTGAAAAGGCAAGCAAGCGCACACGCGCAATGCGGGATGGGCGGGTGCAGCGTCCTCCGGCGGGCTTCTCAACGTACCATTGTCGAAGGGGAAAAGGGTAAAGGAGCGTAAAGAAGGAATTGGCAGGCGGACGGAGGCGCAAGTGGTGACCGTCGTTTGGGATAGCGGGTGGCGGGCGGTCGGAGGAGGATTTTGGGTGAAGAGGGAGGGAGAGTAGGGTCAAGACGAGGTAGGACAGGCCAGGAGTAGCTGCCGTGGCCGATCGGGAAAAATGTCGTCGCGATTTCAGGGGATGCGGGCGGCGCACTGGACCTCTCCTGCGCTAAAAGGAGCTGCCACGGTTGACTGTAATTACCAAGGTAGGTACGTATCCAAGGCGGTCCCTCTTAAGGTCGCACAGTCCGTACACAATTGGCCATATTCACAGTTGGAACACAGTAATAGTATGATGCTTGGTACTCAACACAATATAGACTTTTGAACGGAGACACCCAGGCATCTACCCAGAGGTCAAGAGTACCTCCAAGGATAAAGGTATATGAACCCCATGTTGGTCCCTGTGTTGTGTTGACTGTAATGACCTACGCAGTCTGACATGACTTCTGGCTGGGCGGCGGGTCCCCTGATCTCGGCCAGCTCCAGCCTCAAGGCCCGTGCTTCTTTCTTCGTATGGGTCTCTCGATTCCCCAGCCACACTTTGGATTTTCAGGTAACTCCTGCCCAAGAGTCCAGTTGCGTCAAAGCAGCAACCTTTTTCCAAAGACAAAAAACCAACAAAAGAGCACCACCAACGCATCTCCGATTCACCCGCCGCCTACTTCTTGGCGTCGCAAGACCCTCTGAAGCGAACCCCAGACCTTTTACAGGCGGTGCTCTGGGAACTTACGGACCAACAAGGCACGAACGATGGCATCGGCAGACGTCGGCTCCCCGCGCCTCGAGCGCGGCGAACGCGATGGCGAACCTGAGGACAACCGCGACGGCGGCGGCGGCCGTCGACACCATCGCGACAATGATCGCCCCCGCAACCGAGACAGAGAACGCGATCGCGACCGCACCGACAGCTATCGGCCGGCTCCCAAGGAACAGCGGCGCCCGACACCCCCCGTCAAGACGGAAGAGGAGAAGCAGGCCATCGCCAAGGCCGAGTACGAGAAGCTGCTGTCCATGCGATCCGGAGGCACATACATCCCGCCTGCGCGGCTGAGGGCGCTGCAGTCCCAGATCACCGACAAGAGCTCCAAGGAATACCAGAGGCTGATGTGGGAGGCGCTGAAGAAGAGCATCAACGGTCTGATCAACAAGGTCAACTACTCCAACATCAAACACATCGTCCCTGAGCTGTTCGGCGAGAACCTGATCAAGGGTCGCGGCCTGTTCTGCCGGTCCATCATGAAGGCCCAAGCGGCCTCTCTGCCCTTCACCCCCGTCTTTGCAGCCATGGCGGCCATCGTCAACACGAAGCTGCCTGCCGTCGGCGAGCTCCTGGTCAGGCGCCTCATCATGTCCTTCCGCAAAGGCTTCAAGCGCAGCGACAAGGCTGTCTGCGTCTCAACCACCACCTTCTTGGCGCATCTCATAAACCACCAGGTCGCCCACGAACGACTTGCCGGTCAAATGCTTCTCCTGCTGCTCCACAAGCCGACCGACGATAGCGTCGAGATCGCCGTCAACTTTATGCGCGAGGTGGGACAGCACTTGCAGGATATGCAACCCGCGATCGCCTTGGCCGTCTGGGACCAGTTGAGAAACGTGTTGCACGAGGCCGACATCGACAAGCGCGTGCAGTACATGATCGAGGTGCTCTTCCAGGTCCGAAAAGACAACTTCAGGGACAACCCACCCATCAAGGAGGAGTTGGACCTGGTGGAAGAGGAGGACCAAATCACACACATGGTCGACCTCGACGGAGAGATTGACGTGCAGGACGGCCTCAACATCTTCAAGTACGACCCGCAGTGGGAGGAACACGAGGAGGCATACAAGAAGTTGAAGGCCGAGATTTTGGGAGAGGGCAGCGACTACGACGATGACGACGACGACGAAGATGAAAGCTCCGAGGAAGAGGAGGACGAGGAGGAGAAGGCAATGGAGATCAAGGACCAGTCCAACACCGATCTGGTCAACTTGCGACGCACCATTTATCTGACCGTCATGTCCTCTATTGACCCCGAGGAAGCCGTACACAAGCTTCTGCGAGTCAATCTTCCGGCCGGGCAGGAGCCGGAGCTCCCGTCGATGATTGTCGAGATCTGCTCCCAGGAAAAGACCTTTTCCAAGTTCCACGGTCTGATTGGTGAGCGCTTCGCCAAGCTGAACCGCTTGTGGACCGGTCTCTTTGAGGATTCGTTCGCCGACTACTACAGCAAAATTCATCGCTACGAGACAAACAGGCTTCGCAACATTGCGCGGTTCTTTGCGCATTTGCTTGCAACTGATGCCATTGGCTGGCATGTCCTCTCGGTCATTCACTTGAACGAGGACGAGACTACCAGCAGTTCCAGAATCTTCATCAAGATCCTCTTCCAGGACATGGCCGAGGAGCTCGGCATGGCGAAGCTCCAGGCGCGGATGAAGGACGAGATTCTGCAGCCCAGCTTCGCCGGGTTGTTCCCTCGCGACAATCCACGAAACATCCGCTTCTCCATCAACTACTTCACCAGTATCGGCATGGGCGCCCTCACGGAGTCCTCCAGAGAATATCTCCAAAACCTGCCCAAGCCGGCTTTGCCCGCACCGCCAGCTGACGACTCCGACTCGGAGTCAGTGTCCAGCTACTCTTCCTACACGGGCTCGTCCTACTCCCGCTCGCGGTCAAGATCGCGCACGCCCCGGCGCGCCATTGACCGCAAGTACTCCGGGTCCAGATCCCCTTCTCCTCGTGGTAGAGGACGGTCCTACAGCCGGGATAGGAGCTCTACCCGGTCTCGCTCTTACAGCCGCTCGGTCTCGCCTCCCAGAAGGGGACGCCGTGACGGCTCTTACTCCGCAAGCCCGCCGAGAGGACGCGGCCGCTCAGCCAGCTATTCCAGGTCTCCCTCTCCGGCCCGAAATGGCCCCAGAGATCGCAGCCTCAGCGTGACGCCGCCACCGCGAAGGGCTGCCCGGAGGAACAGCCCATCCGTCAGCAGGTCCCCTTCCCCACGGAGAGGACGTTCTGCCTCGTACTCTGCCAGCCCCCCGCCTGCGCGAGGCTCTGCTCGAGGCTCGGCCCCTGGCCGTAGCTCTAGGCCAGACACTCGTCGCACAGCGCGGCGGAACAGTTCGTCGGCGAGCAGTGCGCCGCGGAAACGTGCCCGCTATGGTAGCCGCTCCCCGAGTCGGACGCCGAGTCGTTCATCGTCGTACGACTCACGGTCTCGCTCTCCTGTCCGCCGCGGGCCTCGAGATAGCCGTTCGCCACCGCCGCGTCCGCGGGACATTGCCAGCATCTCGCCGCCGCCGCGGGCAAGAGTCGCCCGTCGCGACGATTCGGTGTCGAGGTCGCCGAGCCCTCCGCCGAGGAGGCCACTCAAGAGGGGTTCGCCCGATGACCGGGGCAGGGGCTCGAGGAGCCCTGTGGGTGCGAAGCGCAGGAGGTACAGCGACTCGGTGTCCCGGTCGCGAAGCCCGCCGCCGCCGAAGAAGGGCCGGAGGTGAAGTCGGGGACGGGTGTTGCAACGAGAAACAGCAAGCGAAAGTGTACAATGGATTCGGGAGAGGTATATTACCCGCACGGGAGGTGGCCAGAATGACTGCAAAGCTACTAAGGGATGCGGACGCGGACGCGGTGGTGGGGGGGGGGGGGGTTGCAATATCAAAGGGCGCGATTCGCTGCTCAAGGCGAGTTTTCAGTTTCTTGTTCTTAATTTATGTGAACCTGTATAGTAACGCGGTCTGCCCGTATCATGGAAAGGCGTTTTCATTATCTGCTCGCTGCGATGCCGCCCGCTCACAGGCAACTTTCTACATCAATGAGCCAACGCCCGTGGAGCGTACACCGACCTCCCTCCTTGGCGGCATAACAGCTCTTGACCGGCCGGCTTCACAGAGGGCACCTCGGCCCAAGGTTTGCAATTTAACAAGAGGTTTCAAAATAACGAGACAAGAAAAGCAGCATACTTTTCCCGAATCACGGGAAAGAGACTGCTGCATTGCACTGCCGCCGGGTCTCTATTTCCTGAATGATTCTCCTGATTATTTCGCCTGCCACTGTCACGGTCACTGTCACGGTCACTGCTGACTGACTGACTGTTGTAACCACCTGGTTGAAGAGCTCACACACAATAAGCCATTGTCTGAAGAGACTGCAGTGCACCAGATGATGTTAGGATAGACGATGGCTGTATAGATGGGCTGTGGGGCACTTTAGACCAGCATGCGTGGACCCCGTCGGAAGGCGGCGCGGTTGTTGAGCGACGCGATGGGCAGCGTCGACCGCTAGCCAAAGCCGATCTGCGAGGGCTGTACAAAGCGCTTTTGCTCTCGCTTCTGCTGCTGCTGCTGCTGCTGCTGTAGCTGTACGGGTGTAAATCAAATTGACATGTCTGCTGCTCCGTGTTCATCCCATCGGACTGACAGCTTGCTCCTGAAAAATATTGCACATTCTGAACCCATCACGCAATGCTTCAGGTTGCCTTTGCCGATATGAACAGACCAGACCCGGCCGAATCTGAGCACCACACGGCCAACGTTGGAACCAAGCCCAATCCCAGGATAACCGACCGAGCCGGAACAGTAGCGTCCCACGCCCAGAGATTGACCGAGGGACTGCTGATGTATCTGCTGCCCATTTCTCGCTTGCCTTGACATCAGAGAGCCCTTTGCAGGCCCAATGAGGCCATTTGACAGGGGTGGACTTAGTCTCGAGCAGCAAAAGGCTCATGAGGGGCTATCCGTGGTGTAAATTGTTGTTATGGGTGGGTGAATCTTGCCGCGGCAAGCGGGCAAGATATTCCCCCAAAACTGCACGTTTTCTGCCGGCGGGCCGTGGTTTGCCATCTCAGTAGATACAAATTGTCTTGGTATAAAATTAAAGATGTGCCCGAGTCAAAACTCCGGTCAGAGAAGCATCCCGAACACGTGTGGTTCTGGTTGGCGACAACCGCCCGACGCCTTCAAGCTGAAAGCCTAGCGACGTTATCTGCCGGTTGAGAAAGTTGTGCCCGTCAAACACAAGCTTGGGGTGTCTCATCGACCGCGCAATTTCCTCCCACCGGACTCTCCCAACGGTTTCTTTGTCTGTTTGTATGCTTTCTAAAAAAATTATTCCGTTAACAGAGACTCGGCGAACAGGGCCAACAATTCCCCTTTGCCTTACCTGAACTATTACCCTGAGCGGCGTCGTACTGTAAAGCGTCCCAAGGGTTCAGTATGGCCACCGCGTTTGCACCGTCGCATGCTGCATAGGCGTCTTCGCTCACAGCCATACGAGAATCCACGAGGAAGGCCAGGCCTTGCAGGCTGGACTTGGCGTCGGCCAAGATGGTTGACTTGGGGACAATAGGATCAAACACTTTGACAAACACGCCATTAAGAATCAGGCTCCGGAGGAATGGGATAGCTGGTGAGTTGCGGGTGTCGCCCGTGTTTGGCTTGAAGGCGAATCCGAGCATCGCCACGGTCTCGAGTCCCGCACCGCCGGCGCCGCGTTGGAGTAGTTTCCTCGCGTAACGCTCAGTCTGGTGTCTGTTCAGGGTCACGATGCTGCCAAAGTACCCGGCCACCTCTTCGAGCGCGAGGCTCTGTGCCGTGTGTACGAGGTGGAGTACGTCTTTCTGAAAGCAGCTGCCGCCGAAGCCGATAGATGCCCGAAGCATATTGGGGCCTATGCGCCGGTCTAGGCCACAAGCACGCGAGACCTCGGTGACATCTGCGCCTAGCTCATCGCATATGGCGCTCAAGGCGTTGATGCTGCTGATGCGTTGAGACAGGAGCATGTTGGCAGCCAGCTTGGCCAGCTCACTGGAGCGAGTGTCCATGGTCACAATGCGCTCCCGCGGTACCCATCGAGCGTACAGCGCACCCAGGGCAGCGGCAGCGGCCTTCCCAGCCTCTGATGAGGAGCAACCAATCAAGACGCGATCCGGGTTTAGCAGGTTATCAATGGCGGTGCCCTCGGCCAAGAACTCCGGGTTGGAGAGGACCTCGTACTTGATGCCAGGGCGTATCCGTGATTGGAGCAGCCGCGCAGTTGTTTCAGCCGCTCCGCACGGGACGGTGCTCTTGTTGACTACGATGACGTCCTTTGTAACCAGGCTTCCTATGTGTTTGACTGCGGCGTTGAAGCTTGTGAGATCCGGCCTCCCCCCGGCAACGCCATCGCTATTACTCTCCGGTGTAGAAGGGGTTTCAACAGAGATGAAGATGACGTCTGCTTTGGGAATTAAGCCTTCTAAATCAGTCGAAAAGAATAGGTTCGGTCGAGGTCGTTTCAGGGTCTCCCGAACTACATCGTGTAGCCCGGGCTCGCTGATGGGTAGCCGATCAGAGTTCCATGCCGAAACTCGCGATTCATTCTTGTCCAAGACATAAACGTCGATCTCGGGAACTTGGAGGGCAAATACGGCACTGGTTGGGCCACCCTGCGCGGCGGCGAACGTCAGCTGGCCTGGAAAGAATACAGATTCGTGGCAGGTCAGCCACTGCTTCGATGGGGTGAGTCTTACCACGTAGCCGGCCCCAACGCAAGCGATCGTCTTCTTTCTTTGTGAAAAGCTCATTGTGAAAATATGAACAACTGAGAATACGTATCTTGTGGCTTCGTGTACCTTAATGGTAGTCTGCCGGTCTATAAAAGAGGTAGTGCCCGTGGGTTCTTGTCCGGCTATTAAAGCCGGACCTGGGCTTCTTGGTGACGTCCTGGAACCGATTAATGCCTCTGCTAACCTGATCAATGCGTTACTTCGTTGATGCAGCCATCGTAGCGGCATGGTTTCCATTGTAAGCGCCCCTGCATCAAGTATTTCTCTTTCTTTTTCTCAATAACCGCCATGGGCATGTCCAGGGCAACACGAAGTGTGGTTGCATCTTGGATGAGCGAGTCATCTAGCTACATGAGGACGATGGGACCATTCTGTCGAGGGCATAGAGGAGGCGTCGAGCCTTGCAGAGGGTGTGAGTCCAGATAGCTTCCACAGCTATAATAACAGACAGCTTTCCCGCCTCTCTGCTCCTATACTTCACTGGCAGAAACAACGTCCGCATTTCAAAAAGAAGAGAGAAAACGCAAGCTTGGAATTGCAAAGATTGTTAAGATGCCTACCGCTATCGTCACTGGTGTAAGTTGGAGTGTCTTTGAAACCTTGTCTTGACTATGTTCTAAATAAAGCCTTTCGTTCGCTGTAGGGAGCTGGATTTCTAGGGTCGCACCTCGTAGCCCTGTTGCTTGACGAGGGTTTTCACGTCATCGCAGTCGATTCGCTTTGGACCGGATCGGCTGCTAACGTTTCCAGACTCGAGAAGCACCCCAAGTTCACCTTTCTTCGGTGCGTATCAGAACCATATCTCAGGCCCAACGCACCTTTTTGCACATGACGCTTAACGATGCTTTGTAGCCACAACGTCACAGAGCCATTCCCCGAAAGCCTGGAGAGAGCTGATCGCATCTACAACCTCGCATGTCCGGCAAGCCCCAAGAAATTCCCAGAGGCACCCCTGGGGATCTTGGAGACTTGCTACATGGGAACCAAGAATGTCCTCGACCTAGCCTCCAAGACCGGGGCACGTGTCTTGCTTGCTAGCACTTCGGGCAAGTTAAAACTCGCAAATTACCCAGAATCCGAGGCTAACTGATCGTTGCAGAGGTCTACGGTGATCCGCTCGTTTGTCCACAGCCTGAAGAGTATTGGGGCAATGTCAACCCGTTCGGCGGGCGATCATGCTACGATGAGGGTAAGCGGGTGGCAGAGGCCCTTGCCTATGGCTATCGCCTCGAGCATAAGGTTGATGTCCGAATCGGGCGTATTTTCAACGCCTATGGTCCGGGCATCAGGCCCGACGACGGTCGTGTGGTTCCCAACTTCATAACCGCTGCTCTCGAGGGAAAAGACATAACAATAACGGGCGATGGAACGGCGAGCCGCTGCTTTCAGTATGCCGGAGACTGTGCCATGGGTCTGTACAAGCTGATGGAGAGTTCTGTCCTGGGTCCCGTCAACATAGGGCGTGAGGAAGAGACTACCATTGGAGAGATGGCCCGGTTGATTAACGAGATCGTCTCTAAGAAGACTGGTCGCCCAAAGGTGGGGATTCTGTATGGGCCGAAACCGGACGATGATCCATACAGAAGAGTTCCAAATGCGAGTAAGGCGAGGCGCGAGCTTGGCCATGAAGCCAGGACTGGTCTCAGAGAAGGGTTGGAGAAGACTGTTGATTGGTTTCTCGCTTTACCAGACTTCAACCTGCAGAAGGCTAAGCTTTGAGAAGTGGATAGACATCATTGGTATCAGATGTGACCGTGTAACACGATTCATTTGCTTAGGCCCGCACTCCGTGCCAGCCTCTTGAATGCATTACCTACCAGTATCAATCCTCAGCATCTCTTGGCAGACGACCCTACTAGAAGGCTCGTAGTTACAACACTATATCATTTAAGTTTTGGTTTACCTGCCGGTCATCAACTTGATACAATATTTGTTCTCAATATTATAAGGATTCCTACCTCACCCCCCCTGTGGTAATTGACCTTAGGTGTATCCTCTTTTCGAATGAGGTATGAAGAACCAAATAACCAATGAAACACCTAGGCAGGCAAGAATGTAAGGCTGCAGAGCAGTTACACCAAAGCGTTGCGCCAGCGCTCCAAGGGCGAAGGGTAGCAGAGAAGCCCCGCAGCCACCTAGGGCTGTTACGAATCCAATCACCACAACATGTAGATGTTCAGGCAATAGGCTGGTAACGGCGGCAACCGCGTGCGGAAACATAGGACCGATGAAGAATCCCTGGAGGCTGACGGCCGTAATGGACGCATAAAAGCTGGGAACCAGCCAAAAGATCAGTTCCATCGTCATGGCCATAGAAAGGTAAACCTTGAGGAAAAAGAAAAACCTTGTTAGCCAAGTCGGGGAGGGAAGAATCAGGTTTGATAGAAAGGCACCGGGCATGGTAGGGGCGTGGCACGCAATCGCCGGGGATGGGAAAGAACTTACGATCACTGCCATCTTGAGACCTAGGAGGTTGGTCACAAACGGCAACAAAATTCGGCCGAGAGTAATACCGAGCCAATATCCCGTAGCACCCATGCCACTTGCGAATGCCTCGCCATTTCGGATTCTGAGGAGAAACTCAACGACCCAGCCTCCAAGAGAGACCTCGACACCAATGTAGATGAGCACAAACAAGGCCGAGAGCCAGGCGATATGTGCTTCCGGTTGGGTCGTCAAGACCCTGCGTATGCTGGCGGACTTTTCGTGGGCCTCTGGCGAGCAAGCCATGTGCTCCCGGTAGCGACGCCCGGTGTGGTTCCAGAACGCCATGGTCAGAGCGAGCATCTCGACGAAAGATATGCCTATCTGGTGACATTTTTTAAGTGACTGTTGTAAGTGTTTAATCAGGTAAGAGAAGGGTAGGGGCGTACCACGATGTAGTAGAATGTATACCACGGCAGAGCGCCGCGGGTGATGATGGCGGTGGCGACCAGGGGACTGACAACCCCGCCTACACCATAAGCAGCGTGGAGGAATCCGAGAAGCTCGTTGGACCGGTCCAAATTACCTATCCAAGCATTCCATGCCGCATCAGACAGGCCATTCCCGAGGCCTCCCAGCATGAAGGAGACAACAAGTACAGGGAACGGGGGGTGCAGAACGTTGATGATGGCAGACAGGAGGTGGGCGCCGCCACACAGAAGGCCCAGGCCGCGCTGACCTAGGGCGTTGTGGAGTCTGGTGTTGAGAATTCCCGAGGAAACGTACCCGACCAGTGGCGAAAGGAACACCAGGGATACGATGGTGTAATCTATGCCATAGAATGACTGGAGCTGGATGACGAGGGCCTCGTTAGGCTAGGAACTGACTGGATGTGGCGGTCTGTGTGGGTGCTCCCACTATTCATGGATCGACTCACATAGGGAAGCATTGGCTGATTGTGGAGAAGGACGCAGGAAGCGTGTTAAAGTTAGCACGAGCAGTCATGACGTCCCTCAATCGAATGACTTGATATCCGGGGGTGGGACTAGAAGATTGAGCCGTATGATGGCCAATGGCCGCCAGGCTTGCTCCGACGTACTCCATATGCCGCATCAAAGATGCCGAGATTTAGAAGGCTCCAGAACGAGGCCATGACGCGGAAGACGTTGGAGCGGGGGTGATTCCATCTTTCTCGTGAGTTTGGTGTCTGCAGAGTTGTAGTAGTAGCAGTAGCAGCATCTGCAGTAGTGCTAGCCGTAGCAGCAGTAGCAACAGGTGGGTAATCTGCTCTTCTATCCGTCAGGTGATGACTGGTTGAGTCGTACGAGATTGCCGCCTGATTTGCGATGCTCGGACTCGGTGGGCTCGACATTGCTGAAGCTGATGGGGTTCCGTGCCGTGGTCGTTTTTTCTCGGCATCAAGCACAGGATGGAAGAAAATCAAGGACAAGTTGCAGTTATAGCCGCGTCATGCGCCTGATCTGCGTGCAGAATCCGAGCAAGTCCATTTAATGGCTACGTAATTACGAATAGGTGCTTGCTAGTCTCGCATAAAGTTTCGATTTACTTAGATTAACTCCACAGCAAGAAGAGACATAGGGTGTGGCGGCGGCTAGAAGTTAGGGCTCGTAGGTTAGCTTTAGAGTTCGTGGAATATGTTCTATAGGTACTTATAGGGGGGCTAGTGTACGGATAGGGTTAGGGTGATTGCTAAAATAGTCGCCCATTCCTTCCTATTTAGGTAGCCGCTAACTCTTTGGGGCCAAAGTGCTCTCACTCAGTGCGCTAGTACGAGAGGGGGGTTGGCTTAAGGTAACGTTAGTGCGAGTGCTAACCGGCAAACCGGCTAGAACGGGGATTCCCTTCCACACTTAATTAAGGTTCAACCAGATGGACATATCCATCTACATACTGGCTTAGCTACAGGGCGTCTCGTCCAATTACTATATCCTGTAACCCTTAGGTAGGTATCCATCCCATACTACGTCGAGTGAGTGCAACTGGACCCCACATATCCTCCACCCTCTCCATGATACCTTTTATCATATAATCATACTGATAATTGTTTACATTCAATACTGTGTACTTGTGTTGTGTCGTAATATAAGCCGTAATTGTGCATTGGCAATTACGGATCCGCTTTTGCCATCACATGTTGCAATAGGCACATTTGGACCAATTGATCTTCCCACACCTGCACCCATGTGCCCATACTCCAGTATGAGTAGCCTCTCAAATTAGGTGAAAAACGTAGGTACTCAAATGTACCTAGGTAGGTACTGCTCTTGTACCTAGGTAGGTACTGCTCTTGTACCTAGGTAGGTACTGCTCTTGTACCTAGGTAGGTACTGCTCTTGTACCTAGACATCCCCTCCGCACGAGGAGAGAAGATGATGGCACGATCTATACCCAAACTAAAACACTCTTCTTGACGTGGAGCGTGGAGTTGTGACCCACGTACCTACGTTGAGAATCTCGCTGGCCAGATTTGGGCTGGATGTGCACAAGAATCTGCAAGTACCCGTGCGTTTGTTTCTGAGGTGCTACAAGAAGTACGGGCAAAGGCTGTTGACTAGTCACCTGATGGGAAGGGCCTTTACTTTTGCCTGCTGTCAGAGTGGGTAGTTTGTCTCAACCAGCCTTGTTTCTCAAGTAGGTGTTGTTCTACCTACATAGCCTTTTGAAAGAAAGCCTTCTCTTGCCGGTTGTTGCTCATAACTGTCAGAACATTTATCCGCCGGTAGCAATGGCAGAAAACGCACTCGACTCCGAGCAGAACAAGGCCCGTATGGCCGCTGGAGAGCTGTACTACGCTTTCACTCCGGACCTTACTGCTGACCGGCGTCGGTGCTCGGCTGCTTGCGCGAAATTCAACCGCGCCGACGCAGTCTCTCGTAGAGAACTCGCACTGCTAGTGAAGAAGTATTGCTCTAGCCCTAAGCACCCCCATAGGCTTAGATGGTTTATAGCTGACCGACTGTATTTTCCTTCAGCATCCTCAATGACCATCGTCCTCTTCCCAAACCAGCCCCTACCCCCAAGAGGACGAGAAGAACCTGGCCGATGAGCCCTGGATTGATGGACCTGTAAAAATGGATTATGGGTACAACGTCAAGTAAGTGAGAACGCCCCGGCCTTCTCAATGTTTTTCTTCTGTCAGCTCTCGCTCACTCAAGATTCGCGGCATCTAGGTTGGGCAAGAATGTCTACATCAACTTCAACAGCGTATGGATTGACACGTGTACAATCGAAGTCGGTGATCGTACCCTCATCGGCCCCAACTGCTCCTTCTACAGCGCGGCCCATCCACTGGACCCCACCTTGCGGAACGGCACCGCGGGTCCCGAGTACGGAAAGCCCATCAAGATTGGCGCCGACTGTTGGTTCGGAGGCAACTGCATCGTACTTCCTGGTGTAAACATAGGTAGAGGTGTCACTGTTGGAGCCGGCAGCGTTGTGACCAAAGACGTTCCGGACTTCGTCGTCGTCGCTGGAAACCCGGCCCGTATCGTTAGGGATGTCCCGAGGACCTAGTCAGGTTGGTTGGTGTCGGCCACCTGAATGCCCAGCAAGCCATCGGATTGAAGTTTTACTACTACCCCTGCACTAGGCTGCCAAGCCTGGTAGCTGTGGTGGACTCCAAGACATGTATACATGTATACAGAACTTGCGTATTACATACGGTGGAAGACGTTACTCTCACTGAGGAGACATAGCGATTCATTATGTACCAAAGCTTGTGATGGCCGTCATCGTTCCCTACTCCCTTTTGTTGAAAAAGTCCACCTTCCAGCCGGCTTCCTCACTGCACGAACACTATGCCGGAACCCAGGGGCCCAAGTCTGCCCAGAGTTTGCACCTGTCCCCCCTTCCTCCCTCCCAAGAGAAGCCGTCAACAATTTGGAAATCGGAGACCCCTCCCTCTGGACGTGTCAAGTTCAGGTTCAACATTGGGTGATGCATTGAGTGATTCAAGGCCGAGCTCCCCAAACCCCACGGCAGCCAAAGTGATTTTTTTGCGGCAGAAACGTCATCTCCCATCCGGCTCACACCCGACACGGTATCCTCATCCAGCGTAGGATCTCCGTCGATGATGAACCGGCCCCATATGCTCTGAAACGTGATCCTGAAGCCGACGCTGGCATCAGTGCCGTCCGTGTCATTTCTGCTTTGCACATCTTGCATGAGAACGTCGAGGTCGTCATCGTGGAGTGCGGGTGGGGGCGAATACTGGTAGCGCCACGCCTGCTTCGCATTGCTTGAAGAGTTGCCGCCATTACCAGAAAACGCGTCCGCAAGGAACATGGCAGGGCAGATAAACGTGGCTTCGGCGTAGAGATTGTACGCCGCTTGCAGCCAGCCCGATGCCACTCCCGAGAGGCTCGTCGCGTACGGAGGTGCTAAGCCGTCGGTGCTGTAAAGAGGTCCCGAAGGCAGGTGCTCCTCGATTTTGTAAAGCCTCATGATGGCGGTTATATTCTCTTCACTCAACAGTGGGTAATTAAGCCGGAGGTGCGCGAAGAAGTCGTTCTGAGTACGCACATCTGTGGGGACAAATAATGTGCCTTCGTTGGCGTTGTTCTGCAACAGTCACACTTGTTAGTAGTCCAAACTTACTCCACGCGCAAAGTAGTCAATCAAAGAGACGCACCCCGGCGAGAATCGCCACGCCGTTCACTGTGCCCCCTGCAGCAGCTGTTCCGTCGGTCTTTGGGTAATGAGTTTATCGTCCGTGACGGGCAAGAAAGCCCAATGGCCCCATCTTGCCCCCATGCTTACGAAGGCACTCGCGTTTTGCAGAGTATTACTGTCCACGCTTTGCAAGCAGCCAAAGACGCTTCCGTTCTGCGTGGTCTTGGAATCTAAGCAACCAGCACGGGCGGCCAAGTCGTAGTATACTTGAGAAGGCTGCATATCATCGTATCTCCTACAGTTAAAAGATTAATGATACATGAACACGTGCCAAGCAGTTCATTCAGGGGGAGAAGACCACATCTGCTCACATACCATTGAGTTGGTAAATACGGACTTGAAACAATGGCGCGTTGGAAGAGTGAGGTTTCGTCAGAGCCATTGTTCGCCATCGTCATAAGCATGACGCCGCCGCCGCCAGCAGACTCTCCGGCAATAGTGACACGTTTAGGGTTGCCTCCGAATAGGCTGATATAGTCCCGCACCCATTCGAGCGCAAAATGCATGTCTTGGATACCGGCGTTGGGTATACCGAAATGGTCTACCTCAGCAGATGAAGCAAACCCAAACGCACCCAGTCGGTATTGTATGATGACCGTCACGAAACCATTACCTACCGTCTTGGCCATGTTCGAAAAATCGTAGTTTGCAGCCCAGTCCTGGCCATATCCACCACCATCTGTGTGGCGCTTATTAGTCATCCCCAACCCGGACTTGATCACGTAGTTAGGAGCATAGTTTATTTAACGTGACTTACGGATCCAGAAGAGCACTGGTAGTTGCGTCTTGTTTGCTGGGGCGAAGACGTTTAGAAAAAGACAATCTTCATCACCCATGGCGTCTCTTTCAAACGAGTAATCCTCAATGCTGCCGGCTGTAAGCGCCCGCATGCGGGGGCTAGTTATAATGAGGAGAGGCGTTCACTCACATTGGACCAGGTGGTGACTGGGGACACCTTGGAGGATTCGCAGTCGCCTGTAGAACCTTTTCGCTGCCCGGGCCCCGGGTTGGCCTCTTTGGGAGCTGCCAGCGATCAGGCTTCGAGGCATAACGCACTCTGTGATAGGAAAACATGGTTTTTAGCACCTAAAAACGCCTGGTATCACGCACCCAGGCTTCCTCATCGTGTTCAATATCCCAACTTACCCCCTATAAGTAAAAATATCAAATGAGGAATCATAGTAACCTTGGTAACGGGCATAGCCCAGGTCAACTATTGGTCCCTTGGGGGCAAGATCGCCCGAAGCCGCTGTCTGTTGCCTGATATACAGACCGCGCTTGGCAATTTTGTTTCCGTACGGATGGGCGCCTTGTGCAGTGGAGGCAGTGACCGACAACAAAGAAAGCAAAACTCGCAAGACTATCATGTTAACGATGATCACGGATATTCAAGCAAAGATGATGAGCTAGATCTGGGTGATGGCTTGACAATTTCTCAACCGATTCAACAGAATATTGCCTTGGCTTTATTTTATCCCTCCTACTACAAATACTATGTACTAACATGAATGCTACCTACTACCCCTCATCAACTAATTCGTGAATGCCCGACGAAAGAAGACTAGTAGCCGTCAGATACCCACTCCTCCTCCCACTTTGTTAAATGGGGCTAACCGAATTTGAATCAATACTCAAGTAGGGGTATAACAAGCCGGTATTAATACTAGATGCATATATCAAAGCTTAAATGTGGTATATTTACCACTCGCTGTAAAGCATTTAGAGAAGAAATCATTCACCTTGCTCAAGCTACAATGCTTTAGTAAACTAATGACAGGTTAGTAAGTTGTTCATGTCGTATCATGACCTGTATCGGACACCTGTAGATACTTAATACCTTGTTCCATACACAGGTACGTAATATAATAAGCTTTTCAGCCACTGAAGTATTGTCTGTAGCTATTCGTACCCCTACTAAATCCGACATCTTTAGCATAGCGGTGGGCCAGGACACTCCTCATTTCTGCTGGTACAATATGCGAGGTAACACAGTTGGTCAGTGTAGATACTTGCGGCATTTGATCACCAATCGGATCTCGGCTTTTGAGGGTACATACTTGTCATGATATGAAGATTGTGAGTCCACTTTTGACACGACAATACATGTATGCATGCAACACGAAACTAACTGAGTATTGCGTCAGCGGTTCGTTCAGTTCAGAGGGACGATGTGTTTAGCAGCCGAACTGATCAGTATGTGTAATTGACCTGTAAATACTCGTCTTTCCGAAGCACACCCGGGCAAGTCTCTAATTGTTTCCATCTTAAGAAATTTATTCCATCCATTTCATTTTTGCAAACCACTACTAGTAAGCAACACTGCAACAGTACAGTTCATCAGGCATGATTCCAAGCTCGAAACCCTTCACACCACCCAAGGCGCTACGGTACGTCGAGGATGTCCTCAATAATGGGAAACTGGCTCAAGGGCCGTACACCCAGAAATGCGAAGACTGGCTGCGGGACATGATGCCAGGGGGCAAGGCCTTTCTGGTCACTTCCGGAACAACGGCCCTCGAGATGGCCGCTATCATAATCAACATCCAACCCGGCGACGAAGTAGTGTTCCCCAGCTACACATTTGTCTCTACGGTCAACGCGTTCGTGGCCAGGGGTGCCAAGCCTGTCTTTGTCGACATTGAAAAAAACACCATGAACCTCGATGTAAACCTGGTCGAGAGCGCCATTACTGAGAGAACGCGGGCCATTGTTCCAGTTCACTACGCTGGTATTGTGTGCGACATGGACAGATTGATGGAAATTGCGTCCCGTCACCACCTTGTGGTTGTCGAGGACGCAGCACAAAGCCTGACTTCAAAGTATTGCGGTACATATTCGGGCACCATCGGCCACATCGGCTGTATCAGCTTCCATGAGACAAAGAACATCACATCCGGAGGACAGGGAGGTGCCGTTCTTGTCAACCGGCCCGAGCTGGTTGACAGGGCCGAAGTGGTTTACGACAACGGCACAAACAGAGTCCAGTTCCTTCGTGGGAAGCTGCCAATGTACGAATGGCAAGACGTTGGGTCGAATCACATAATGTCCGAAGTTCTTGCTGCCATTTTGTGGTCCCATCTCGAGATGGCGCAAGTCATTCAGCAGACCAGACTCAGAATTTGGAACAGATACCAAACCTCACTCCAGCCGCTCTCGGACTCTTATGGATGGTTCGACCTGCCAATCATACCTGAAAACCGCGAGCACAATGGACATATTTTCTATTTGAAACTACGGGACGCTTCAATCAGACCGAGGTTCGTGCAATTCATGAAAGAGCACGGAGTGTCTGTCATTGTGCACTACTCCCCACTGCATAAGTCTCCAATGGGGAAGAGAATAGGGAAGTTCGTTGGAGAGGATGCATTTACCTCGCTCTCCAGCCTCCAACTTGTGCGCCTACCTATTTACTTTGAGCTGAGCGAAGAGGATCAAAGCAAGGTCATCTCCCTAGTTCGAGCATTCTTCGAACGTGGAGAAGAAGCTCGGCTCTGAATCGTCATGGTATTGACGCCTCTGTCCCACAGGATTGGCCGATGATGAGTTAGATAGTCCGATGAAAGAATAAATTCAGATCTCTTTTTCATTGTATTGGACTTCTTGATGCAGCTCAGATCATCTTTGCACTGACTCGAGGCTCGGTGCTTGCCATACCTCTAGCCATAAGTGATCGGAGCGTCTGAGACCGTTGCTGACCTATGAGTTTCTCCACGCGCCCTTGTGGAACATTGCGTAACAGGACGTGTATGTGTTCCAAGGCCTTGACGCTCTGCCACTCTGCCTTCTGCTTAAACCATAGTAAATCCTCGCCCCTACGGCAACCCAAGATCTCTCCAAACGTGCTGTCCAGAAAGCTCTCAATGAGGTTTGCCATGCGCTCTGTTGGCAGTCCCGTGGCCGGATCCACTGCTATTTTACTTTTAGACCATACAACCAAGTGCATTATTCCATCTGCTAAATCATATGGCCAATCGTTCCAGATGATTTTCCAGTCGTCAGTGTGTCTAAAGGGAATATCATCGCAGGCCGTAATATTTGGCCAACGTAACCTCTCACGGCGAACATATTCAAGAACAGACTTGTGCATCCTTCTGATCCCGGCATGCCACATAATATAATTACGCAAGTCCTGGGGTGATCTTCTCAGTTGTCCCATCTCACCGGCAGCTGGGTTTAGTGAGAGAGATCATGATCAGTAAGGGTCCTGATTGGGCACAATGCGCATAGCGGTCAAATATGCTCGAGTTGGGACAACTCACTGATGATGGCCTTGGTTTCTTCCCAGGTGTGAGGCTCATGATTCTCGGACTGGCCACGTAAGACCTTGATGTCCTCGTCGGAGAGCTTGAATGGGGCATTCTTGATGAGCGTTTCGACATCCATTGTGGCTGGCGCGGTTAAGCGTGTTTTGACGGTGCTCAGTATAAGTGAGTTGGATTCCCTGAAACGAGGATATTGCCGATTTGGATCCATCCCCAACCAATATATGTTGTCTTATATCCTTTCGGGCGCGACTGAACCACACCACATCAACTGAGGGGTAGAGCTAATAAGAAGCTCTTTTTTTATTACATGACCAATAGTCCACATAGCCATCTATGCTCAATATATTTCAGTTATACTACATGTACCCGTCTACGTAGATGTACATCTGTCCCACTTACTAGTAGGCTGGTAAAGCTTGAGGAGCCTCACAAAGTAACAGACGTACTTACGCGTGTACTGCTCTTGTACCCCATGGCATGACGGGAAAAGGTGGGTATGACTGGGTCTGAATATCGTGGGGTAAAGTCACACCTGAAGGGATACTGACTATCCCAACCTAGTTAGGTGGGTAAGTCTTGGTAGCAATAAATCGACACGTATTGACAAGGGAGGGCTTGGAAGTGTCCATACTGGCCAAACTTTCTGCAGTAGGAAAGCAAGAATCCTTGGTGAACTATGTTGTCGACCCACCTCTAACACAGCACAGTACGAATACTCACTTCCAGAATGACCGAGAGCTAAGAGCTGGTGCTTGGTTTTGTATGCATATTGTACTTCGAGAAAGCCTTGGTGCGGGATTCCAATCCAACCCTCTAGGTTCCAGTTGACGCGCTGTATGTAGAAATGCGGGATTAACATCGGGATGACCGAAAGCCCTCATCTCACGCATACCGCGGCTAACTTGCTTAATTGTTGACCAGACGAGATATACCTGAGTGGACTGGATGACAGGGAGATGAACGAGGATATTTATTGAGTCAGGAGCTGCCTCCTCGTCATACCTAGTCTTGCTGTACATGTACGGAGTACATGGCTCAATTATAGTTACAATCATCAATTTTCTTCCAACATGTCCATGCAAGTAGTGACCTTGTGGTGCACTCTGCACCCGCGAGCGGTAGAGAGAGCGAGGTATGCAATCTTTGAAATACTGAGCTTTTTACTACAAAGTCACATACCGTTGCGATGGGACTGACCGTGTGCGTATATACCCAGCTTCGTAAAGTTCTGGTCGGCCTCGCCGCCCAGGTTCGCGAAATCGAAAGTACTTGTCTGCGATATGAGGTTTTTGAAAAGACCGAAGAGGAACTCGGTGGGTCTCGCAAGGTGGTATTCCACCTCCTCGAGCAGTGAGTTGGGCTCCCGTTTCTGTTGTCGATCTCCAGTCGTCTTCCTCCATCATTGGTTAGATACGTGCCGGGTTTACTAAAAATAACTAGATGGTCGGCTCAGGCGGATCTGGACAGACACACGCAGAGAGACTGGCTGGTGGCTATCAGGAAACAGTTTGATGACGGCCTGTTGGCCCGTGAAGAGCTTATTGAGAGTGTAAATAAAATAGGGGGTTCTCAAGCCGTTCGTAGGGGAGAAAGAGCGGGAAAGCCAGTGGCAGATGGGTCGGGATCTATGTGCACACAGTCTAAGTAGCTAAGAATCAGGTAACTCCCAAGCGCGTTTTTTGGATAATATATTGCTCATCCTCGAAGACACTGGTTGGTTCGCGAGCTGCGCCCAATACCACTTCGAGATTTTAGCTTGACTAAGCTTGAATCTATGGGTACGTATTAATATGCGGGTGCCCTTTATGAACTAACATAAACAGGCACAGGATCGCTGTACTGAGTTTGAAAGCATTACGAGTTCCAAGTCACAACCAGGCATCTTCGTTTCCCGATCGACGAAGAGGAGAGATGACCACTATCTCACCCGTCCAAGACTTGGAATACATGTATCCGCCGGAGCTCCAGCTAGAACTCGTCCAAGTAGTACGTTTTTCGCAAGAAAGATCCCGTCCTCTAAGCCGCCAAGCTGAACTAACGATCTCGAACCGTCTCAGTTCTTCCGCCATGGTGTGTATATTAGATGATGTTTATGGCACCCCATGCTGTGGGCAACTTACCTTTACTGACTCTTTGTGTGTTGGGAAAAAAGGCGAGCGCACGCCAAACGAGACTCGTTTTGAGAACGTGAGTGTTTGATATGTAATGCTGAGTACCCTTGATGTCGTTGCTTACCCCTCGGCAGACAGGTTACCAGACAGGTAAAACAGTCTTGGACTGTTTTCTTCACTACAGAAAGAACGAGAGGTCCTAACTTCAATTTCTGTGTCAGACTGGCCCTTCAATGTGTCTGCCAAGGCTCCAAAGACCCTTTTCCTTGGAACTGGACCAAATTTGATCCCCATCAATGACGAGATTAATAAGCCGCTGTTGCCCGATGGTAGACGGAACATTTACTGGTCTGTGAAGTCATCAATTGTTCGAGGCTTTATTAGTACTGTCAACACTCACAAGATAATAGTGACAAAGGGGAGTTGACGGACAGAGGCCGGGCCAGCACTTTGGAGCTTGGGCGCCAACTTCGCAGGCTGTACATTGATCGACTGAACTTCATGCCCCAGACGCTTCGTTTTGGCCATCTTTATCTCAGAAGTACGCAGTACCAACGGACCTTTGTCTCACTGCAGAATCTTTTCCGCGGCTTATATCCACCGGAGTTTGTCGACGGTCCGCTGGATGATGTCTTGGTCGCTGTAGCAGATCCTAGACATGAGACGCTCCTTCCCCCAGAGTACCACGATGAAAGATTTGCTCAACTACTCAAAGAGTTCACGAGGCAAGCTGCAACGAAATGTTAGTTGTGCAAAGGAGCGCTTACCTTCTCAGCCCCCTCCAACCCACAACCCAAAGTCTGCAGCGTCATGACACTAACAAGAATGATTTCGCCGAACAAGGGAACGACTCTTCCGAGGTAAGATTCTTAAACGCTCGGATAGGCCGGTGGCTACCTGGGGGCGGTCCCGTGCGGGTGGACACCCAGCCGCTCAAGCTACACGGCGTGCTCGATACAATAAACGCAGTGGCGGCCACACCTCGACCTGAAGACTTCCTCCCTCCAGAGTTCCTCGATCCGTGTCTACGAGCCATCATGGAGAAGATTTGCGCCGAAGAAGAGTTTGCCGGATATGCCCACAGTAAGGAATTCCGCAGCCTAGGTGTCGGTTGCATGTTGCAGGAGGCTGTGCAGCGTATGTCTACCGCAATCAGTCGGACCGACCAGCCGCGTACCGTCGGGGATAATCAGCGAATGTTCCTCTTCGCCTGTCACGACTCGACTATCGCAGGTACCCTGGCCTCTCTCAGCGCTATGAAGGACCCGGATTGGTTCTGGCCTCCGTACACCGCCTATATCACAATGGAGCTCTTTCGTTACGTTGGAGGAAACGTTGCTCACAGCAGCACAAACAAAATAAAAGTTGGCTCCTGGTTTGTCCGCCTGAACTACCAAGGTCAACCTGTAATACTGCCACGCTGCGCTGAAATGTGCAGCTATCTGCCTGGCTGTAAGGGCGTGTACACGTTTGTAAGTAAACTGACGCAGTTCTTAACGAAATGAATTATGCATGATATTAATCTGTATAGGAATCTCTAAGAGTCCTCGTTAACGAATTTGCACCTATTAAGGAGGGGGATCTTTTAGGCTTTAGTACATTAGTAGAGCCTAAGAAACTTCTACATAGACAAAGGTGAATTAACATCGTAGTGTCTATATACCTAATAAGAACCTATGGCTACTTATTAATCCCTAAAGTGTTATAAAGATTATTGTTTGCGAAAGTGTTGTAGAAATTTCCCCTGAAGTGAGCTTTAATCTATCACTATGCCTTAATCAAATACATTTAGATTTATTAAGGGTCTGTATACTTATATATAGTGTAATTAAGGCCAGAGGACTCCCTAAATAGCAATACTTAGTATAACAAAGATAAGCAATTAACCTCTAGTAACCTATGGCTGCCTTCTATTCCCTAGTATGAAAGTCTATACCATCGTTACCCTAATTTAAACCTGTACCACCTTATTCTAAAACAAACATTAGCTATCTATTAATAGAAACCATATTATCAGATTAAATACTTACCTAAAGTGTTCTTTTAGTATGCCTACAGTGTAGCCACAAGCTCCTGCATATGCTCAACCTCTTGCTTAGCCCACTGTTTTGATGGGAAGACTTGATGAGTGCCGATTTTCCATCCTTTCTCATAATGGTTTGATAAGATATAGATGCGACTGTATTCATGGTTAATAGCTGTAACAACCCTTTTAATCGTTGAAGATTTCATATCAAGATATTTTTCGGCTTGATATATATTGTCCCCGCTGTGATAGTATGCTGCAAGCAGTATTTTTTCCGCAAAGACATCAGTAGCAAATAGGGCAACTGTGACTAGGATTACTTTAAGATTCATAGTAGATAGGGGAGGATGTTGAGAAAATATGTAGTGTAGGAGATTAGAGTAGTAAGGGAATTAAGAGTCTATGATACTATGTGTAAAAAGCTGTGTTGATGAGGTAGATAAAATCAAGAGGCTCATGTGCAATTCTCAGTCTTTATAACTTACTGTTGCGATGCCGGTCACCGCCGTCACCTCGGAGATATCGGGTTAACGCTGATATCTCAGCCGCGGGGTTTCTCCGCGGCCCGGCCGCGGATCCACCGCGTAGCCACAGTGAAGTCCACCGCTAATTTAACACGGCGGCCCGCGATAGTTGCTTCTTCTTTACGCATAATAGACCCTATTCTTAGACCCTTTATTTGTCACTAAGACCCCGTTAATACCACGGTTAACTGTATTATTACACCTGTGATACTAACATAAACCTTAGCTATATATTAATAGAAACCCTACTATTAGATTACTTAAATACTTACCTAAATTAAGTATTCTTTTGGTATGCCTACAGTGTATAATACAGCCCTCCTGGCAGCTATTCTGGATCTGACAGGGTAAATAGGCTGTGGGCAGCTGCTGACCTAGAAGGGCAGCAGCGACGTGAAGAGACGCGGCGAAAGAGTAGAGTTAAATAAGCAAAGCGATAAACAACGAGGCAAATCAGCAGGCGATAAATAATAACATAAGCAAAGTAAACGTAGGTGTAACGAGGTTAATTCTAGAGATCTTGACCCTTGGGCTAAGGTGCCTAAGGGCACCGTATATATACCCTTCTGAGAGGTGGAGCTCCCAGTGGGTATCTACGGCGTTTATCTATCTATGCTTATGCCAGTGTAGACACAAGCTGCTCTAGAGACTTAAGCTCGCTCTGAGCCTGCGGCTGTGTATCGAAGACTTTATGAGTGCCGACTTCCCACCCTTTTCCACCAGCTTTCACGCTGTACTTGTCTGTGTATCCGTTGGCAATACCTCTAAGAACCTTATTAAACTGTGCGGTTTTCATCTTTTTATAAATTGCGGCTTTTTCTATATTCTGCCCCTCCCGATAGTATGCTGCAAGCAGTAATTTCTCCGCAAAGACATCGGTAGTGAAGAGGGCAACTGTGACTAGGATTGCTTTAAGATTCATAGTGGATAGGGGAGGATATTAAGAAAATATGTAGTGTAGGAGATTATAGAGGAATAAGGGAATTAAGAGTCTGCGATACTGTGTGTAAAAAGCTGTGTTGATGAGGTAGACAAAAGAAAGAGGCACATGTGCGATTCTTGGGATTACTCTTAGTCTTTATAGCTTATAAAATTCTCTTTTAGTATGTATAGTATGAATGTAATTAAGGTGCGCGACTTGCTAAGTTGCTATTACACACGACTCGCTATACATATGCATTGTTTTTTTAAGAAAACAATTCCGTAAAATTAACATTACTACCTGGGGTGCTGTGGAGCCCTAGTGTTGATGTAAACTCCTTAGTAACCACCTAAACTAGGTAGTTTTCATAGAAAAGCTTCTCCGCCGAGGAAGCGCGGCAACACCGACAATGAAGGAGTTCCACAGTTGTTAAAGCGTCGGCCGTGTGCCCCGCACGGGCCTTCCGGGCCGGCTTGGCCGACATAGACATTGCCGCTAGGTAATGTCGGCCATACTTTAGCATCACCCTGCTAACTACCTATGCTTGCAAGACCTCGTCCCTACAGCGTTAGCAACTGGGTTCTTGATGAGGGGGCCACCTCGGCCCAATGATAGAGGGGAAGGGTCAGATTTACCTCGGTTCCATATTTTCGCCATCGATTTCTGGGTAATATCCTCTAGTAGCAGTAAGCTTAGCGCGACGCCCGGGGGAGAGCATTGTTCGGTGTCGCCGAAAACAATGTGAGGTTAGGCCACAACACTTCCGTGACAAACCGCAATCGAGGGAAGTCTCTTAAATAGCTTCATCGTAGTAGAACAGCTCGAGGGCACACAAGAATGCACAAAGAGTTAGAGTAGCCACATCATGTGGGACGCAACCAGTGAGAGCAATATTAGTGATCTATTGCGCGAGGTTAGTTGTGTAGAAAAGTCAGCCCAGCAATAGTGGACTGGCTGCCACTTTCACTATGATCTGACTATTATGAACTTCTCCGGAACCTGCTTCTTGCACATTCGACCATACCCATTGGAAAACTCGGGATCCCGTCCGCTCTCCCATAGATAAGCCAGTCAGGGGAGGCTCATCTAGAAGAGTAGGATCCCTACTGACTCAGCATGCTATACAGTGCCTGCTGCTCTGCTGCCGTTCGGTTTACTGTCTATAACTACTTTGTTTTGTCTACCTACCCTAACGAAATTATCCTTCTCTTATGCCCCTGCCTCTTTCCTCCCTTAACCTCTTAGTATTAACTTATTACTATTTGTAGTGCTACCCCTTAGTCTCTATTATACTTAATGTCTTATAAGGTGTGTACCTATACGTTGCTGGACGATGAGTTCAATTCGCAGAGTATGGCAATAGAGTTGGATCGGCGGGGTGTTTAGTGCGGTACCTAAGGGCAGATTTCCTATTCTATGATTTCAGTGCAGATGGGTTCAATTGAACGGATATCTTTCACCAAAGTGCAACAATACTACCATGTCTGAGAATCTACTGCTGAAGTGACAAATTCACGTGAGCGGAAGGTTGATTGACCGAACTGCCAATGGGTTGAAGTGGGGTTGTTCGCGCGCGAAGGGGTGGGTTAGTTGAAGTGAAAGTCCTCAACGGTAGAAGCTCTCAAAACACAACATAAGGCCAGAGGCCCAATCTAAATTATATATAGAGACTAATTAGTATAGCTAGCTACCTTTTTCTTTTCTAAGTCACTTTTTGTCTTTAATTCCTAGTCTACTTACCCCACCTAGTTATATTACATAGTTAATCTTTCAAGAGGCTAGTAATTTTATCTCGTATACTAGTACTACTAATCCCTGCTATAAGCAATATGGAGAGGCCGAATTACCCACCCTAGGCAAACGTTTTTATGGGGCCGGGGGCAGCTCTAGAGATTTCTGCAGTTGTGAACCGAGTAAAGGAGTCGATCAGGTCTTAGGCTGCAGCCTTCAGGCGTGCTAGGGCCGTCCCAATAAGGGCGTCTAGGCCTTTTGCGACGAGGTCTAGGGCTTCATCTCAGAGGGCTCCGCCTTCCCGAGGCTGTTGAAAGGCGGTAGTGGCCAAACGTGGCCCCCTTCCCAAGGGCCTGGTAGAGGGGTAGGGGGGAGGCTAAAACATAAATAAACCGCCATCCTCATGGCGATTAGCAATGCCTTATTCCTTAACAACAGCCAATTTTCATAATCTAAATTGGCGCAATGAACTTAGTTCTATTCTTGTTGCTAGCCCTTGGCTTCAGGCTAGTCCTGTCCCAAACCTATATTTGCCGGCCCATGACACTAACAGGACCCAAAGCTTTACTAGCGGCGCGTCACTTGACCCTAAACTTCGTCGAGACCAAACTGCGCCTGTATCAGATTTCTGGGGCCAGTACTCCCCATTCTTTACTGTACCCTCAGACGTCGACCCAGCTATACCCCCAAAATGCGAGATCACCTTCGTACAGTTCTTATCACGGCACGGCTCTCGTTATCCTACTGCAAGTAGAGGATCGGGGTATCAGGCGCTCATTGAACGCATTCAAACTAGTGTCACCCATTACAGCGACGCCTTGAAGTTTATCAAGACCTACAAGTACAACCTTGGTGTCACCCAGATCACTCCCTTCGGTCACGAGGAGCTGGTTCGCTCTGGACAATCATTTTACACGCGGTACCGGGTGATTACATCTGAAAATGAGCCGTTTATTAGGGCCGTTGGAGAGGCCCGTATACTTGATTCAATCTCTGATTGGAAGCAAGGTTTCCATCGATCCAAGATGGCGGATGGCCACCACGTGCCTGACGGTCCTTCCGCCGGTCCTGTGCTTGTACTCCCTAAAACGTACCAGAATAATACACTAAGCCACGGCCAGTGTACAGCATTTGAGGAGAATGGCCTCTACTCAAACGAAAAGCTCGGCAAGCAAGCGCAGGATTCGTGGCTGAAGCACTTCACAGCCCCAATTACACGCCGGCTTAATGAGAACCTGCCTGGGGCAAAGCTTACGGCTGCAGACACCATTAAGCTAATGCAGCTATGCCCATTAAATACAGTAATAAAGGGTCAACAGTCTCCCTTCTGTAAGCTCTTTACTCTAGAGGAGTGGAGAAATTTCGAGTATTTCGAGACGTTGGGCAAATATTACTCCTTTGGTCCGGGTAACCCGCTCGGGCCAACGCAGGGTGTAGGCTTTACTAACGAACTGATTGCACGGTTGATGCAACAGCCAGTAGTAGACAGGACGAGCACGAATTCAACACTCACTAGAAATCCAGCAACATTTCCACTCGACAAAAAGCTATACGCTGACTTTACTCAAGGCAACACTATAGTGTCTATTCTAAGTGCACTAGGACTATACAATATCCCACTGGATAAGACGAGGAGAATGCCAGCGGAGCATGTGGGGGGTTTCTCAGCCAGCTGGGTGATTCCGTTTGCGGCACGCATGTATATTGAGAAGATGAAGTGCGCTGGTACAGAAGAGGAATTGGTCCCTATTTTGGTCAATGATCGTGTGATGCGGCTGCCTGGATGTGGCTCTGATCAGCTGGGACGGTGCAAGCTGGAGAGGTTTGTGGAGAGCCTGGCATTTGCGAGGGGCGGAGGGCGCTGGGATATGTGCTGGCGAAAATAAAGCCAATCATGCACGAAGAGAACGAGAATTAATACAATTACTACTAATTCTAGCTTTTGGTATCTACCTAGTTTGGCGTTTCCACTAAGATAGTGTTTGATTGGTGGTTGGTTATATGTCGCATATACGGGTCCAGATATTATATAGCAAAAACGGTCTACTCATTCTACCTGTACCACACCCCACCGGGATTCTAGTTGTTAACGCGGTGAAATGGCCCAGAAACCCACAAAAAGGTTGCCTTCCTTATGATTTCAGAGGACAGGTACCTCTATAGAGTTACGTGATCCCCCACGTACATCCTTTTAGTCAACATAATTGAGATGCAAGAGTACTCACTCTTACTAGATATTTAGTAGGAACAGAGCGTGCCTATTCATATGATGTATGTACGTGGGGCTTGTAACGAACTAACCTTTAGAACCCCGGCGGGGTGTACTGTCTAAAATGAAATCTAGTCGGCTACATTATATTCCGCTCCTTCCGTTTCAAGGAGCAGTGCCCTCCAGTTTAGGTTGTTAAAACCGTCATGGAAGAGGCCCTCTTCGCTCCATCTAGATGATGCCAGTGAAGGCCGGATTAGTAGTTGGGTCGGTGACTACCAGCGAATATCTGGTGTTGTATGTTGTTTCGTCATTTTGTTTTGGGACGGAGCTGATGGAATGTTGATAAGAGAAACATGATGCCATCACTAGATTGCTAGAATGCAGGTTTCTTCCCAGCAGCGTACGGTGTCTTTCATTTTCTCATCCCGTTACCAAACCCGTCGAGTGTGAAGATGGCCCAAAGGATCGATATGCCTTGCCTACATCTCTGTGTCTACTTCCTACCACTAGTACCACCAATTAAGCTTCATGAGCCCCCTCGCTGCACCTTTCCACCTCTGAGATGCTGCTCAATTTATCTTCCTGCAGCATCGGTGCTGATTTTTGTGGATGTGATACCAATCGGTTTGGACGTCCTTCCTAGTGACATAATCAATATTAATAGGATACGTTAGGGGAGGGGAGGGGACGTCACATCACGCCTAAAGGACTTACCGTCGGCTACTTTCCTGCTTCCCTCCTACATCATCACGAATCGTCAGGTACTTAATCACCTGCGAGCCGGCTCAATCATCACTCCTTCAGTTATCCTTCATGCCGTGACGATGCGCACCACTCTTGCTCCGCTATGCCTTTAATCTATCCTACTACCGTCTCGTGCCTCCCAAACAGGATTCCAGTGCTGCCTTAATTGGTTCGTTAGGAAAAACCACACCTTCTACTTCTTATTACTAGTTTCTATGTTCTAGCTAATTAGGGCCTGCTCTGACAGAGTATAATTATCTACTTACTTAGGCATCTTTATTTAATTAATTAATATGTTATATATATAACTAGAAGTCTACTATAATAATTTTCTACGTCTAAGGGGAAATCTCTGAGGTAAAATACACGTAACATTAGTGGTTCCTTATTTAGGTAGGCGTGACAGTTAATCCGTCACATTGGTGAGTCACGTGCCCCGGTACGTACCCTGGCACGTGCGCGTCGTGGGTTATGGACCTAACCAGTCGGATAACCAATCCGCCGGGTCACACCTTTTGGGGCAGTGGGTTAGGCACTGCCTTCCTTGGCTTGTGACAGTAGGGATATCTATCCTAACAATATCGCTAATATTTATATAGCGGTATTACCTATTCTAGCTAATTAATATATGTTGAGCGAAGGTACGAGATAAGCAAAGTGGTATATTATCTAGAAAGGCTACTCCCGTGGCTGTTGCTGCTGTGGGCCGGGCTGGGTAACCCCCAGCGGGACTAAGGGATTTAACATTGCCAGTAAGGACAGGGGTGGCGGACATAACCTAAAATGACCAATATTTCCTTAATCGCTGTGTATCTGCTCTGGGCTCCCCTAAATCCCGTCCCACCGCGTATCGATAGTGGCGGGCGGTAATGGGGTGTCTATATTCATAACCTGAAGTGCATCGCAAAGTTACTGCTAGCATCAAAATCAATTAAAGTGGGTAGGCGCACCCACGAAGGCGAATGGTGGCGGTAATTCTGGTGTGTTTCTTACAGTGACAGTGGTGGTTGTAGTAGGTTACGGTAGCATTAATGAAAGTGTACGGTGGTAATAACCGCACTTAGCTGAATAGATAAGGTAGGTAGGTATATTAAGATGTGTAATGTAAAATGTCTCTATCTATAGACAAGGTGTTAGAAATAGTTAAATAGATATTTTATACGATAAATATAAACACTGTGGTAGTCATAGTAATCTAGGCTTCAATGTCCCTTTCAGCTCTGTACCCTCAAGTTCTCTAGTTACAGTCATCTACTTCACAGTACTTTCTTTTAACTACCTTTTCCTAAGGTCCCTCAAAATGAAGCCTCTAATTATCCTAAGTTCCATTCTACTTGTGGTTCAGGCTGAGAAACGTTGCTAGTGAGTCTTCTTGTTAATAAGAGTTTACTATATACTAACATAGCCAGTTGTTACAAAGAAAATGGTGAATATGATGAGAATCTCACCTATAGAGCCTGCGATACTGCTCGACGTCATGACGTTAGACACGGTCTAGATCACAAGTTTGATGTTACTTGTTTGACAACTATGTTGCCTGAAACCTGGGATAAGGTAAGTACATTAAGCCAACAGTATTAGAAAGTAAAAGTAACGTTATACAGTGCTGTCGTGCAAAGGATGGAGCTTCTTCTGGGAAGTGTCATTATTAACGTAGTAAAAGGGATCTCTTGCTTATAAGGGCTATAAGGGGAGTAGGCCTACTATAGACAAACCTACTGCATACCTAGCTACCCTACCTCTATAGGCAGTAATAATCCTTACACGTAAAGGCCAGGAGTAAGGCTATACAGCACATGTACTCAACACACATTGTTTGCTCTAGGAACATCAGAGTAATCACCTATTTAAGGGCCTGTAAGAGGGATATATCATATATGTTACAAACAGGTCAGGGCAACAAACCACACCCCAAAGTAAAAGCTTTAGTAATAATACGCTTGCGTTATTATCCTATGTTCTGCATTATATAGTTACGCTAGCGGGCCTCTGGCCTTCTTCTGTATTTTAAGAGCTTCTACAGTTAAGGACTTTCACTTCAACCAAACTGCCTATTCGCGCGCAAACAGCCTCACTTCAATTCAGCAGTAGATTCTAAGATATAGTAGTATTGTTACACTTTGATATCGGTTGAATTGAATACATCTACACTGAAAGCCACAGACTAGGAAACCTGCCCTTAGGCGCCCTGCTAAATGCCCTGCCAATCAGACTCCGTTGCCATCCTCTGCAATTTGAATCTATCGTCGTCATCCTCTACAAGTTAATCCCATCACCGCCGCTTCCGCTGAGCGACGGACTTTGACGTCCAGTCGAACCTCCACAGCGTCCCGAATCGACCCGACCGATCTCTACTAACGTCAGCAAATATCACGAGAGCAACGACTGCATAACTCACATACCTATAGGCAATTACTATGAAAGATCTATCGTATCTAGATCTAGTCTAGTAATATCCTAGCAGCTATATATATAATAGTAGTAAAGTATGTAGGGTTATTAGCTAATCCTATCTTCTTTAGAAGGCCCTTAAAGTCCTCTATTAAATAATATCTCTAGCTTAATTACTAAACATCTTAGGAGATATAAAGGTTATCTACCTTTATAGTGTTACGACCCAACAGGCTACAGGTAACAGTCGCCCCACTAGACCCTGGGAACGCGGGCGGCAAAACGTCTCGTAGACTAACGGAAGGATGACTCCCCACGGAACGAAGAACTATGGACAAGTCACGTGAGGATAGGAAAAGATAGGATCCATACGTAGGTAACACGGGAGCTGTATGCTTGGCATACGGGCCCTGTCTTCTGGGAATACCGAGGCTGTACCAGCGGGGTACAGGCTAGGAGAATAGGACTTATATATAGGATAGACTTAGATAGACTTTAGGATAGACTTCTATAGCCTAACCCTATGCGATTTATTCATTATTATACGGCTTGTTAACGATGAGAGAGCCTAGCTATAAACGAAGCTCCGCTACGTGGATGTAATGTATAATTACTAGCTGCAGTAAAAGACTGCTGAAGGGAGAATTCTTGTCGAGTATTATCAGCCCGCCGGGATAGCTGACGGCAAGGCGAAAGCCCTTTCGCCATAACATTTCGTTTAACACACACAGCAACTAAATATGTGCGACTAGTAAACCCGCCTTAAGACTGCCCGCACAAGCGAATAAGCCACAGACTATTCGAAGTGGCTCGCAATAAGAAAGTATAAAGTATAAGTGTAACTGCCGCTAGAGGAATAGGTAGCCGTAAGGCAGTACTTTGAGAAGAGTATAATGTTAAAGTGTAGAGGAATTAGTGAGAGTATTCAACAGCCTGTTTCACCTGATACGTAGTATTCTCAACATAAAAGTCATGTATTTAATGTCTATACCAGCAGTTCCCGTCGTATAGATATTTCTATATATCTTAGTATGTCTTTATGCATAAGATAGCATAAACTTACGGTAGTCTTCTAGTCTTCCTTATCGCAATTTAGCAGTAATTTGCCCTTATCAGGTCGCCATCCAGCAACTTCCATCGTATAGACATTTCTGTCTATATTAGTATGTCTTTATGTATAAGATATTATAGTAAACTTACGGTAGTCTTCCAGTCTTTCTCATCGTGATTTGTTGCGCAGTACCTTGCCCTTAAGTGTCCACCGACCATTCTACACGCGGATTTTGTATCTATGTCGGAAGGTTCACCATTAGTGAGGGTACAACTAATGGTATGTTAGTAAAGCTATTTTATAAGGCATATAATATAGTAAGGAGTCACATACCCGCAAACACGAACTCGGGGAGCTGGATAACGTGGAGGACGTGCTGCTGAAGCTAGAGGAATAGTAACAAGGACGTAAAGTAAAGTAAGAGCTTTCATTATAGGGATTAAGCTAAGGACAAAGTGTTAAGTTAAGGATAGAGTATAGCTTAAAAAAGGTAATTGTTGTTATCTAGACTCTAGAAATAAAAGAAGGGTTAAATAGGTTTATATAGTTTATAAGTAATATGGTCTTAGAAGCAGGATACTAAGAAGCAAAATGAAGGGGCAGATTTAGTATATGAATTCAGAATAACCCTCGAGGAGGAGAGTGATACCCATGGTCTATATGTAGGCCAGCGAAGTACACCACTTGAGCATTGGCCATGCAGCTAGCTATTTGATTGGCTAACGACTTGACTAATCTTTTGGCCGAGCAATAGACTACGTAGTATAGGATGTTTTATTCTGTGGACGTGAACTATGTCCGGCTGCGGCTTATTAATAAGGTACGTAAAGTACAATACATATGCTCTCTATTTTGTTTTTAAAAACTAAAGACATAATTAATTAAAGTTTAGTAGCATATTATTTATTACATATTAGATATAGTAATATAGTGGTATAGCTAGACCCTTACGGACTATAGCGGTGGCTACACTATATTATAGTTCTAAAGTATAATTATTGATACTATAGACTTTTATCTAGGAAATCAATAAAGATGCATAATTCTCACAAAGACAGCCTACAAAGCAATCATCTCTAATGCCACAAGAAACCGCTTTCTACAACGAGCTTCCTTGTGGATTGAGTCACGAAGCTGCATTTAGAGCTTTAGAAGCGCCTCGCTTTAGAATATCTTGAAAGAAAATAAGCCACTTTCAACCCTATGAGTTGCTCCGTAGGCGAGATCACTTTGTGATATTAAGAAATTAATATAGACGCATAAACCTTATAGACATATGAAGCTTCTATCCTCTTATTAGCTAAGAAAAAAGGTACACACAAGTCGGTCTCCTCAAGTGAAAAGGAGACTATACTCAAATCTGACCCCAAAAGCCTCAGGAATAACAACGTCGGGCAGCGCGCTCTCTTGGGTTTCGCGGCACTGCTGAGTCTGGCGTTGCTCTTGGTAGCCTGTATTGCCGTCGCTAATGCATGGCCGTATGGGCGAGCCTCGACACCGGCGAAAGAGTGTTACAAGTCTTTTCTCTCATTCACCAGCTCGAAACGCTGGTTCTCGAGGTCGTTTGGATCTTTATCAGCGTCACGATACGAGCTACATGTGCTCTCGTCATCATCGGCTTCCTCATAACACTGGCACTCTGGCTCTATGGGAAATCCAAACCGGCACAAGTGGTTCCAGTCGAGTCCTGGAGAAACGATCGTGCGGGCCGATTCTTGGATAACTTGAAGGACAGGCCTCTCAATGCTTGTGAATGGAACATGGACCCGAACTCGTCAACCCCTGGCAGAGATACTGCAATCAAGCTTAACGGAACCGCACAGGACCGATCCAAGTGCATTGGGCCCCTTTAAAGAATCTCTGTCAACTTCAGTGTTGCCAAGGACCAAGGCTCCACGCTTTTCAACCTCAGCGAAGATGACGCGATGACCAAGAAGAAACGCGGCAGCTCGCTCGAACTCAGCAACATCGATTTCGAGATGGCTGCGGAGCTCAGACCCAAATTGAACGCCGCATGTCTTCCCACCGGCGCCGGCCTCATCACCGTAACCTCGAGCAGCATGACTGTTCAGGTAAAGCCGCCAGCTGTGGTACCCCCAAATAGTACTACCATGGTAGCCACTGGTGGCGGTCTGGGGCCTCTCATGCCCCCTGCAGCAGAGGCGCCAAAATTCAGCGTCATAGACGTAGTCAGCGGCACAGCCCTCACCTTTGTCATGAGTGAATTGATCTCACCTCCTCCTGAACAGAATCATAAGGGCTACTCTCTGGTGATCACACAGCAGTACGTTGATACAAATGGATACAACTCTGAGTCTATTGAGATTAAACAAGTCTTGAAGAAACAGTGAGTTCACATGTATAAAGGCTAGATGTATTAGATTGGGATTGAAATACCTTTTATTAAGATCTGGTTTCTGCTAATATTGGTTCCAAGCCACAGGCCTAGCTATCTCTTATACACATTCAAGGACTACGACGCTTTCGCAAAGTAGAAGTAGACAGTTAGTTCCCCTTCATCTCATCTCCCTCCATCTGTTCCCCAGCGGCTCGTAGAGGTTCACCTCATCGTCCCTGGCTTAACCCACAGCCCCCAGTTGCAGCTCGCACCATCTAGGCTCCCCAATCCCTATCAGGATCCAATTACACTCTCACGCCATTTCTGAGGAATATTCTCGCCGGGTCCGCGATAACCTCAAGTTAGTTTATACGGGCACCTTCATAGTATTTAAGTGTCTCGGCGACGTCGCCAAGCGTATTCCACACTTTAAAATATCACTTGTTGTCGGTGTTCCGGCTGGTAAAAATCGACAACAGAGCGAAGTCTGTCTGGGCGCGCTCTCGGATCTTAGTTCGGTCATTCTTGCGTATCCCAACTTTAGGGTATAGCTTCTTGGTTTCGTCAGTATAAAATACGCCCAGCATGACGCACTCGATGATGAGCGTGGCCAAGCCAGCAGCAAGGGCGTTGGCAACCGAGCTGCCCGAGTGGACCTCAAGCTTTTGGAACTCTTTGCTGTTTACATCACAATCAATGAAGACCTCGTGGCCGGGCAAGACGTAGCTTAGCTCGTTTGTGTGCCCGACGCTACTGGTGACAAAGCTTGTGGCTTTGGTCGTGCCGATTCTGAAGCTATTGCGGTTGCTGGCGTGCGGATACGTCAGGTCAGGCGACTGGCCCTGATTGCACGCGGCACAGAAAACCAAAATACATTTTTTGTCAAGCGCAGTATATATTGAGTCGTCAAAGACTTCCTTTTGACCAGATCCGTGGGCTGTTTCATGGTCCATGGCATAGAAATGATCTACGACTCTCTTGCTGTTGCATACCTAGTCAACAGCCTATTGTAGAGTTTTGAAACAATTGTTGGACAAGATACGATAATCTAAACTCGCCTTTATGGAACTATCGGGACGAATCTGAAACTTCGAGAAGCCCTCGCCCACAAACGTCTGAAGCTCTATGACGTGTATTATGGCGCTGGGGCAGATGTGGCGAATCAGACGTGCCCAGACGATGAGTCTCAACTGGTGGCCCCCGGGGATGTCCAGACTACGAAGCCGTCGGATCGACTGTTGGTTTTTGGGCGAAATACTCGAGCTTTCGCCGTGTTCGCCGGCCAGTTGGCGTTTAGTCTCGTTTCGAACGCGTCCAAGTTCACTCTTGTTCTCTCGGTCGACTCTAAGCCCTGGAACACAAGAACAGTCAGCAAGTACCGATCTTTGATAGGGCACGAGCAGAAATTACATCAGTCCGTACAAGGTGAATTACTTCCTGTGATGAACCGCAGCGTCTACTAGAAAGAATGTAAAGTAGTTATCCTAGCTAGAATCTATATAGGAAATAAATTACGTGTAGAAATACCCTTCTAGGGTAGAGTAACTAGGTAGTAAGCTATATACGTGGTATATACTATTAACTATTAGCTACACAAAGCTATCTTAGCTTTATAATATACCCCCCTAGTTATAGGAGTATCCCTATAGGTAGAGATAAAAATAAGTAAGCTATTATAATAAAGGAAATAAAGTAATTATTTACTAATAATTATCTTATAATATAGCCTTTCCTTAGTAGTATAAATAGGAGTATTATTTTAAAAGTCCTCTTTAAGGTAATATTATAGTTATCTATAATAGTAGGTTACTTCTTTCTTTAATATCTATAGAAGTTACTAATAAGCTATACTTTTTTTTTTTATATAGGTAAAAATCTAAGTTATTAAAACCTACTAATTTCTTTACTATTAAATTTTTTTTTTTATTAATAATAATAATAATAAGGTAAGTTTATACCCTATCTACGTTTTTATTAATTTAGCTAGGTTTTTATTTAGTTTTTAATTATTAGATTAAGAAATAGATAGCTAATAAGGGTTAAAAACTATTCTAAAACTCTTTTATACTATAAAAATAACCTAAAAAACTACTTAAAGCCTAAATTTAAGATTCTAAAGTTATAATTAATAAACTTAAGGCTACTAGTCTTAACTTATTTACTATAGTTACTACTTTATACTAGGTATATAATCCCCTTTAGCTATAAAACCTTTACTAACTATATTTTAGCCTATCTAGTTTATATAGTTTATTTACTCTTAATACTTTATTTAAGTTATATAAAGAGTTTAAATATAAGGATTATATAGAAACTTCTCTTAAACCTATATATACTTTAAATTCTATATTTATAATAATAGATTCTATTAATACCTTATCTAATATAATAAATAAGTTTAATAACTATTTTAAAAAGGCTATAAAGTCTTATAGGTATTTTTTTAACTAATTAGTATTTTATTTTTAACTAGATAGGTAAATCTAAAACTCTCTTTTAACTAAATAATACTTACTACTAATAATTACTATAAGAATACTAACTTAACTAATTTTAGTATACTTTAGAAATATTATAGTAGTAAGATAAAAGGTTCTAAGTAGGAAAAAGCTTAGTATAATAAGGTTACTAAGTATCTTAAAGTACTTTAGAAGTTAAAGCCTAAGAAGTTTTTTACTCTAAAAACTAGTTATACTAAGAGAACTAATTCCTCTAGTAATTAAAATATAATAGTAAGTACTTTAGATAATAATATCTCTTTAATCCTAACTAATATAAACCCTAATTTAGATAGCTTTAATAAAGCGTAACCTAGTAATAATAAGAATACTAGTAGTAACTAGGGGGATAGTAAGGTTAACTAAGAGGATAAAGATAATTAAGAAGATTTATTAGAGCTAGATACTAAGTCTAAGCTAAAGCCTACTAAGGATAATAAAAAGAAAGATAATAAAGAGGAAATTATTCTATCTTCTCCTAAGAAAGGTAAGGGAAAGTTATATAGTAGCTTTAGTTTTAGCTTATCTAAATATAAAAAGCTAAGAATTAAGTACCTATATAATAAGGATAAAAATCTAGTTCTCCCTAATAGACTACTAAATAATATTCCTTACTTTTACTATATAAAGAGTTTTTTATATAGGAGTATATAAGGGGACTATAGTCCTAGTAGAAGTATACTTTATAAATAGTATATTAAGAATAAAACACCTTATTTTACTATTCCTAAGGATATAATTAATATAATAGATAAGTTTTATAATATTTTATATAATAAAAACTTTAAGGTAAGTATAAGTTATACTTTAATATAAGTTTTAGTTAATATTTATACTAATTTATTTTTTAGGAGTATAATTATATAAGTAAGACTATTTAAGTTTATATAAATAAGATCTTTACGCTTTATAAGAAGTAAAAGGGTAAGCTTAAGATAGGTAGAATTACTACTACTAGTACTTTAGAGGGTTAGTCTTTTACTTTAATTCCTAGCTATAAGAGATATTTTAAGGAAGATTATAATTCTCTAACTCTAGTTTTAAAGTAGTATAGAGAAAATAAGTTATTAGCTATAAGTATAGTAGCTATAACCTACAAGGGGCTTATAAAGTTCTTTTCTACTATAGCTAATAATAATAATAGCTATATTTCTCTATTTTATATTTTACTTAAGGCTTTTAAAGACATAGTTTAAAATAAAGCTACTTAATTTTTTAGTTTAGAGGTTTTTTTTTATTAAGATAGTTAGTATCTAGGTAAGATACTAAAAAGAAAAAAAAAAGTATTTTAAACCTAAGTTTTAGTCCTAGGGATAGGTCTTTTTAGATAAAAATAATTCCCCTTTTAGTTAATAAGGTTTTTATCTTATAAGATAGTTTTTAGATAGATTTACTTTAGAATTTTACTTACTTTTACTTTATCTATTTATTATTATTAACTTAAATAATATTATATATATTTACTAGGTTAATTAGTAACTAAAAGTATTTAAATTTAGCTTATAAAAGGTTTTTTATTAGTCTATTAGCTAGTATTTTATTTATTACTATATAGATAATATTAAAACTTCCTTTTATAAACTTTTATTTAAGCTATATATTTTAGATATTAATATATTAAAGTTATATTACTAAACGCTCTCCTTATTATACTATTAGTTTAATTATTTACTAATTATTATAGTATATTTTCTAAGTGTTTCTTATATAGAGTATAAAGTCTTAAAATAACTATTTAAGAGCTATTACCTCCTTAGTTATTTATTTAAAACTAAGAAGTTTAGCTTTTATTATTAAAGTAGTAACTATTACTTAGTATATAGCTTTTTACTAGATTACGCCTCTAAATAGGAGAAATATATAGCCCTAAGATAATTTTTTTATTATTTTATTATCTATAAATAAAGCGTTTATTACTAGGATTAAGGTTACTATCTTACCCCCTATATCTCTAAAGTAAATAGTAAGGTAATATATTACATAAAGGTAATATATTACTTAATTTATAGTAGAAAAGTATTACTTTAATAGATTTATAAGAAATTATAATAAAAGTAAATATATAAATATAATATTAAGTTAAATTATTATTACTATAAATAAGATTAAACTAATCTTTATTTAGTATTTATAAACTTACTTTTTTATTACTTATCCTAGATTTAGTTTAAAATTAGTTATTAGGAGAGGTATAAATAAATATAGACCTTCTATAAGGTTAAATTACTTAGTAACCTTCTTAATATATATATTATAAACTAAGTATAGTTTTCTTTAGTAGTAGTCTCTTATAATTTAAATTCCTAAGTAATATTTAGCTTATCTTTAGTTCTTTATTTTATAAAGTTATTTATGTTATAGGCTACGTTATAGAAGGTGTAGTAGGGCTGTGGCTTACTATAGCTTAAGCTACCTAGACTAATTAAGTTAGTATGTAATTATAGTAAACGCGTAAAGTAAGTGTATGTATACATACATAAAAGGGGTGTACGTGTACCCTTACGTGTACTTAGAGATATTCCCTCCTTAGCTTAAAATTAACTATATTTTACTACTACTAGCCTATAATAGGTAGTGCTAGCCTATTATATATTCTAAGCTTACCTACTTTACTATTACTAATTATACTATATAATAAGTAGCTTAAGAGTACCTAACGTAGGCGCTATAGCTAAAGATTAAATTATATAGCTAGAAGAGACCCTTATAAGAGTAATAAATAAGCTTTAAGCAGCGTATAAGGCTACTATAATACTAGTAATAATAGAAGGTACTATACTAGCGGCTAGTATAGTAACGCTAGCGCCTAGTATATAAACTAATAACGTAGTCTTTTACTAAAAGCTACTACTAAGCCCCTCTAAGTTTAGTAGCTTATATAAGCTCTATATAATATAGGTACACTAAATGCATAATAAGCTAGAGATTAACTTAGTCTTCTTCTTATCTAACTACAAGGCCTAATACTATATAAACTTATACCTAGATATAGTCCTTTAGTAGATAGTTACTACCTACTATAAGTATAGTAGCTAGGATAGTACTTATAATGTCTTTAGCTTTATAAAGTACCTAGACTATACCTTTAGTAACCTAAATACATATAAGAAAGCGTCTACTATACTAACTACTAAGAAGATAAAAGAGAATAAGACCTTTACGTTATTCTTTCTAAAATTTAAATATATCTTAGCTAAAGTAGGAGTAGGTACCTAGCTACCTACTACCTAAATTATACTTTTAATAAATATATTTAACTATTACTTAAAGGCTACTTTAGTTATAATCCCTACGCCTAATATATTTATAGATACTATCCTTATAATTAAGTAAGTTACCTAGAAGGTAAAAAACCTCTACTAGCCTTATAGGTTATAACTTACGCTAAAGAAAATAGACTATAATAGAGATACTCTAATAATAGGCTTTATATAATTAGCGTAAGCTATAAGTAAAAATAAAGGGAAGAAATTACTAAGGAAGTATATAAAGTATATAGAGATATATATCTATTATATATATAATAAAGTTAAATATTTAGCCTATAATTATCTTAGAAAAGAAGCGCTATATATAAAGGTAGCTAAGAAGCTTTAGAATAAGAAGGAGGAAATAAGTAGTAAAGACTTAAGTAAAGGAAGCTTAGGTAATAAATTGTCTATATTCTCTAAGTTAGAAAAAGAATAGCTCTAGAGTAAAATTAGGCTCTAGAGCCTATATATAAAGAGTATATAAGATAGGAGGAATTCTAGTGTAAGTAGAAAATAAGTAGGCTAGTAGTGCTAATAAAAGCTTATGTTAATTTAAACCTCCCTATTTATACCCTTATTAATACTAGCTATAATATTTATACTATAGTAAATTAAAAATATATATATACTTAACGCTTACTATACGTTACGTAATAAAAAATCCTACTAAGAGGATTTATAGATAAGACTATAAAAATAGTTACTAAAGGAGTTATAGTCTTTAACTTAGAACTTTATAGCTATTAGTAGTATATCTATATATATATAGTATATAACTTAAATATAAATATCTTCTTAAGGAAGCTATAGATAGAGGATAATAGGGTTATATATAATATAGCTAACTAGTTAGTCTACTATAGGAAGGTAGAGCTAACTCTTTACCTTACTAGATAAAAAGAATTAGTATATATACGCTAGATTTATAAAGTATAAGCGCTTTCTATACCCTTGTTTATAGTAATCTACTAGCGTATAGTATAAGTAAAGTATAGTCTATAGAGTAGCTTTCTAAGGTTTATTAAGGAATAGGCCTTTATGTAAATCTAAGTAGTTAGTATAGTTAATATTAAGAAGGCTTTATAGCTAAAGGAGGATAAAGCTATAAAGTAAGTAGTAGCCTACACTACCCTCTTATAATAGGTATATAATAAATTTAGTAACCTTTTTAACCTTATAAACGTAGAGCTTCTTTTACTTTACTACCTTAGAGAGGACTACTATATTAAGCTTAAAGATAGCGCTACGCTACTATAGGGACCCCTCTATAGAATATCCTAAGAAGAACTTCTAATACTTAAGAAAACTTTATAAGACCTCTTTAATAAAGGCTTTATTTACGCTAGTAGCTTAATAGCTAGTATACTAATCTTTTTTATATAGAAGCTAGGTGGTAGGCTATACTTTTATTATAACTACTATACCCTAAACGTAATTATAAAGAAGGACTACTACCTACTACTACTTATTACTAAGATATTATAGTATATAGGAAGTATAAAGTAGTACTTAAAGGTTAATATAGTAGCTATATTCTATAAGATTAAAATTACTAAGGGTAAAGAGTATAAGACTACCTTTTGTATAAGGTATAGGCTATTTAAATAGTTAGTTACCCCTTTTAGCTTAATAAATACGCTAATAACTTTCTAGTAATACGTTAATAATATACTATAAGAATTCCTTAATAACTTTATAACTATATATATAGATAATATATTAATATACTTTAGTAGCTTCTATAAGGACTATAAGAGTAAGGTTTATATAGTTCTTTGTATACTATAAGTAGCTAGGCTAAGCCTAGATACTATAAAGAGTGTGTTTACTACTAAGAAAGTAAAGTATATAAGTTTTATCTTTAAGGCTAGGAAAGGAGTTTTAGCTAACCTAGAGAAGGTATATACTATCTATAAATAGGTAGTACTATAGATAGTAAAAGGAGTATATAGTTTCCTAGGGTTTACTAATTATTATTATATATTTATCTAGGACTACACTATAATAGTTAAGCCTATAAACTAACTTATAAAGAAAGGGGTAAAGTTTTACTAGTTAGAGGAATATATATAGGCTTTTATATAGCTAAAGTAGTATTTTTAATTAGCACTATTAATATATAACTTTAACCCTAAAGCCCCTACCTTTATAGAAATAGACTACTTAGGGTATATACTTAGTAGTATACTAACGTAGCTTAATAGCTAAGGTAAAGTCTAACTAGTTATATTCTACTTATAGAAGCTTAATTCTATGTAGTATAACTACCTAATATATAATAAGGAGTTACTTATAATTATAGAATACTTACGTATATAGTATATAGAGCTATATAGCGCTAAAGACCCTTTTAGAGTAGTAACTAACTATAAGGCCCTAGAGTACTTTATAAAGAAATAGGCGCTTACTAAGCGCTAAAGCTACTAAGTAGAGAAGCTTACTAAATATAACTTTTAAATTATATACTACCTAGGTAAGTATACTAGTGTACTAGATACACTCTTAAGGTATAAGTAGGACGCTTTAACTAGCTAGGAAGATAAGTATAAGTAAGGTAGAGTAATTTAGTTAATACTTAACCGCGTAATCCCTAGGGCTTTAACGTAGGATAAACGTAGGGCTAGTGTTAATAGTATACCCCTAAAGTAGGTTAGATATATAATAAGTAATAGCCCCTAAGCTTTATATATAGTAACGCTAGAGAATAATAACCTCTAGTAGCTATAAAACGCTATATAGGATTAAGATAGAGACTTTTAAGAGGTATATTAAGCTATTATAAGTAATAAGTAGGTGCTACCCCCTAGCTTAGGGCTATATATATAGATCACTAACTATGTAATTAACCTAGTAGGTAGACTTACTTAGTAAGGGTGCCTTTAGGTACTAGGTAACCTAGACCCTAACTTACTAGATAATACTCTCTATAGTAGCCTTATTTAGAGAAGCTATAACTTTATAATTATAGGCTACCTAAGCTAGAATAGTACTCTTAAGATAGTATTACGCTAATTCTACTAGCCTAGGTAAGTATAAGTAGTATATAGATTTATATATAACTACGACACCTATAGGGGTAAAAAAATCTAGTAGGAAGTAAAGAAGGGCTACCTTTAGCTACTAGAAATACTAGAGCGCCTATATAGTAACCTATTAATAGACTTTATTATAGACTTACCTACGTTAGGCCTATAGTAAGTATACTACCTATAGGTTATTATTAATTAGCTAGGTAAGTTAGTAATATTAGAGGTAATAGCCTCTATAGAAGTAGAAGAGTATATAAAGTGCTTCCTTTATATATACTTCTACTTCTATAGGTTCCCTAGGAGTATTATAAGTAACTATAGGAGTAATTAGATAAGTTACTTTTAGGTATACTTCTATAAATTAGTGTATATTAAGTATAAATTAAGTATAGTATACTACCTATAGAGTAATAGTAAGACTAAACGCTTTAATTAGGAGATCTAAGTAATCCTATATATATATATTACCTACCTTTAGGATAATTAGGTAAAGTACCTCCCTATAATATAGCTAGTAATTAATAACTATATTACCTCTATAATAGGTATAAGCCCCTTCTTTTTAGACTATAGTTACTATATAAACCCTATAGCTATAATAGAGGGTAAGCCCCTAGCGTAAAACTTATATAAAAGGGCTATAGAAAAGCTAGTAAAAAGAATTATAGACGTTACTATAATAGTATAGGCTACCTTAGTAGTAGCCTAGTAGAATATATAGGATACTACTAATAAGTAAAGAAGTATAGCTAATTAGTTTTATATAGGAGATAAAGTATAGCTAAGTATATATAACTATTACTTATTACGCTTAAATTATAAGCTAGATTAGCTACACTATAAATATTATATAATAAAAGTAGTAAGCTTACTAGTAGTAGAGTTAGATATACTTAGTAGTATATATAACTAATTTTATATAGACCTTCTCTATAAGGTAGCTAATAATCTACTACCTAGGTAAGTAATAACTAATCCTTAACTACTACTAATAATTAAAGATAGTAAGTAGGAATAGTATATAGATAAAATCCTCTATATAAAATAGTATAGATAAGGTGTAGGCTATAAGTAATAGGTATTAGTCTACTAAGAAGGATTTATAAAGCCTATATAGGAACTAATAGGGCTCCTAAGTAACACTATAGCTTTAGACTAATATAAATAGAAGTATAGCTTAATTAATATAAATAATAGTAACATTACTTATATAAGAAATATATAGAGTAAGTGTAAGTAAGAGTAAAATAAATTATTAATTAAGGGTTATAGCCTAAATATAACTAGCCTTATAGGGCGCCTAAAGGTAGTAGTAGAGCTACGTAATAAGTAATAAAAGTGTATAAGGTATATAGGAGATAAGGCCTTAAAGGAGCCTTAGAGCTCTAGGGAGGGGTATAAGTAGTAACGTTAGTAGTAGTAGTGTAGTTACCCTAGATAAAGGTAATAAAGGCTATAAGAGAGCTAGTAATACTCTCTTACGCCTTAATAAGGTGCTTTACCTAGTTAGTTAAAAGACCTCTTAAGATAAGAGTAGCTTTACTAAGAGTAGCTATAATAGTAGTAGTAGCTATAGTGGTAGTAGTAAGTGTAGGGAATAAGGGTGTAGGCGTAGACGTAAGCGTAAGGGTAGTAGTAGGCGTAGGGGTAGTGTCTTCCTTATGTAAGTAGGTGCACTTAGCCTCCTTTATAGAGGTATTAATAGTATACTATATATTAGCTATCTTAGCCTTCTAAGCCTTAGTAGTATAATAGTATATTTAATCCTATATAATAAATATAAGTTAGTAATACTATAGATAAGTAAGGGAAATATAAGACTTATAAGGTCTCTTAGGGAGCCCTTAGGGGTAGTAGTAATAGTAGTAGTAGCCTAGTATATCTCTCTATAGAGAGGGAGAAAGGAAGAGGGTATTTAATAACTATTAATATAAAGCTAGTATAAAATAGGGTGTAGAAATAATGTATATTACTAGGGTAGGCGTAGCTACCCTTAGTACACTAGGCGTAGTAGGCGCTATTACTAAGAATCTTAGTATACTCCTTTACATTATAGTAAGAGGTAAGGTAGTAGGTATAAGCCTAGTAGGGTGTAGCCTAGGGGCTATCCTACTCCTTATAGTACTTAGTAGTAGGGGTATCCTCCTTAGGGGAGGCGTTAACTATATTATAGTAGTAGTAGCGCTTACTAGGAGTCTATTATAATAATAGTTAGTACTTTATAATTAAACTAAATGTAGAACCTCTAAATATATAATAGGAGTAGTAGTAGTAGTAGTAGTAGTAGTAGTAGTAGTAGTAGTAGTATTAGTAGCGGTAGCAGTAGCGTTAGCGGCAGCAGCAGCAGTAGGTAAGCCCTTAGGTAACTAAGGGTTAAGGACCTTAAGGTCCTTAAGGGAGGGGGAGTAGCTTAGGACTATAGGAGGCTATAATTAAAGTTAGCTTATAATTACTTAGTATACACGTATATATACGCTAGGGAAAAAGTAACTTACTATTATAGTTATTAATTATTATTTATTTATTATTTATAATAGGTTAGATATATAAGCATAACATACGTATAGTATAGATAATAATAATAACTTATAATAACTAATAATAGTAAGGCTAAAAAAGGGAAAAAGAGAAAAAGAAATCTACTAATATAGGTAACTAAAAGATATCTAGGTAATAGTAATAAGGTAGGAGCTAAAGCCTTAGAGTCTACTTTTTCTAGGCCTATTAGGGGGAGGGGGTATATATTATAGGCTATACTATAGAAGGTGTAGTAGGGCTATAGCCTACTATAGCTTAAGCTACCTAGACTAATTAAGTTAGTATATAATTGTAGCAAACGCGTAAAGTAAGCGTGCGTACGCATACACAAAAGGGGTGCGCATACACCCTTATACACACTTAGAGATATTCCCTCCTTAGCTTAGAATTAACTATATTTTACTACTACTAGCCTACAATAGGTAGTGCTAGCCTATTATAATTTAAGAGATTTAACTATTACTTTACTAGCCTTTTTATTATCTTAGTAGTATAAAATAAAAATATTATCTATATAGAAGATTATAAAGACTTTTTACTTTTTATTTATAAAAAAATATAGGTCTTTACTTATAGGTTTTAAACTAAGTAATATTAGTTTTAAAGAGAATTCCTTATACTAAAGTAAAGGTATATTATAAAGTCTATATAAAGTATATATAAGTTAAATAAATTTCCCTAGTATCTTTAATTTATTTAGTAGGTAATAAGTAATAGGTTCTCCCTCTATAACTACGTTAAGAAAAGTATTTATAACGTTTAGTTATTTAATTTTAAGGTTAAATTAGGCTATAATTACTATAGCTATATAAAAAGTTTATACTACTAGTATTACTATATACGTTTATTATAAAGGATTTTTTAGTTATAAGTCTCTATATATATAGATCTTTACTTTATATTATTTAAGAAATTTATCCTTATCTATCTTATAGGTAAATACCTATTTTAGTAAAAAAGGTTTTAATTTAACGTTAATAAAGTCTATAAGTTTCTAAATACCTTTTTCTTTTAGCTTATTAATTTTAACGTAGTATACTATAGTAAATATCTATTTTAGGTTAAGAGGTAACTTAATAATATTAGTTTATTATTTTAGTAGTAGTAGTAAGTCTAAGACTATATATTTTCCTATTAGTTTTAGGTTAGGTATAGCATACTATACGCCTTATATTACCCTAATTACTATTATATAAAGGGTTAAATAGCTAAGGGATACTTTATTTATTACTTTTTACTAATTAGGTATATAAGTTAAGAAGAAGTTATCCTATTCCCTATCTATAAATTAGATTCTACTTAGTAAGTTATTTAACTAGACTAAGGTATTATAAGTAAGTAGTTTATTATTTAAAATCTCTATTTTAACTTAAAACCTATTATTTATATAGGTATAAAAGTTAATAATTTTCTTTTCTTATCTATAAACTACTTTAGAGTCTTCTTTTATAAATTTAAGTAAAATCCCTCTCTTTTAATTACTTATTTTTATAGGTAGGGTGTAGCTTTTTACCCCCTAAGTAAATATTACTTAGTATATATAAAGTCTATAGACTAACCCTCTTAGGCTAGATAGCCTTTTTAGCTTAGGGGCTAGTTCCTATAGCTTATTTTAATTAACTAGTTATATATTACCTAAGTTATTAGTTATTTAGATATATATTATATCCTTAATCCTTTCTTTAGGTAGAGATTAGCTCTTAGTACTTTTATAAATACTACTTTTATTTTCCTATAAATCCTCTAGTAATTATACCTCTTTTATATCCCTACTTATTACAATAGGTTTAGTACTTAATTCTAGCCTAGGTATAAACTCTAAAGTTAGAAGGTTTCCTTTTAGTAACTATTATAGTAAATTAGGTTTTATAGTCTTTTTACTTATAATATCTATTATAAGTTATTATTTAAAAGTTATTTTTATTAAGAGGTCTATAGACTTATTTACACCTAAGATTTTAAATACTATATTTAAATTTATTAATAGTACTTTAAAATCTATAATTTCTCTTATAACTTTTAGTTTAATTATAAAACGTAAGTCTTTTAGTATATAGAATTTAGTTTTATTAAAAGTTATATTCTAGGTAATAAACACCTAATAAAGTAATAGAACCTATATTTTATATAGGTTATATACGTTTAGTATATAACCTACTAGATACCTAATATACCCTTAGGGAACTACCTTAAAAAGCCTCTTTTTAATACCCCTTTCTCTTTTATATTTAAGAGGGTATATATAGTAGCTATATACATAAAGCTAACCTTAGTATAAATATAAATCCTATATAAGACTAAGTTCCTTAGTTTATTTTTTATAAGTAGTAAAGCCTTAAATTATAATTACTACCTACTTAACGTCTTATTTTATTTTATAGATTAATAGACCCTTTTACCTTTATATCTATTATTTAAATAAGTAAAGTACTTTAAAAACCTCCTTATAGGTCTTATTAACTCTTAAGAAAGTAAATAGCTAGCCTAAAAACTTATCTTTAATTATAAGTATCTATTATAACCTAGTAAAGCTCTATAGGTAGTTAAATAGGTCTTATAAGATATAGTAATATAATTATATTACTTTTACCTTAGATATTTTATAAAAAATTACTTATAAGGTATAAGTTATTATATAGTCTTTATATTTAAGCTAGGAAAGTCCTTATATTTTTACCCTATATACTCTTAAAACTATATACTTAAGTACTTTTAGTCTTAAATATTCTAATTAAAGGTACTAAAGGTATATATTATCTAGTCTATTTCCCTTTATTTTATATAAAGGGTAAATCCTCTAGGAGGTTAATTTAAAGATAGTAAATATACTTATACTACTATATAAGAATAGATAAAAGAAATAAAAATTATATTAAAAAAAGACTAGGTTAAACTTTTAAATAAGTTAGTAAACCTTTTTATTCTTTTTAATTAAACTAAAATAAAGTATATAATTATATTTATAATACTAAATCCTTACCTTCTAAAGTTAAGCTTCTAAAATAATATTTATATAAAAGTTCTTAATATAATATATATTATAGAGGACTAAGTTAATCTTTTCTTTTATCCTATAGAGTATCCCCTTAATAAGCTATTTTCTTTTTATAGTTACTAAAAATAAAGAGGATTCTATATAGATCTTTTTATTTAGTCTAGGTTTTATAAGGGAAGAGGGCTCTAGGAGACTTAGGTTATTAACTAAGTATATTACTTTATAATTATTAAAAACTATACTTTTTAATAAGGTATATAGCCTAGAGTAACTATATAAAAAGTACTTATATAAGTAGAGATTTATCTTAAGTTTATCTTTTAATAGCGCTAGGTTAATTATAATATAATTAATAGTTATAGATCTTAAATTTAAACTAAAACCTACTTTTTTTATATCTTTTTAGTTAGTATTACTTTTTTTTTTCTTTAAGGGAAATTACTTTTTTTAATTTAGGGTATCTATTTAACCCTTATTAACTAAGTAATATATAACTAACTATTATCTCTTATCTTTAAGATTTTTTTATATTTTAGTAAACTCCTTAGGGGTTTATTTTAAAGATATAGAATAAGAAATACCTTATAGTATTATTTTTATATAGGGATATTTACTTAGAAGGTAGTTTATAAGGATTCTATAGGGGTAATCCTTTATTTTTCTTAGTTAGTTTTTATTATTCCTATCTAGTCTATTTAAAAGTATTATATATACCCCTATAATTTTTTTTTTTCCTTTTATAATTTATTCCTTATAAACTAATATAATAAAAGTTACTTTATATAAAGTAAGTAGGTAGGTTACCTCCCTATTTATCTCTTACTTTATAAAGTAATCCTTAGCTTATTTTCCCTAGCTAAATATAAGCTAATAGAAAATTATAGTAAGAAAAGTTTTTACTATAAGGTTACCTTAGACTTCTAGAATTTTATATTAGATAGCTTAAAGGTAACACCTTTACTAGTCTATATACTATAAGATAGGATTAACGTTTAAATTTACTCTTAAAAGAATAGTAAGATACTCCTTATAAATAATTAAAAAGGTTATAGAGTTATTTAAAGTATAATACTATTTAAAAACCTTAAGTAAAGCTTTTAATAATATATTTATTTTAACTTAATCTCTTTTTAGTTTCTCTATAAGAAGCTCTATTTAGGCTAAGTTTAAGAGGGTAGGGTTTACTATTAACTAAACCTATAATTTAATAGCTTTATAGGCTTATTTTTTATCTATATAGCTTATAATATTATCCTTCTAGTTAGTTTAGATCTTATAAAGTATAACTATATTAAGAGTCCTAATTATAACTTAGTCCTTAATAGCCTTCCCTCTATTATACTTATATAACTAGTTATTAAATATTTAGTAGGTAGGTTAAGTATTAATTTTTTAATTAAATTAGTTATCTAAGTTAATATATTCCTATATCTCTTTACTTTTAGTATAGTATTTTAAGGTAATAAACTATTCTAGTTAGTCTTATCTTATAATAAACTTAATAAACTTATTATAGTTAGTTAACTTAGAAGTTTTTAAAGATATATTAGCTTATAATAAGTATATAAGGTAGTAAAGGTTTAGTAAAGAGGTAGTAAAGCGCTAGATCTATTATAATATCTAGGGGCTAATTTATATAAAGAGCTAGGCTTATAACTCTAATAAACTACAGCGTCTATTAGAAAGAATATAAAGTAGTTATCCTAGCTAGAATCTATATAGGAAATAAATTACGTGTAGAAATACCCTTCTAGGGTAAAGCAACTGGGTAGTAAGCCACATACGTGGCGCATGCCATTAACCATCAGCCACACGAAGCTATCCTGGCTTCACGACACTTCCAACGTCAGTATCGGCACCAAACCATCCTTATCCAACCATGACCACAGGACAGACTACAGTGTTCTTCTCACTCCAATGCAAGTGGGCTTCCCGTAGGCAACGGCCAACATGAGCGATCGAAACAGGGTATAACTCTGGTTTTCTCCAGTCAAGTATCTTCACATCCTGCGAGACATGGTTAGAGCCCGTATAATGTTTTGATGCTGGGGGGGTGGCCTACAAACGGTTCCAGTGATTTCTCCATGGCCTCGTCGCTATGTGATGGGGATTGAAGGTCGTCCACAATAACCCGCAAGCATCCTTTAGTTTTCTACCACGGCGATGAAGTGGGCATAGCGAAGGATGGCTTATCTTAATGATACGTTTGACTCCCTTAGTCCTTCCCGGCCAATCAAAAAAGTAGATCACGTCCTGAACCGTCAGCTTTTCCCTGTCATGTGACAAGTGAAGAAAGGCCAAGCTAACGTTTCTATTCTTTGCAGTAGAGTTCTACAACGGTAAACAAGCAGGCGTCGGCATTGATATGTAAGACTCGGACGGCTGGATGTTGTTTTTATGGGCGGCACGGGCCTCAGCCGTTTGAAAGTGGGAAGACCGGCCAGTTAAGCAGGACGAAGTAGTCTGCCTCCTACTTGACATGGGGGCTAATACGAATGGACACTATCGGGGACGATAAACCCCCTTGAACGTTCTCGATGTTACCTACTACCACCAGGCTCACAGGTACGTAAACCCCATTCAGCGTGCTCTTGATCTGTCTTGGGTCTGCATGTCCGCGTTATAGGTCCGAGCGTCATACTTGATTGCCCTTTCCTCTTAGCTTACCAGTGACTTTCTTGAGAACAAAGCATTGCCGAATTATTGATACTACTGAATTCAGCGGGCAAAAGGCGCCCAACCCCGGTGAAGGTGGGAAGACAGTCTGACAAGTGATTCTGCGACTTTTGCCTCGTTATTGTCCGGGGCGTCTCTTTCAGTTGTTTGGCATGCAATGATTTTCTCCTGTGCTTCAAATGTTAGATGTCTAGGTCATTGATTCATCCCCGTCATGATTTTTTCGAAGAAGGCTTTTGAATGGGATGAAGACATTGATGATTCAACCTCAGAGTCGTTCCAGGGAGAACATCTGAGATCTGGGAACCAAGGTGTGGATGATCGGGTTTACGACGAAATTGTTGGAGATGACTAAGGCAGTTTTGGCTTGATTCGGCTGTAAAGTTGGGTAGGTAGTGAATGTTACGGCCAGGTAATACGTGCCTGAACGCAACAGCGAACCGTCAGGATACGCACCAGTTTACAGGAGATCCCGCAACAAAGAGCGCCACAAAGTTACACAGAAGGAATAAAACAAGGGTTACTATAAACTGAATACGTACTTCAACATAAACTTTTCGGCCAGCCCGAACTTTTCGGCCCACGCTAAGGTAGTTATATCCTGGCGGTCCCTCTTCCTACGTAAGGTGGCACCGTCGCACAAGTACACAATGTAATATAAGTGTAACTAACTGTAACTATTTGACCCCTCTTAGTAGGCCGGTATAAAGACTGGGGGTTTTGTTTTACTTGCCTGTTGTACGATAGTAGTAAAGCAGATAAAAATTATAAATACTTAGAGATTGTCCTCACTAGATGACAGTCTACACTACTCTACGCATCAAACTACTTCAATCTATAAGTTAAGGAAAGCCTAGTTCATTACTTTAACGCCACCTCATCAGTGTTATACTTAAGCCGGTCTTGAACATTGTCATAATGAAGTGTAAGATACAACCCTCCCTTTTTTTAAGAGTTTATACTGACATGTTAGTCTCAGCTCTTGCCCTCGTAGCGCCTAGCTTGTTTCTCACTGCTCTTGCAGCGCCTTCCCCTGCACCGGCTGCGGGGGCGGCCGTATCGCCGTTTACTATCATATGCGCGACCGTACAGCCCTCGGACGACTTGTCTGCCTCCCAAATCCAGGACCAAGTCAACAGCAACAGAGCGGCGCTGGATGTCGAGGGCACCATCACCAACCCAAAGCTTGTCACCTGCAACCTCGCCAGACCCGTTCCGGTGTCCCAGCCAGCATTCGAGTTTACGTATGCAAACTCGCACAACGACCAGGCCCAAATTACTGTGGGCAGTGATCAGATTATCTGCAGCAGTGAGAGCGCCTGGACCTTTTCTTCATGCGCTTAACTGTGGCACCTACGAAAGGACAGGCTAGATGCTGTACTGTAAGATCTAGATGTATACGAATAGATTTATACTGGATCGCTTTGCCTCTCGATACATGTTCCGCAGCATCAACGTCGTGTTTCCGTTTTGTCGAGATGACATGAAAGTCCACCGTGACTGTGACTGAGGCTATATGATTGGTGATGCGGGCGAATTGAATTTGCTGATGCACCAGCGCTGCAGTCTCGATCGACTCTCGCAGGGTGAAAACGCATGAAGGCAGAGATTACTTCATAGACTGTCCAGGACTTCGCTGTGCTGGTTTTCTGGAACGTAGTGCCGTCTCGAAGATCTTCAGGGGCTAGCCAGGGGCGTGTTGATACACCAGCCAGGCAGACAGGGTTATCCGTCGGCGTGCATGCCAGCCCGCAAGGGGAGTTCTTAATTGTCAGTCTGCACCTAAGCGCAGCCTACCTATGCTGAGTTGGCTGGCGTCGTGCTATAGATCCAGATCACTCCTGCGACTACTCAGCCGCCCCAGATGCCTTGGCTTTTCCCAAGCAAGGCGCGCCATCGGGCGGCTTGCCACACCGTGAGCTGGCCCTGGGCATTGGCCTTATCTTCGCTCTGAGGTTTGGTGTAAATACTCAAGGCAATGAGCATATGCTGAAGAACGTTGAGCTCGGTGTGGGTAATGGATAGGTTCATCTATAGATTTTGGTAACCGATCGATAGACTCGTGCTTGATGGCCCAGTTTGTCATGCTCGAAATGAAGGACGTGGGCAAGTCAGGTTGCCGTATTGCCAGAACTGCTTGTCTTACAACAAGGCTTGTCTAAAGCTTTGTTACAACTTGGGTGCGTCCTCCACTAACGTCCGGCGGAGCTTGGGGCGGCCCTCTCCCACATCCATCCGCGTTCCCCCGAACCATTAGTCCAAAACACTTTCGAGACGGTCGACGACTCCACCACTAACCGCCGGTTTTAATAAGGTATGGAGCTTTCCCCTTGGAACGTGGACATAATTGAGCCCTGTGACGTAGTCGTGTCAGGTGAATCGTTTGTGCTATAGAATTTGCTTATTTTAGGACAAGTGGTGCAGATTGATTAGCAATCCTAGCACCTTTGCCCTGTGATCCGGCCATTGAAGCGCGTAGGCAAAGAACTTTGTTAATGCCTGGCTCGATGACAGAGCGTGTCCCTAGAATAGTGATTGATAGAAACACCACGGATACAGACTAAAGATAGACAAGTTATAAAACGTCAAGGACTGCGCTGATAGCAGTTCTACCGTTCAAGGCAGACCGTAATCGGTTACACTAGGTATGTTCCATTCTATCCGTTTTAACGAGCGGCGCCCTCCAGTTCAAGTTGTTGAAGTCACTACGAAAAACGCCCTCTTCGCTCCATCGAGGTGATTCCAGTGAGGGCCGGATTAGTAGTTGGGTCGGCGACGAACAGCGAATTCCTGCTGTTGTATGTCTCTCTCTTTCTTTTTATTTTTTTTTATAACTTTTGGCGTTTCTGCTCTCGCCCATGCCACTATTGATGAGCTTCTCTCTTCTATGTTCGAGCACCGCCGTCTCCTCCGATTGGCCGACCAGCACCCGGCGCTGACGCAGCCGGCTTCTGCGCTGCAGTCGCTGATTACATATTAGAGACACCCGCTACTTCTGCAACCAGATTCTAACCAAGATTACGTTGGCAGTTCTCCGCATGGGTTTCCCCGGCATGCCCGCCGTGCGTTTCCGGCTGTGAACTCTACGCCCCCCCCCCCCCCCACCTTTCAGCGCGGTAACCCCCTCCAGTTGCCGACCCGTTTAGCCCTTCAGCGCGGCAATGATTTCGGTGCTGTTCGCTATGAAGCCGTTCAGGTCCGCGTTGTACCGGACCATCTGCTCCGCGTACCACGGGCTGATGGTGGCGGCGCAGTCGGGCACGTAGACGACGTCGAAGCCCTTGTAGTAGGCGTCCAGCAGCGCGCCCCACACGCACTGGTCGCTGTTGACGCCGCCGAAGAAGAGCGTCGTGATGCCGTTCTCCTGGAGGTACAGGCCGAGCGGGGTCTGGGCGCCCCACAGGCCCGACACCCGGTCTATCGGCGTCCGCACGTCAGTCCATCTCTCTAGGAACGCTAGTAGTGGGGGGTGTGGGGGGGGGGGGGGGGGGTCTGCTTCACTCACTCTTGTTAAAGTAGAAATCGGTCCCCTTTTCCACGCCGCGCACCATCTCGTCGTCCAGGTCCCCGTACGGCCTCGCGTTCCAGCTACCGCGGCACAACTTCTTGCCCAGCTGCACCGTCTCGCCGTTGTCGCCCTCGATGGTGCCCATGTCGGAGCAGAAGCTCGTGGCGCGGGTGTGGTCGTCGGAGAAGCCGTCGAGGTCGGCGGGCGGCGAGATGACGAGGTCGTAGTCGTCGAACCCCCAGTTGGTCCACAGGATCTTGACGCCGCTGTCGCGGAACGCGTGGATCAGCTCCACCGTCGGCCCGACGGCGGCGCGGCCGAGCGAGGCGCTCGGCGTCAGCTTGGGGTGCAGGAAGAAGTTCTGCATGTCGATGATGACAAAGGCCGACCGGGACGGCTCGATGACGGCCGAGGCGCGCTGGCCCGACATGGGGATCTTCCTGGGGTTCGTCGTGGGCATCCGCGCCGACCGGGTGAGGTCCCACGACGTCTTGTTGGTGCTCGCGTCGATGCCGGTGAGCTTCCAGTGGTTGTAGTAGTTGCCCATCAGGGCCGCGTCCGTGGACTCGCCGTTGCCGGCCTGGGCGTTGATGGTCGAGTAGGTGTTAAACACCTGCGCGAGGGCCGGCGCCGCGGCGGCGTGGAGGGCCAGGACCAACGGCCGCCATGCTTGGGGGAGATGCATCGGGAACGGGATTGTGCGGGGTTCTTGGGAGGGAAGCTGAAGGGGATGGGGAAGTGGAATATGCCAAACCCCATCCATGGGCAGAAAACTCTCATTGATTATATACACGTTTGTTTACACGCGCCTTCTTTAGGGTTTGCCCAGGTACGACGTAGGCGCTTTAGCGTGCTGCCGAAGCAGCGGTCTATAATATCACCTCAATTCATGTTAATACTTGCTCGATCAGAACTCTATCCGAGTTCCTCGCAACATGGCAGGTGGTCGGGCTTTAAGTTCAGCGCCCTTCCTGCGTCCTTGTCAAGGTCATTTGTCATGGACCCCCAACCCCAGTTTAACCTTAATGGCATATGCTTTAGCCCAATGCTGGAGGACTCGTTTGCCCTTGCCATGACAGGGACCAAGACACAAACACGCATGGTGCCTATTTCTTGTAGCTAGCTGCCTCTCAATTCGTCGAGACATTGAAGGTGCCAACAGGCGCCCTGTCGGACATTGCATGTGCATGGCATGAATCAACCCTCTTACATGAACAGAGTGCCCACTGTTAACCTTAATTCGTGGCTACAATCGGAGCGGCCGGCGGCCCTCTCCTGGACAGAAGGCATTGCTCGGGCACACAGGTCACAATAAACGCCAGCCGACCCGTCCGATGATTAGATGACTCGTTTCTGTGTTTCCATGCTAAGGGACCGGGATGGTCCATGGTCGATGCGGTCTATATACCTACTACTACGTACGTAGTACTATGGCTGGCCACTTTTCGTTTCCGCCACAGCCGCGACGACGTCGCCGTCGTCAAGGCAGAGGCCAACATGCGCGTGTGCCCATTGGCCATTGGCGCTCCGTCCCGCGTTTCCTGACTAGGACAGCATGGGGCATCCTCCTCCCCCACCCTCCTGTCTGAATCGACCCGGACCCGTTGGACCGACTCCGGCCCCGGGGAACCAAGCGACAAGCTATTGTGATTTCCGTACCATGCCTGTGACTCGTCAAGGCTTCACCGGGTGCTAGCTTCTTTAAGCGAGTCGTGACTGGGCAGCTCTGATGTCCTCGCGCTGGGTTTCTCTTGTCTTCCTTCTCTTTCCTTTTCCGTGGGGGTTTTTGTTTTCGTGCGCCGAGTGAGGGGGAGGGGGGGTAGAGGGCAGTGAACACGGTTGTCGGCTGGTGCTCGAAGCTAGGGGGATTCGGAGATTCTCGTCGCTCTTTTCGCCACCTTCCAGCAGATATCCCATGCGAAAGCGCACTCCCTCTGATTCAGTCACCCGGTGCCATTTGAGGGCTACGGCGCGTGGTAACGTATTACACGTGCACGGAGGGGACACAGTCCGGCAATCACATGCGTCCGTGCCAAGGCAAGGAGTGCGCCAGCGATACGGATACTGGATCCCGACTTCGCGGGTTCGACACCTGCGGGTGCAGTTCCCGGTGGAAAAGATGCCTCTCCGGGCGGCGTCTGCCGTTTGCCAAGGCGTGAGTTGTTGGTGTTGAAGCCCAGTCAGGCGCTGTTCGCTGACGCTGGCCGGAGCACCATGTGAAATCAAGGTTATAGCCCCAAGATGAGGTTGCGCAAACAACAACACCTGACAATCAAGTTGGTGAAATAGCCAAGGGTTGATCCTAACCTCTTCTTGTGTGACTCGGAGGTTTCGGCCAACCAGCACCCAGTCGCGGACCTGGTCTCTTCTTAATTAGACAGCCGGCCGGGTGATATTACTGTCCAATATGCAATCTTAGCATTAGACCCTCATGCATGCAACGCAACGAACAGTAAAGAGCATTAATTGAACCGACATTTTATCAATTACTCCGAGAATAAACGCCATGTGCTGTCTGCGCCACCCTACCACGTTCAATCATGCCAGTTACGCCCGTTGATTAATCGCGTAACTTGTCAATATCCTGGCATATTTTTCGTTCCAGATTCCAACCCTCCTCCGCTACAATATCTCCAACGGATCATCAGCCGTACCCTTGCCACGGCCGTACGCCAGCAGGGGGGCTGGTCTAGTACTGTTCGTAGAAGGCACGCTTCCTACGCCTCCCTTCGGTCTAATAGGCAGGCTTTGGAGGGAATCCTGCGACGATTCCAGCTCCATTTCGAGCAGCAGCTGCCTCCCTCGTGCCCAGGGCATCGTGCTTCGAATCTCTTCGGCACGAGACTCTGCCAGCTTTCTCCTCTTGCTGCCGATGCCTCGAATCTTTCCTATCTCGTCGTTGTCGTCGTCCTCGTCGTCCTCATCGTCCTCGTCGTCCTCGTCGTCAAGGTTCCAAGTATTGCCCTCTCTGTCACTGGGTTTCTCGGGCATGCGGTCAGTAACGGTACCGCAACCACGCCGCACGATATTGAATTTGACTAACCGTTTCCTCCGCAAGTGGGCGGAGCTGGCTGGTGTTGTTTCCATTCTTGTGGCGTTGGGCTCGGGAGAACGACCTGGTGGAAGATCTCCTGAGCCACCCTCAGGCGCTGCGCCGAAAGACGAGAAAGGATTTGTGAAGTAGCCGATAATGTCTAAATCAAAGCGTTCAAGCGGAGCAGAATCGACATCGAGGGGCATCTGGCTCAATTGCGAGGTTGCAGGCGGGTGCATAGGATGGATTCTGTTCGGCGGAGGTGTTCTGGGTTCCTTTAGCCAAAGTCGGAACTCTTCTTCGGACATGTCCCAACTGAGAATCGCATCAAGCATATCGAATTTGACATTCTTGATCGGCTGTCCTTGTCGTTTTAGATCAATCTCGCCCCATCGATTCAGAAGATGAACTCCCTCCAAGACGAGGACGGCCTTCTCAATACCAGGGAACACTTGGCATGGGTCGAATTCGACGGAAGTTGTCGGGGCGTTCTTTCGTTTCTGTGTAACCTTTGCTACAAGATCGCGTACCTTGGGATCATTATTCAGGATCCTCTGGTTGATCGTCATGGGTATAAATCGCTCCACCCACCAAATGGTGGCACTTCGCAAGAGGAAATGTTTCTGCATCCATGGGATCGTTACCTTCAAGTTCTCGGTTGTGTGCGTCCCGTACCATTCGCCCTGTAAGAAAGGGAGACTATTGAGAGTTACTGCATCAGAGACAACAGGGGCCCGGCAATTCCTCAAGGCCGCAAGGTCGGGGAATTTTCCGATGTTGGATCTCTGCTTGTTGAAGGTCAGGTTTGAGCCCGATGTGATCCCGTCTATCTCTTGGTTTAGACGCGTCCGCCAACGAGCCGCATCGGCCGCTGTTTGGATTCTCCAGAACGCCTCTACGAGGCCTCCGCTCTTGGCCAGCTGGCGGGCCATGGCCTTGCCACAGCCTTTAAGCCCAGAATTTTTGTAGTCGCATCCCGTTAACATACCGAAGAGCGCAATGCTCTTCTTGTTGAACAGACCCGTTTTTCTGATATCCCTCATGTCGAAGTAAAGTACGTCTTCTTTGAGCTTCTGGTTCTTGCCGTTGCGCAGGTTTTTGACAAGAAGAGTGCAGCCGAACATGAACGCGTCGCCGTCTTCGGACCAAACGGCATCGACCAAGCCCTGTTGCTGTAGTAGTGCACACTCGGCCTCGGCCTCTCCCGGGGCCTGATGCCACGGCACACGAATACGGTCAAGCATATCTTTGAAGAGCTTCGTTGTTGCCTCAAGCTGGACGTATCGCTTCGAGTTCCTCTTCATCCGCGGTCGCTTTTCACCGTCAAAAACGAAAAGCACCTGGATACTCAGACGCAATAGCGGCAGGGTGCGTTCGAGGATGGCTCTCTCCCGAGGGTGGGAACCTTTGGATCCTGTGCATGTGTTAGATGGTGGTTTGATAGCTTTACCATGGCCAGTAGAAGCGAATCCTCCTCCTCCAAGTACATTCTTAGATTGGAAAAGGGGCTCCAGACAAACAGGGACCGAGACAGGATGACACGTGGGCTACGGACCCTTCTGAATCTCAGCCTCCTTGGCATCGCTGACATTCTTGAATCTCCAGTGGGCCTCGTCAATGGCTATTCTTAGCGGTCGCCCGTGTTCCTCAAGGTGATTTGCAGCCCATTGTGCCAGCGACATCTCCTTGCCCGCCTCTTTGACAACGTCCCAGAAGCTGCAACGGGGATTAGTATAGAGGACTGAAGGAATGGACAGCGGCTCGACCATCTCACCAATTGATTCCCATGATCGCCTTGACTGGAGAGTGTCGGGAAGAGAGTGAAAAGCGTTCGAACAGAAAAGGGAAGAGCGAGACACTGCGCGGGGAAGGCGTGTAAGATGGATTGACATGGACCCAAGCAGGCACAGGTGTTGGTGAAATGGCCGGAGACGCATTGGTATCTGTGTTGGCCGAAGAGCAAGAGGCACGAGATGTAAAAAACCGAGGCGATGACAGTGTTTTAGTTTTTGGTGAAGCAACTTTCGGGAAGGAAGATCAGACGCAGAGGGGAAAGGGAGGGAAGGGAGGAGGGAGGGCCGTACATGCATCACACCAGTGACCACCCAGGAGCATCCGGGGGCACAGACCACCAGGCTTCATCGCACATTGGAAGAACGACTGCGCTGGATGAGGTGTATATCGGCGAGAAGTAATCATGTATATTCTTCATAAGAGCCGCGACAGCTGCGCTACTATTATCGATATGGTATGTCATGTTGATACAAGTTTATGTTGTACAGTACTGCCTTAGTGGCACGAGCTCTGGAAATGTGGCCCTTTCGAGAGCCACGAGCCACGCGTATCCTACCTATATATAGTGGCCCAACTTCAGGCCTTGATCCCCCTAGCATTAATCTCGCCCTTCTCCCCAATATTCAAACGCACACGGCAGTCAGGGCAATACCACTTAGTCGTGCGCGCGGGGATATGCGTCATACCGAGGCACTCCAGATGGAACCACTCCTTATCGCAGTTCTTGTTTTAGACATGTCAGCATACGAGAAAACGAAACCCCAGGCACTCAAGCTGGACAAAGAGCACTTACATCATTGTCGCACGCAATCATCTCGCCAAAGCTGACCCTGTTGCAGTCGCAGTACCGCGGCTCATTGGGATCGATCGGGTTGCCCTCGTCGTCCTCCTCCAGTTCGATCTCGACCGGCTGTCCCTTCTCCTTCTTCTGAGCACGCTTCTTCTTGGGCGCGGCCTTGCGCTTGCCCACGGCACTGCTGCCTCCGGCGTTGGTCTTGCTGACAATACCGGGCACAGGCTTTCTAGTTCTTTTGCCCGGCTGCCTCTGCTCTGGTGCTGGCGTGTTCCTCGCGGTACTAGTGCGGCGGGACCGTTCAGGGGCGAGCGAGGGCTGCGGCTCTTGACTCGAAGCCTTTCCTCTGGACCCCGGACGTCGCTGTCCTTCCGGGACCGGTGTTGTACCCGGCGTCGCCGCCCGGGAGCTCGACTGTTTGATGGAAGGGGCCGCAGAAGAGGAACGCTGCATTTGTGGAGCCTGTGAGGGCAACAACGGCGCGGGGGTTTCCGCTTGCTGTTGGCCCTTCTTCGCTATGTCGCCCCTGGTTTCCCTTCGAACCGCAGCATCGCGCACTGGAGGGAGAATCGGCGTGGTTGACTTCTTGGGCGACAATATCGGCGGAGGTATGGGCGTCTCCGCGGGCGGTTTTGTTATGATGTTGATGTTTCCAAACCCGTTGCTTGTAGCGGAAGCGGGTTGACCGGTTGAACTTGTTGGGGACGATGCCGGTGCAGAAGTGTTTGCCGGCTTCGTTGCTGCCGCGAGCTCCTGCCCGGGAAGCGGAACTGGCACAGGCGTTGTCATCTTAGGAGTAACCGCAGTGCCGCCCGGGGTAAGAACAGGAGGCGGGATTGGGGTTTCAGCCAGAGACTGCGAGGCGAGACCAGCTCTGAGATGAGGCAGCGGCACCGGGGTCTCTGTCTTGGTGCGCTTTGGCGCAGGACGCGGAGCCGGTGTCTCGACCGGCTCGGGCTTCTCGGCCTCGGCCTCCGGAACAGAGTCTCTCTTGCGCTTGTTGCCGTTCGCTTTCGGCTTAGCTTTGGAGTTGGGGGTCGCCTTGCTGGTAGACTTTGGCTGGTCGGCACCGTTGTTGGAAGCCGACGCCGACGGCGGCGCTTCGTGAGACATCAAAAGCCTCGCAGCCTCTCTAAACTGACGAGCTGATTCTTCGGCCTCTTCAGCAGCTTGCTTGGCCAGAGACTCCCGCTTGAGCTTTTTTGCCTCATTCAACTTCATGCCCCTGTTGCTCAACTGGATGTCGTCCGACGCGAGCGCAGCAGCACTGATGGCGCCTTCCGGGATCTGTTTGTTGCCACTCTCGGCATCGGGGCCAGTGCAGGCGGCACCTGGTCAAAGACTCTGCCCTCGTCCTCGGCCTTTTTTTTCGCCTCCTTGTAGGCATCGATTCCGCGGCCGAGCGTCTTGAGTTCTCGCAAGATCATGGTGTCACTGGGGTTCCACGTCGCGTTCTTCTTCATACGCTTCCTCAGTCTTGCCAGTTCCCATGGGGTCAGCTGGAGCCAAGGAGCATCCGCGCTTCCTATCACAGCGTTTTCCGGCGGAGGCTGCAGCACAACAGCAGGAGTGACCGCTGAACCGGGAGTTGATGCAGATTTAGGAGGCCGCGCTGATGCAGTTTTTGGCGTCTTTGGCGGTCGGGCCTTGGGGGTCTTGAGGACCTTGATGCGGGGCGCAGGGGTTGACCGAGCCGGCGTGCGCCCGACGGATTCGTCGTCTTCTTCCTCGGAACTTTCGTCGCTATCGTCCGAATACGCCACGAACTGGTCGTAGGGCGGCAGCACCTCGCCAGGAACGGTGATTCTGGGTATCCGCGGCCGTCGCACTTTTTCGCCATCCCCATTGCGCAGCACCCTCGGCGCCCTGACAAGCTGAGGCGACTTGGACGTGGCCACCGGGCTCTTCTGCTCCTCTGACGGGTAGTTCTCCAGCATATCCTTCAGCTTTGCGAGGATCGTCTTTGCGCGGTTATAGTGACGGCTCACGTTCTCGGACATACGGACCGACTCCTCGTGCGCAAAAACCCGCGAGCTGACCGCATGGTCGAGGCTAGCCGAGATGTCGGCGCGCAGCTGTGCAGGGGACGGACGTTCTTCGGCGGGTATGCTGGGTAGCTTTCCCCAGGTTGAGGTGAGGTTATGGACTCTAAGGGATGCTTCTCCGTACGTCTGGTCGAGCTTGCCAATCAGGGTCAACGATCGCATCATGTCAGAGGGGAGGTATTCGGTAAAGTCGAGGAAGTCGGTGACGGTCGCCTGGGCGTCCGGGTCGGCGCGCATCTCGAGGGATTCGACAGAGTTGCTAATGGCGCCGAGCGACTGGCGGATGTCGTGTTCGACCGACGTCTTGTTTTTGGGCGACACCTCGACATCCATGGCGTCTGCGTGCTCGTTGGTGGAGGCCATCTTGTTCTATTTCAAGGAAAGGGAGGTTCGTCGGCCAAGATATCGGCGTCGTGTTTACTACGGATGCATCTGGTTTGTTGTCGTCGGAGTGGGCCGTGGGTTGTGCCGCGAAATAAGGTTGCGCATTCTATGGGATGAAGTGGTTGTCGCGTTTGGGAGGGAAGTCGCGACCTGGCCTGGGGGGGGGGGTTGACTTTAGCTCCAGAAGCTCCCTAGCGCAGCTGCGAGATAGTGGGGCCCATCCACCATTGACAGGCCAGGATGATGGTGGCACGTGCGCGACCCGAGTCGGAATATTGAGATTCCGTGTCCCACCTTTCACCTCGGACGCTGGGCTTCCGGCTTCCTAGGCAGGACCCGCTCCTTCCGTTCCGTGATGATACGGACCCGGGCAGTCTCAACCGTCAACCATCTGTCGTATGGCTGTCTCGCATCAAACAAGTTGACCTTCCATGATACTCCGAGTTCTTCTTGCTATTATTGGTTGCGTTGTTGTCTTGCTTTCTCGACGTCGCAGGCTATCCCGAAATCATGCACAGGCCACCCGATGTCTCGCCTTACACATCATCTCCATCCAGTAGCCGCGCCTTCAACGGCCGACGTAGCCACGCTTCTGAACATCCTATTCAAGGCCTGGCGACGGACCAGATGCGACTGTGCACCTCCCTTGCAGGCGACCTCACGAGCCAACAGGTCTCATGTAGGTCACCAGCTCACGTCCCCTCGCGCCTAACTACCGCGCCCCAGATCTTCTCCTCTTCCTCGACGTGGTATCCCGAGTTTGGCCCCACGATCATCAGTGACCCGTATAGAGTCATCCTCCTACACCTCCTGTCGTCATACGTCAGCTGCAGTACGGTTTGGACCATGGCCCCCGTCAAGCCGACTTACAAAAACCCGTTGATAGTCGTACTGCCATAGATCTCCAGGTCGTTGGCCTCACACGTCCCGGCGACCCTCAACTTTCCGAAGCCTTTGAGGTCGCCGCTGTCATAGTCAGCAGATGAGCGCGGTTATTTTGGAGCGGCAAAGGTTGCTTTTGACGAGTACTCACCCGATGGACATGTGCCCGACGACTTGAATGTTCCCGTACGCCTTCAGCCTCCCGCTATTGGCACAACTCATCAGCTTCCGTAGCCCTTTGGCATCAAAGCGACCGGTCATTCATTCTCAAAGATAGCACTCACTCGCACACCAGATTCCCGTTGACCTCGATGGCTCCGTACGCCTCAATCCTGTCCCTCACGTCAAAATCGCCATTGAACGCTATGGTCCCACCGGCCCCCACGGAGCCAGCAACCCTGAGTGGGCCCTGCAGTGTGATACCGCCTTCGCTCCGTATCGATTTGGACTTTTTCGCCGCCGCCGCCGTTGTCATTTCCGTGTGCTGGTTGCCGTCGTGGTCTGTTGGCGAACTGGGTCTGGTCGCCGCAGTAGTCGTTGACGAGGCGCAGTAGCTCGCTGTCGTCCCCGTGGGCGAGACGTCGTACGACTCGCTGTAGGCCTCGCACTGTTCGGGGACCTCTTTGCCTTTGCTTGGTGTCTGCGTTAATTTGGAAGCCATGGTTGGCAAGCCGGCTAGACCGGGTTTCCGCTCGACAGTGTTCTTCCGACCCGAACTCTCTCAATATCTCTTGCACAGTGAAAGCATGGCGCTTGAAAAGGGGAAGTCCTTGAAGAATATATGAACCAAGGCAAACAAGGCACTTGAGCAATGACAGTATAGATCGTCACTCCTGAGTTTACAAACCCTCGACGACATCTCTGAAGTTGAACAAAACGCCTCACCCGTCCAGTTACATCGGACAGCCTCCCCCAAGTCAAGGGGCCCAACAGATAAGACACTTTCTTTACCATCCCGGCGACCGCAGCGGCCCAATACGAGCTGTCAGTGTGCCTCCGGGACCACTGGCTTCCGGTCTTTCGACACTCATGTGACGAAGGAGGCTGAGAGCCAGTGAGAAAAGAGAAAGGAAAAGAGAGAGAGAGAGAGAGAGAGAGAGAGAGAGAGAGAGAGAGAGAGAGAGAGAGAGAGAGAGAGAGAGAGAGAGAGAGAGAGAGAGAGAGAGAGGAGCAGAGGTTAATCCATTGATCGCCCTCGCCATCCCGGTCGACGGAGCGACATCAACTCGTAATTCGTAATCCTGGACCTCTCCCATCCTCGATGTCACCGAGTCCCCAACTAGCCGCCCCACGGCAGGCTGCGCGCGCGGCACCGCGGGTAGACGGGGTCGGACTTGAACGACGGCGGTGCGCGAGAAAGACAGGCTAGGAGGAAGATGGGATAGTTTGCGCTCATGTCTCAGTTCAAAGTCGGGCTGCCTATCCCCCCCCAAAATAAGCAATGAAAGCCTTGCCGAAAAAAACCCAACACTTGGAGGTGACGCGAATCGACAGCGAGACTCGACAAAACCTTGCTCTCTCGGCATGCCCGTAACGCCGCTAGCTCAGCTCGAATCGCCCCCAATCGGGGAAGCGCTCAGAGGTCATGGCGAGAGCCAACCCCTTCCCCGGTTGAAGACTGAAAAAAGAAAAAAAAAAAGAAACAAAAAGAGAAGAAGAAAAGCATCCGACTCCGGTCGCCTCGTCGAGAACGACTGGGTCAATCCGCACCCGCCGCCGGCATTTTCTGAAAGGAGGAGACTCTTCATGGCAGTTCTTGCTTTCAGTCAACACCCACCCCGCCCACCCATAGCTCTTCAGCCCTACCAGCAAGTCTGCGTATGTTAACCCCGATTTGCCAGACGCCCAAGACACATGAGGGAGGGCCAGACAATCTTTCCACTAGCGTCCTGCAAATGGGTCGATGGATTGGGACTAGCACCTGCTTTTTATTGCCCAGGCGAGGCTGACATGCTCACCAACTCGCGTGAGCCATCACGTCACTGGGGGGTGTGGATCGGCAGGCTTTAGATTGGGAGTTCAGGCCAAAGTCCGGCGAAATAACTCCGCTGGTGGGCGTGCGCTCCATGTGTATGGATATCCGGAGCCAATACCAAATGCTCAAAAGACGTGGTAGGTGTACATTACTTGAAACATAGAAGACAGACAAGGGAAAAAAAAGTATACATCATCAGCTCTATGACTGACTGAACGTGGCAGGCTGCGGCAACTTTGTTGCGCATGTAAACCTCCACCTCGCTCGATCCAAGCAAAGGTCCCCCCTCTCTGATCCAAGGCTTTAGAGGTTCCAAAATGGCACCATCTGTGGCCGTCAAAAATGCCCCTTCAAACTCCCCTTTTTGTACCGTAAGCAATCTGCCTCGCCAAGGTGATCAATCCCCTGCTCCCGAAGCAGTGAAGGGCAAACAAATCCCTTCCTCATGCATCCCCGCCGCCGACGAATGCAAGACCAACACCTGTCAAGAACGCAGCGCCGACCCAGCTTGCGGCATACAGAGACGCACCGTATGACTCGACGCCATTGATTGTCATAAAAGTCTGAAGGTAGGTGTTCACGCCAGTGACGAGCATGGCCACGGCCGTTCGCAGAATGCCAACCTTTTCCCGCGTTGTGTAGCCCCAGATGTTCCACGCCAGGGTCTCGCCCAGAGTAGCCGTCGCGGGGTCGAACTCGGCCAGCTTGTTGTCCTCGGCCGTCTCGCCAGTCGCAACGAGGGGTGTGAAGATGAAGGATCTCGCGGCAATGCCGAAGGCAATCGTTACAGGCAGCGTGGCCAGAAAGTTGGTAGTGTAGGCCGGTGCAAGGCTGGGCAGACCCTTAAAGTAGAGTACGAGAGTCGTAGGCAGGTAGGTCTTGTAGGCGGTAAACAGGGTGAGGCTGTAGAGGGCCGCCGCCAGAACAGTGGTGTAGATCTGGATCGGGATGTCGGTGATAATCTCACGGTTGGCAACGTTCTTAGCGCCGGCATGCGCGCCTGACAAGGGCCTCAGAAGCTGGAAAGGCACAAAGGTCGACAGCATCTCAATGCCCAAGGCTGAGATGGCGGTCGCGGGCTAATGTTGTAAAACGTGGCAATGAGGTAGATCTAAACACAGGTTTCGTGTCAGCAGAGGCCGCGTCTCTCGGCCGAGGGATGCCAGCATCATCGCGCATCGCCAGGTCAGAACGTACCCGAGGGCCATGCGCAAGCAAGTTGAGCGCAGCGAGGTCGTAGCTATCAAAGTTGCCGAACCAGCCCAACGCAAGCTCGAATCTGTCGGAACACCGGAATCGTCAGCAAAGCCGTGGCTTCCCGCGAGGTTTGCGGACCCCATGCGTCGGGGATCGAGGGAAACAAAGCTCACATGCGCCATCCAGCCAGTGTCGCGACATCGCCCCAGGTATCCAGGCTCTTGGAGATCCCCGCCAGCTCCCCGCGACTCCACTCGCTGAGGAAGCTGTAGCAGAGACTCGAGATGCTGAAGCTTAGCACCGTGACGAGCGGGAACTGCAAAGCAGCCGGCAGGTGCGAGCGCTGGCGCCGCGGGTGCTGGTGGTCGCGATCCCTCCCGCTGATCTGCGTGGCCTCCTCATCCTTGACCGCCGCCGCTGCCACCAGCTCAGTCGCGTCGTTGACGACGCCTAGTGCCTCGACCGTACCGTCGGGTGCCTTGTCGAGAGACTCGAGGTGGCTCGCGATGGGCTCAATCGCGCGCGTCGTGGCCTCGTCGAAGTCGGGCTCCTCGACGGCCCGCGCCGTCTCGCCTCTGCGTCGCAGAGTTGGCATCTCGAATCGTTGCGTGGGTGTCTGTAGGATTGGATGAAGAAGCAACGTGTTCTGTTGCGAGTCGTCGTCAAAATAAGGAGTGGGAGCAGCTGAGATGAAGCGATGCGCCAGCCAGATGGAGAGGAGAGGGGTAGGGGGGAAGGGGGGTACAGGTTGGAGGTGGAGGAAGACCGCGACTGCCGTGTGGGATTTGCGATGCGATGATATCAACCTGCCTAGCTAGGAAAGAGGGAAAACACAGTCGGTAGGTAGCCAAGTTAGGTAGTGTAGAGAAGTGAGACCTTTGCGTTTCCCACCTCGGAGTGCTGCTGTGGCTGAGTGGAGAAATAAGCTCTCCTAGTGGGTAAAACCGTAAAGGTGACGTCGCTGGGGTAACAGCAGACTGAGGAAATATGGTGAGGTAAGCTGTTTGGTTCTGTCCGCGCCAAACTGATCCAAAGGGTCTATCCCACCCCCACACCGCCGACCACCGAACGTCCGCCGTGCACCAGTGTCCCGCTCACTGAAGGGGAAAACAACCCCACTGAGAGCGGGTGCGCACAAGGATCGAGTTTTCCACTGCTCCGTTTATTCGATCCGTAATTTTGCAGACTTTTTCTCCTTCCTGTATGTTTTCCTCTTGTTACAGGAAAAGAGTTCCCCATCAGCCTCTCCTGTTTGAGAGGCATAAAAGAGCCAGAGGCACCCACCCACCTACTCCTCTCGTCCTCTCGAGACTCGGGGAACCACACTGGTCTGCGCTTCTCAAGGACTTGCTCTTGCTCCGACCCAACCAAACCTACTTTTGTTTCTTTTTGTTTGCCTGGTGTACATATGTATGTGTGATCTTCAAAGCTTGATGAGCTCACATGCAAATCTTCACCTTTGGGAGCAAAGCTCCGAGCGTGCCTGCTGGTTAGAGTTGCTGCCGGCTTGCCTTGGCGTGACCAGCCTGCCCTGCCTCGTTACTCCCGCCGCCGTCGGTGGTAAACAAAAACCACGCGTCTTATCATCACCATTAGTTCTCTCTCCCTGTCTCCCTCTCTCTCCCTCTCCATCCATCACGCAAGCAAGGGCCCATACATGTCACAGCTGGCACATGCCATTGTTTTGATATTTTTTCTTATTTTTTTCTTGTCATGTTCGTTATGCTGGCTTCAAATCGCAGAAAAGAGCGTTGAGGCCGTTCTGGAGGCATCGCACTCTGTCTCGTAAGACCCACCGGTGTGATAGCTTTGGGCGTTCGCTCGACGCCCTCTCCGTCTCTCACTTTAACCTCGTGGCGATGCAATCTCGATCGGATCATCGACCTGCCTTGTCTGGCCAGGCAATGATGCAAGACCGGGCCCTCCACTCCTTGGTGCTGAGAGATCGGCGGCGGAGACGGAACCACCTCGTTTACAAGGTTTAGTATATGGTGGTACAAAAGAAACACAACCCGCTCTCCCCTTCGCTTCCCCTCCTCGGGTCAGGTCAGGTACTCATCTCCTCAGATATCGTCGGCATCGACGGCCGAACCGAAGCTTTCTACTCTTCCATCCGTCCGAACACGCCGTCGTCATCCTCGTCGCTCCGAGACCGAGAGCGACTGTCAAAGTCGTCGTCGTCCATGATGCTATCGCTTTCTTCCATTTTGACGTCAGCGTTGCGAAGCTCGCCTCGTGTGAAGCTCTCTGGTTGTCTGCTGGGGAAGCTGTTGAGGAAACCGGCGCTGAAACCGGCGCTAAACCCTGCGCTCGAGAAGGATGCCGCTTGATCAAGGTACTGCGCAGGCAGCGGAGGCACGGGAGGGGCGTCGGCCGGGAGTTGCACAGTCCGACCACTGTTGCTGTTGAAGCTACAGCTGAGAAGCTCAACAGCGGCGGCCAGGTCACGGTCTTCTTGCCCTGTGGCATTTCTTCCCGACGATGGTGGCCGCTGGTCTAGGCTGGGTTGACGGAAGTGTGACGAGAGCCCGCTGCCGTACGGCATGCTGCCTGTCACAAGGGGGTTGGTGGACGGTGCCGATTGATACGACCGACCGAACCCGCCTCCAGATCCGAACCGCTTCGAGAACGTACGATCCGACGACGCGAAACCTTCGAGTTGGGGCGGCGGGGTGGTGTCAGCAGAGCTGTGTCGCTCGTCCGAGTATCCAGAAGCAGCAGGGGATGCCGACTCTTCTTGGTCACTGGGGAAGTCCTTGGCAGAATCCGGAGGCGTGGCCGCGTCGCCTTCCTCCTTGCCATGGTTCATCGTCAACAAGACCGACGCAGCTTCGAGAAGCTGCACTTGTTGGTGCTTGGAAATAAGGAGCTTGGAAGTCAAAGACCACTCGGGAGTGTGTTCCCACCTGCCGAGACATGAGTCAACAAACTATCCAGCTACACGACGATCATGGGGAAGGAACCCAGCAATCGGATCTCGAAAGCATACAGCGGGAGCAACGTCGGGAGAAGGGAGATTGTGAAATGGAAAGGGGGACGAACAAATGCTTGGTCAGGCAGCTGCTGTGCTTGTATCCCTTTCCGCACGTCTCGCACTTGAGCTCAACGCGGTTGAACTTTCGGCTGCCCTCCTTGATGAGGGGTTGCCCGTCGCTGGCGCGACGGACACGAGCCTTCTGAGCACCTTGCTCGCCCTCGTCTGCCGACCCGTTGTTCGGGTCATCCTCAATGGCGCTCTCGTGGACGTCCATCTTGCCTTCCAGGTGGAACTTTTGCGTTGGCAAGCTTGCGGGAGGGGAGGGGAGGCTCCCGACGACTGCAGCGCGAGCGGCGGCACTCTTTGAGGCCGTGTTGCGGCGAGAGCTGACGGCAATGGGGGTGACGTTGTCACCGCCGATTTCCTTGATTGCGGCAGCCATAGCGGCCGCGTTGGCGGCGGTGTTGGTCATGGACTTGCGGCGGGTGACGCGGTTGTTGGCATTGAGAGCGACGCCGAGAATAGAGTGCGAGTTGGTACGCGAGTGGGATTGTCGTGTAGCAAGTCCGGAAGAGGGGACGGTAGACATGGGTGGACGGTGTTGGGTCAATGGCCTCGTGGTCTGCTGCATTTCCTGAGCGAGGACGAAGTGATCAGCAAGACTGCGTTGAGTAACGATGTGCGATAGGAGCGGGCGAGGCAGGGCAGGGCATGGGGCTGGAATCCCCATTCCGGGCATACTTTTGAAGAGGCCATTGCCAACTACCGATACTGATCAGGTTCGACACCGAGAGTCGAACACTTTGTCCCTCGCAAGATGATGGTGAGAGTGTGATCGTTGGTCGACGCGGCTGTTTTGTGTAGTGTTGTTCGACGGTGGTAGACAGATAGGCAGGTGATGAGTGAGTCGCAAAGACAAGCCTCCGGGCGAGAAATAATATTATTTTGGGGAGGAGCAGCAATTCAGCAGGGGTGTGTCTGTGGGCGGGTGTACCTAGCAGCTCCGAGGTGGGCCAGCCGACCGCATGTGGTGAGAGTTGGAGTGGTGGTGGTATTGAACGGTTCGGGGGGTGCCTTGGGGTTAGTCAACTGGTGATCAACAGGGCTGTCGAGGTCTAGGCTGACTTCAACTTTTTTTCCTTTCCCTCCTGCTCTCTTCCGTTTCTCTTTTCCCAGTGTTTTGTATCGGAAACGGAACTGATAGAGAGGGAAAAGTTGTGGGCACGAGACAGAGAACGTTTAGGAGGGGCCCCAGAAGCTCCAACGATGGACGAGGGAAACCAGACGGTCTTTTCCAGCAAATACCTAGCCGGAACGAAGAAGAAGCGCTGGTCGGGGACGAGCATGAATCCCCCATTGGCCGTTTCCCACCATCAGGTCGCGAAGAAGAAGGTGCAAGAGAGAGGGGAGGGGTAAGGAGACGGTGCAGAACCACACGCCCACCCTCCCTCCTACCTTTATCCGTACTCACCTAAGAGTGAGCGGCGATTGAGGGGAGAGGAGAGAAAAAGAGTGGAAGAGGAAGGGAGATGGGCTGGGGTGGCCTGGGAAAAGGGGGGGCGTGGGCTTGAAAGGGGGGGGGGGGGGGGGCACTCAGGTACTCCGTATATGGAAACGAGATGGGGACTAGCCCTCTCTCTCCCTTTCTCACGCACTCTCCCTCACTATCCATTTGTTTCCCTCTTGGACTCTTCCCCCCTTCGTATCCCACAGTGTGCGCAGGTCACGACCGAACGAGGGTACGCAAGCCATGTACGAAGTACCTCCCAGGTGGTGGGTGGTGGAAAGTGGACATGGCCGTGGACGCAGCGAACGCAGTGGCCGGCGCCAGGAACAAGGAGCATGGAGCATGGCCCGTGGCCGCGTCCTTTGGCAATGGGCGAACGATGGTCGGCCTCCGTAGCGATGGACGTGTCCGTAAGGCGCCGGTGCGGCGGGGAAAGGTCACTGGGGGAGGGGTGGACGGATGGATTCTTGTGGACGAATCCTGGCATCCCATTGCCTGTACACAGTAATCCTCATCCTCCTCCAAGCCCAGACCCGTCGGTGATCAGGGCGTGCGCCGTGGTGCTCAGGTTGCGTGCACATCGTAAATAGCAGCTTTTTATGTACCTATCTGTACAGTATGGATATGTCCCGCACTTTTTTCTTACCCTCGAACATGTCTGTCTGTCTGTCTTTCTTGCACGGATGGTTGTTTCGGCAGCTCCTAGCATTTTGGATCCGGATTTGGAGGCGCAAATGCCAGTACCTACCTACCTTAGGTACCTTACGTGATGCTCTTTTGGGGTATTTATGCTTTGATGGTTTATGCAGGTCACCGAGACCTACCTGCGTATTAACGTTATGAAATGTTCAAAGAAACACCGTCTTTGTTGGTGCCCGTACAGCGCCTCGGCCGCATAAAGTATCAAAAGCAACAGTTGGCCTCGTGCCTTGGCCCCTCGCCGGACGAGGGTGGCTCCATTTGGCCGGCGTTGCTTTTTCTCTGGTTCTCCTGAAGAATTACCGGCTGCTCCTTAGCCTCGTGACCGCTTCTTGTCTTTTCCTTCTTCTTCTCATCCTCCTCGGTGCGTGCGTGTGTGTGTCGGTAGTAGGTATGCGTGTTCGCGAGGTAACGAGGTGGAATGATTGAGACAACAGTTCGCTATGCCATGTCTTGGTTGAAGCGAGAAACTGAACGAGGGACCCGTCGACTGCGAGTGGCATGTTTCGGGCAAGCTGCCAGGTTAGTCCAGAGTTGCGTCGCAACCCGCGACGGCTCTACTTTCCTGGCGTGACAGCTCTATCCAGGCAGACCAGTCCACTGTTCCCGGCCCAGGCCCAGGCTCAGGCTCAGAGCTGCGAGCGGTGGGATGGGGCACTGGGCATTGAGGCATTCGGCACGGGGAGCACTGGTCGCCTTCCGGTTTCTCAATTAAATGGAGACGATGGTTTCCGTCGGATCAGGAACGGAAGTTGAGACGTGGGGGGGGGGGCTAATTAGTAGCTTCGCAACGCCGAAGCACTCAGCCCATGCCAAATACCTAATGTGAACTGTGGATTGTGCGACAACGCATCATTCTGTGCTGAGGTGTGCGTTGGTCGGATGATGACAGGAAAGGTCGAGACCATATTTGTAGGTACCTACCTAGGTAAGATGAGGGGAAGCCCCTCGAGAAAGGTGCTAAGAGGGAAACATTGCGCCAAAAAGAAAAAAAGACAGGGAAAAAAAGCGTTGGCGACATGTCTTGTTGAAACCTAGTGGGTATCTCCTAGTGTGGTCTTTTCTTTCTTTACGTATCGTCTCTCAATTTTGCGGGTGTCAATCGCATCGATTCGTAGTCGCCCCCAGCGGTCGCTCATTGGTGCAATGAACTTTTGACGTGTCGCCATACTGGAGACAGAGAAGAAAATAAGAAACGATCAAGTAAACGAAATTCCCCGACGGTTTTGTTGATCGATGATCGCGCGGGACTAAAACCGCCTAGTTCCTACCTTCCTAGCAGTTCTTCGACGGCTTAATTGTGCTCTAGAGCAGGAGGGCTGGACGGGGGGGCTTAGGTAAGGCAATGAAGGCATCTCACCTCATTCAAATCATCGGATCTGATAAGGCCACACCGGCACTTGACCGCTGGGGCACGGTGGAGACAGTACCGATTAGTCATGCTCGTGCCTTTGTGCCTGGGGAAGTTCCAGTCCCATTCGTATCTCGTCAGGGACGTAGGTAGGTCTAACGTACAATGTAGTTCTTCTTCCAGCGGTCCTCAGGCCAACGACTCTGCAGTTCCGTTTTGGTCCAAGACCATAGGAGGCCAGAGCAAGTGGGAAACACCTACATTGGACTGACTGACATGTATTCGTATTGTTCTTCAGCTTCGGTGTCCACTTGGACAGTGTGCCAATATCCGACGATTGCGACGATGGAGAGCCACCACCCACCACCGCCACCACCACTGCAACTGGACGCAGGATGGCGATAACGCCACACCCCCTTCCTCTCCCTTACCTTCACAGCCCCTCTCTTCCTTATCCTATTCCCATATGTAGTTTACGAATATTGCGCTTCAACCTAGCACACCCCACCGCGAAACTACCTACCAATCGCCCGATCCAGAACCGGACCTTACCACTATCCGCCGGGGGTTCCCACACCCACAGCTCACTACCACCACCACCACCACCATCTTCTGACCAGATGCAGGCCCCCCTCCCAGTGACCAGTAATCACAGGACTCGTCCGCTGGGGGTTGGGTCGGCGTTGGAGCAACGCGAATCCGAGGAAAAGTGCTAGGTAGGTAGTAGGTATGCCGTGTCCAGGCTGCCGTGCGCTGGCTGGCGCCCCTCTCCGGGTCCAGCACTCTGCTGTTCTTCGGCTATAGTGTGTCTTAGTAAGGATTTCCTGTGCTGTGCTGGCTGGCTGGTTGGCTGGGCGAGCTTGATAGAGGGCGCGGCCGCTCCTCGCCAGGGTGTGCCGGGCAAACAGTCCATCCAAAGGCCCGTCTCGTCCCCCGTCTCCCTCAACCCGTGCTAAGGAGCGCCGCCAGTGCCATTCGGGACAGTCAGCTGGCCCCCTCTTGTCGTCCTCAACTGGGCTCCATGCGGCCTTCTGCTCTAGGCAGTTCGAATGGATTGTCGTGCCCCCCCCCCCCCCCATTCATCATTCCCCTCACCCTTCTGACGCGCTCCTGTCCGTCACCCATCCTGCGTCGCCGGCAGGAATGGTGAGAGGCCTTGGCCACCCGGTGCCGTTTGCTCGGGTTCCTGTTGCGCCAGCGTGACGGGGTGTATGGGGCAGAGTAGGCAGAGGACAACCCAAAGGATCATCAGTCGAAGCAGCAGCCCTCCAACACGGAGGGGCCGGTCAGCGTCCGGAGATGGACAAGCCACACCGCACCCGAGGACGACACGAGGGCCAAGCTCTACCCGGATTCTGAGAAGGGCTTCGCCTTCATATTACGTCCAGCAATGCAGCTAGTGCGTCACTGGGCGTAGCCATCCAAGTCCAGGCCTCGATGATCTCAGTTTCAGTTGCCCAAGCTAACGCTTTGGATGCATGCAAGACCGATCTCGGTATACTATACCTACCTCTACCGCTGAATGTTCGTCTTCGGCTATTCCCCCAACTTGGCGAGCCGGCACTGTCTCGGAGAGAACACCCAAAGCCTGTTTTTCTATTGCTCCTATGTCGGCAACTTCGATCATTGAAAGAATTACCTCCGCAGGGTCTGTGAACCCATGTGTTTCCGTACCAGTCTTCTACCTGGCCTGCTCGGAACGAAATTGTAACCATCTGTCGGTCTCTGTTTGAGGCCGTGCCAACCGGGGTAAGTTGAAATCGACAAAGTAGCTCGCCAAGTGTCTTGGGCGGGTATCTGGCTGCCGGCTACGGGATACCACATTGCTTCACCTGGTAGACGAAAAACACAATGCCCCGATTGGCAACTCTGCGCTCTGAAGAAGATCCGGCCGCGCCCGAGAATCCCTTCCAAGTCAGGATCAACCATAACATGGCAAGTCGCCAGGGGAACCGACGACTGGAAGTTTGCCAGAGACTTGGCCTTTTGCATAAGCCACTTGTGTTGCGGCGTGTGTGTATGTTTCGGCGGCCGGTGCTGAAGAGGACAGCACAGCAGGGCAAAGTCGCGCGCTTGCAGGGCCAAACTCGTCTACCTTGGGTACCTAGTTCATCGACGTCTGATGCACGCCAGAACTACACCACATTGGCACAAGCCCGTCATCCCATGCCTAACAACCGACAGCGATACCGAGAACTCGGTCAAGATGGACTGCCAGACACTCACTCGTTCTCAAGGGATCCAACTTGAACAAATGATGCCACGTACCGTGTACGTAGGTAAACCACGAGGCAATCGGGGCAAACTCCGATTCTGCTCCACCTTTTTCTCCCTTCTTTTTCTTCTCTCTTTTTTCTCCCCCTTGCCTCAGAGGTTGGTTAGGTTAGTTTGCGCAGCACAGAAGCGTAGCGCACCAAGAAGGGCCTCGCCCCCAGGTCTCCCAGCGTCGCCCACCCACATCCACATGCACATGCGAAGTGTCAACACGTCGTCGATCGGCAACTCTATCCTTCATCGTGAAATCCGGTCGAGCCGGGGCTGTCCTGGTACGCCGCCGCGGACGGAGAGAGAGAGGAGCCGCCCACCGGCCGCATCGTCGATTGCTCTCTGGGCCTTCAGCAGGTCAGTGTGGTTCTTTGGGGGCAGTTGAGACACGGGCGCCAGGGGTCATACCCTGCCAAGGTGCAGCTGCACCCCTCACTGCGCTGGACGGGCGGGCAGACGGTGCCGCTGCCATGCCGAGGCCGGATTGCTCTATCCGTATGCATAAAAGCTACCTCGATCGGGAGCAATAGCCCGCCAATTATGACGGGCTGCATAACTGCACAAAATGGGTGAGCGAGCCTTTACCTACGGGCCACTAGAGACTCAGTCGCCAACCCTGCTCGCAAGGGAGATAAGGTTTACCAGGTGAAGTGACAGCTTCCTGGCGGGCCTCGCATCTTGTAAAGAAACGAAGGAGACGTGGGACGGGGAGATGCCTGTCTTGGGAGTCATGGGACCCGAGCGGAGGAAAGGATGCCAGGTATGTAGTTTACTCCTAGGTAGTGTAAAGTCGGTTGCGCCTCGTCTTATGTGAGAGTATGGGATTTCCTGGTTTCCCGTCCTTCTACAACCCAAGAGATACCCATCACATCAGAAAGCATCCCGAACCGGCCGAGCAATCAGTACGGATACAGCAGTAGTGGGCAGGTAGGCAGGTACCTAGGTAGGTAGGTAGCAGTACGCTACGTAGCGTAGCTTACTACCTACGTACTCCGTACACCACTACCCATCGCTCCTCAGTCATCCCCACGCCGGGAACTGTCGAGAGGAATGGGCATTCGACGGGGCGGAGACAACAGTGGCACGAGTGGGTGTCGGATTCACAAACGGGCTAGGACGATCAGCGGTGCCAGGAAAGCCCCTCTTGCCGCACCTGCACATCACCCCCCACCCCCTCCAGTCTCTCCATCGTGTGCGTGTCGCTATCAGGTGCCCTTTTGGGCTGGGTGGAGACGACAGAAGAGAGGGAGAGAAGGCCAGGTACACTGAGGTACTCTGATGTACTTCGTACCTCCTCGAACTGTGTGTGCGTGCTCCTTCATCATTGGGAAGCCCAGGTAGCGACGTCCACGACATCCCCAACCAAATCGCGCAAAGTGTTGCCTGTAGGCTGTGCCTGCCTCTTCCTCACACACACACTCTCTCTCTCTTCTTCCTGCGTACGTGTACCTGCGTCATCGATGATATCCCACGTGGATTGACGCTGTTTCCCCCGGTTCGGATGGGCTCACTCTTCCTTCTCTCTGTCTCTCTCGTACGGGCCGGATGGGAATGTGGGAAGGGTTCACCAGAAATGGAGCCAAGGTTCGTGGTGCTGCCGCTCCCGTGCGTTCCGCTCCCCCCTTCACAAAGAAGAGGAAAGAGGAGGAGGGTTGGACCCTTGGGGCGGCTGACTTGTCAGAAGCCTTATTCGCGCGGTAGGGGGGGGGGGGGGGGGGAGTTTCCTAGTGCTTGGAGTAGGGGTCGCGCTTCGCCAGTGTGTGTTGGTTATCATTCCGAGGGCACAACGTGAAGATCGTTTCCGAAGCGTTTTGGCTAGACGTTTTCTTCTTCTTCTCTTCTTCTTTTCTTCGGCGGGAGGAAAGTTGAATGCTGGAAGCAACCGAGTGGGCCGAGTAAGCCGGCGGCGTGCCTGTCGATCTCGTAGAATATGCCTCGAACCCGACAAGATAGTAAAGACCGCCCAGCCACACATGGAAGGCCCGGGATGAAGGGCTTGGAACAAGTATGCCCGAATGCAGCGATCGGCACGCGAATGATGCGCAACTCTAAAGGTCTCCCTCCCAATGAGCTGCCGCGCCCGTGGTGTCCCAAAGGAGAGGGATTGGTTGAGGGGAATTGCAATCAGGTCAGAAGCTACAATGAGGCCATCGTCTTTCCACGATTGGAACGGGGGGGGGGAGGGAAACGGTGCACGGCAACCATCGGGAGAGGAATGGGATGTCTTCGTTGACTGAAAATGATTTCTTCTTCGTCGTCCCCTTTGAAGGCCAAAACGCCCCCCCCCCCCCCCCCCCCAAATGAGAGACCGGCTGCGGACACCCGATCAACCCCGCGGCGCCACAGTCCTTTGGCCACCTTCGGCCGATAGGAAACACCAAACGTACAGCAAAACCGCACGTCGCCTTTTCCCTTCCTTCTCTTTCTTCTCTCTCTCTCTCTCTCTCTCTCTCTCTCTCTCTCTCTCTCCCTCTGTAAACGAACTATTGCCAAAGAAAGACATTGCCTGCCTTTTTTTTTCTTTTTTTTTTTGCTCTTTTCCCACCGAGAATTGCCAGTTGGAACCCGCCTTTCCTTCGCTCCGTTCACTCTTTTGGCCCACCTTTGCCAGTAGAACGATACAGCATCCCATCATGTCTGACGTATACCGCAAGACGGGACGTGGAGGTAACAACCCCAAGCGTCTCTTCTTGATTGCCCCACCCTAAACTCTCTTCCTCTGTTTTTTTCTCAGGAAGCGGAAACTTTTACTCGAAAAAGGACGTCGAGGACGTTGAGAAGGCGAACCCAGAGGTGCGTAAAAGCCCCACACGGCTGCTTCTTTTCTTATACTTGACTTTGAACGCCAACCCCCGACCAACAGGACCTCGAGGCCCAGAAGACTGCCAACGCGACGGCGGCGGCCACCGGCCCGACGGCCGGCGGCTACGCGCGCGGGGGCCGGGGCGGCGCGGGAAACTTCCACGACCCGTCCTCCCTGCCGGACGCCAAGCAGCAGGAAGACGCCGCGGGTAAGACGCAGGCGGCCGTGAGCGCCAGCCTAGCGCGGTCGGCGAGGGGCGCCTCCGGGCGGGGTGGGGCCGGGAACTACGGCGACTCGAGCGTGCCCGGCGGCGAGGCCGCCGGGGACGAAGTCAGGCGCAAGCAGGCGCTGGAGAGGAAGATCATCGAGGACGTCGAGGCGGGGCTCCCGATGCCCCCGAGGGCGTACCAGCACACCACCAAGAAGGACGAGGAGAACGCCTGATGTTCCCCGTGTGTGTGTGTGTGTATGTGCGCGCGCGTGTGTGTGGACGGGAAGCAAGGTATTTTTGTCACGTTGGGCTGCCGCCGTCGACGGCTGGTACTGGGTGTACTCGGAGTTTAGGGGAGGAAAGAATGGTTGGCTGGGATGTACGGCTGTCTAAAGAAGATTTGATACCCGCAACGCTCGTTTTGGGCGCTTCACTTTCTCATTGATACTTGGGGGCGGTATTCGTGGGGTCGCATTTAGCAGCATCTATCTTGCTTGCTCTTCTTGTTAGAAGGCTAGACATGCGCCGCGTCTGCTCCGCCAGAAAGCCTCCGACCCCCCTAATTCGCTCGACATGGTGGCAGAGATCATCCTACTCGTGTAGCATGAGAGAGAGAGAGAGAGAGAGAGAGAGAGAGAGAGAGAGAGAGAGGGCCCTCCGACTGGCTCCTCAGAACCGCGCAGGACACGGGCATCCTGACAGGCAGGAAAGATGGCAGAGGCGGTGGACTGAGACGACGAAGGGGGGAGGGGCCGATCTGAATCTGGACCTCGGATAACTTTTTTTTTGTTTCGGTATTCCTTCTCAGAGCCACCAAACGCCGTCGATGCTAACCGCCCTTTTGTATCCCTGAACGCCCGGTAAAAACAATGCCCTCCCTAAAAAACCGCCTCGCCTCGCCAGTCCCATGAACGGGAAGCGGGAAGGGGGCGAACGAGACAGGGGAGCCCCATCGATTAGCATCTTGTCTCTTTCTTTGCTTTCCTTCTTCGTCTTTATCCTCATCTGAGCACTTGATTGGGTCGTACGTAGTACGTGGGCCGGCCATCTTCTCTTTTCTCCTCCTCCTCCTCCTCCTCCTCTTCTCACCATTGTCGTCTTCAGTCCTCCATGTCGACATCGCCATCCTCATCGTCGTCCTCCTCGGCTTCGTCGTCGTCGTCCCACTCGCCGTCGTCCTGCTGCATGACGCCCTCGCGCTCCTCGACGACATCGCCGTCGACCGTGACACGCTGGCGGATCTTCTCCTTGCCAAAGACCTTGCCGGCCTTGCCCTTGGACAGCAGGCGGCCCTCGGCCTCGAGGGCGGCGATCTCGTCCTCGGTGGCGCCCTCGGCCGCCAGCCTCTTCTTCTCGGAGCCGCGCAGGCGCGGAAGCAGGTGCTCGTTCTCGGCGACGAGCTTGCGGGCGGCTGCGATCTCGCGCTCGCGCTTGCCCTGCATGCGCTTCTTGTAGAAGACGCGCTCGCGGCGGGATCGGATCTCGGACACGCGCTCCATGGCCTTGAGCGTCTTGGCGACCAGGTCGCGGTCGTACCGCACGGGGACATTGCGCCGCGCGCCGAACTGGAGGGTGCTGTCGACCGTCATCTCCTTGTGCGCCGACGCGCGGTACGCCTTTGTCCACTTGAGCTTGCGGGGGTTGCGCTTCATCTTGAACTGTTGGCCTGGCGGTTAGTTTTCCTTTTCCTTTCTGCGCTGCGGTTATTGGGACGGGGGCATTGAGGACGTACGTTCTTGTGGCATTTGCTGCGGCAGAAGCGGAAGACCTTGGCATCGTTGCGGACGAAGGTGATGCCCTTGCTCGGGTAAGCAGGGCGACTGCAGAAGTAGCACGTCTCGATTCTAGATGCGTCACAAGTTAGAAGCTTGATCTGGAACCAATCGTGGACTCCTCTCTTTCCGGAGACGAATGGATAGAGCAAAACGTACCTCATTGCGACGGCGTTGATACCTTCACGGGTATCACGGGGGGGCAGTCACAAGGTTTGGTTGTTGGTGTTGTTCTCTTGACGACGCTTCCACACACACACAGAGAGGGTCAGCGGAAGGCGGTGATCGAAGCCTTGTCTACGGAAGTTTTTTAGAAATTTTTCTTCTGCCGCTCCCAGACGCCGCTTATCGATTGTGGTGGGGCAGCGCCCAGCACTACCAGCCAGTGAGTGTACTAGGTAATAGAAACTGGCGGGGGGGAGGGTCAAGGGACCTGGCTTGCTGGGCGGAAGAACACGACCTCCGAAGAATTTCCCAGAAAGCACGGACCAATCCGTCGGCGCATCACGGCTTTGGGGGGAAGGGTCAATGGAGCGGCAAACTCTAGGAAAAAAGCTCTCTCTATCCAGGACCTTCTTCGTGATAGCCACCCGCTTTCTCCGCAGCCGTCCCCATCCTCGACCGCTACACCCAACGAAAAAAACGAAACTCGTAACCATGGCTTCTGTTCTCGCTGTTGGAGCCGGCGCTGCCGTCGCAGCTTTCCTGGTACGTCCAACTCTCGCATCCGTAACTTTGATGAACAAAATGACTGACGAGATGTCTGCAGGGCCGAGCCGGTCTTGTCGCATGGCGCCGATCCCGCGGCGGCGTCGGCGCGATGGGCAAGGCTTTCTACAAGGGCGGCTTCGAGCCCCGTATGAACAAGCGCGAGGCCTGCCTCATCCTCTCTCTTCAGTAAGCAATAAGACCCCTCCCCCGTCTGGTCCGGTCTTGCGAGAGATATTCACGATCAAGAGCCCTGTAGCTAACGTTCCATCCTCTAGGGAGAGCAGTGTCAGCCGTGACAAGATTCGCAAGGCGCATCGCACGCTCATGCTCCTCAACCACCCCGATCGCGGCGGCAGTCCGTACCTCGCGACCAAGGTCAACGAGGCCAAGGAGTTGCTCGAGAAAACTACCTCTTAACCCTAGCCATCCAACGGGGCCTCGACGACTAGTGACTATGAAATTTAATAACAACAACAAAAAACGAAAAGAAGGGATCCTTGTGCGCCTAGAGCCAGAACTTTCTGGGGAAGTCCTGCTTATTGGACAAGGGCACTTGTAATAACATTAGACTGGTCGTTATTCATAGCGGTGGCGTTTTTTGGGGGCGGTTCCCCCTTGAGGAAACGGAGAAATAAGGGTCGTGTTACGACTGGACTGGTTTTTTTTGGATATTGGGGCATGTTGTAACATTATGTATAATGGCATGGGGCCCTCTCGTCTCTCTTCTCTCCGACGTATACACACTATACTTATCTCAACTTGGCGAGTCTCGGTGTCCAAGACTCGTACCCTTCTTTGCAGATGAGGGCTTCAGTGATGTCAAACCTATGCTGAGAGTGAATCAGGGCTTTCTGGGTTGGAGACGGTTAAAGAGTACATCTGGCGTCGCCTCGACGTGACCCGGCTCTTTCTCAGCTGCCAGCATCTGTACGCTCCCCTCCAGCAAGGCCAGCCCTTCTAACGGGGTGATTCGACAGCAGGTATACAATATATAACACCAGGTTGCTTGTTGTTAGTCGATACACACTGTTGCGTTGTACTGCCGGCGGCTTTACAGCAGCAAATTTGGCAAAGTACTTGACAAGTTGAAAGTTAAGTATTTGCCCAATACTTCGTCAGCTGCAATAGCGTACGACAAACAGAGGCGCTCAAATACCCGGCAAGCTCTAGATATATGCTGACGAACCAACAAAAGAGTTTCGGTAGACGACATGGCCTTGTTTTTGTTTTTTGGAAAAGCTCTTAGAATACGTAGTCTCGAGGTGTACAAACAAGTACGAAGAGAACTTTCGAAAAGCAACCTTTGGTGCCGTGCACCATCATCATTGGCCGCAACTTATTCTTGTGAGTCGAACGTTCTGTATATTCGGTTTCCGTGATCTCTAAACTGTTTCTAGCGTGGCCGTATTCATTGCTCTGGGCGTTGGCCAGCTAGCCGAGAATTGCTGATGGGGAAGGGACGGCTTACTGCATTACATTGGCTGCTTCCTATCCGCTACCCTGACTGTCCGTTTGAGCCCCTTGGATAAACATCGTTTATGTTTGGTTTCGTTTGCCAACATCACACAGCAAGAAACATTGGTTTATCCGCCAAACCACCTTTCGTGGTAACTGCTGCTGATCTCTTTCCGTATACTGAGCACTTTACCTCTTCATGGTTCAGCGTGACAGCAAAAAAGAAAGAAAGAAAGAGATCAAGCTTTCTCTTCTTGTCGATTGATTCTCTGCCTACACCTACTTTGTCCCCATCGGCTGATTGAGATGGCGCTCACTCAAGCCCAACAGATCGAGCGTCTCGAGAGGGCCTTTGGCGACAAGATACGTTTCGAAGAAGTTCCGCACCAAGAAGCCGAAGATACCCCCGAGACCATCGTGCTAGACCCTCTCGCTCTCGATCGTCAGACCGCTGCCAACAAAGCCGCCATCAAGGGCAAGTCCATCACTCAGCCGACCTCCTCCAAGGCCACTCCCCACTACGTCGGACCGCCTCTCAAGCCTTCCATGTCCAAAAAGCTGGCGCCCGCAGACTTTGACGCTCTCATCTCGCAGGGCTTTCCAGAGTTTGATAACATGAAGACCGGCGATCTCTCCGAGGACGGCATGGCCTTCGTCGCGTGGGACCTGGCCCAGAGATACCCCTCGAGTTTCATCGGCAAGACCAACCGACCAAAGGCGAGTTTCACCATGGGCCAAGAGAGCTCTTCGGCTGACACATCCCTTAGGCCCAACCTTTCTTCGATGACATGACCGAGAACCAGACCTGGGACTTGTAGGCCTTCCAGCCCGGCTCTGACAAGTTGCCTCTCTATCCGTTGCGCGCTAACGTCTGCCCAGCTTCTATGTCTACCACCACCAGGCCTTGGACAGAACGCCCTACATCTTCGTCCCGACCAAGCAATTCCAGCACTTCCTCAACGTGATCAACGCCTCGATTCAGACGATGCTGACCATCCCTCCGGGCAAGCCCGGCGAAATGTTCTACGTCACCTTCGGCCCGAGCTGCACCATCCGCCCCAAGTACATCGGCCGCTCGGCTTCGCACAACGAGTACCGTGCCCTCCGCGGAGCGATCCCGCCCCCGGGAGAGGACGACACCTGTTCCGACGCCACCACCCTGGGCAAGGATATGCTCCTGTCACTCCTTAACATGCACAACAATTACAAAAACCTAAAGAGCAAGAGTAAGAAGAAGCAGCAGCAGAAGGCACAGAGCCGTGAAGAGGAGCTCTATGACGCGCAGCTGTACCTCGGTCTGCGTCCCAGGGCGAGCGATGCCGCCAAGGAGGACGCGCAGATCGCGCTGGACAAGCCGGTACCCCACGCCCGGGACAAGGATGTCGTATTTGTGTGCATCGATATCGAGGTCGCCGAGGAGCACCACGGTACCATTCTCGAAATCGGCCTGTCGATCTTGGACACCAGGGACATTGCCGGCGTCCCGCCCGGTGAGAATGGCTGCAGCTGGGCCCCGTTCATCAGGAGCCGCCACCTCATTACCGATGAGCATCGTCACATCCGCAACCGCAAGTACGTCAAAGGCTGCCCTGAGCTCTTCAATTTTGGGTAAGTCTTTTGGAAGCAGGAGTCATGCGGGCGCGGAGGCTAACAGGAGATTAGTATGAGCGAGTATCCCACGCTGAGCAGCCTCGGCCCCTCGATCATTGCGGCCATCACCGACCTCTCCGTTGCCGGCCAAGAGGGCAACGCCAAGGCCGACTGGCGGTTCCGCAACGTCGTCCTGCTCGGCCACGACCTGCGATCTGATATCGCTTACTTGGAAAGAATAAACGTGGAGCTATGGGGGATGGGCGGCGTCATGAGCCGCACACTTGACACCAAGGACATGTACCAGGCCTGGCGCCAGGAGACACAGGGCCGCAGTTTGGCCGCGGTGCTCACCGACCTGGGCATCCCGCACAGCAACCTCCACAACGCGGGCAACGACGCGGCCTACACCATGCAGGCGATGCTTGGCCTGGCGGTTGCGGCGAGAGTTGACAGGAGTCAGAAGAAGGACTTGGACATTGAAGCCGAAGAGGAGTTGGATGATGCCTGAGAATGGGCTTTTCAGCCAATGTAACATAACACCCAACTATGACTAGGAGTTCATTGAGGATCATTCATAGCAGGCATACAGTGCAGGCTCGACTGAGACCCGCCACTGATAACACATGATGTACATGAAGATGAAGAAACGACCGCCTCATAGTCCACGCATTATTTTGATTTCAGAAACTGCAGCTAGGTCAGCGATGGCAAGCCCAAGTCTCACTGTGCAAAGACGAGAAGAACAAACCTCGTCAGCCTGCTCACTCGTGACATCCGACACCTCTGACGTCGTCTGGTCGATGAGCCCCAGCCCCGACGTCCGGACCTTCCACCACATCTCGCGCCGGTCGCCACCCAGCTCCCCGAGAGCATCTTGACCTTGAGGCCCTTGATGATTTCATTGTACAGCCCCGGCTCCTCGAGGTCGACGAGGCCGCCGCGCAGGACGCCGAGATTCTCGGCGGCACGGGCGTAGTTGGCGTCGCCGAAGCTGTCGGCAATGAGCCGGGCGACGATGTCGCCCATCTGGCGCGCGGCGTCGCGGATCGCGTCGGCCTCGTCGGCGACGGCGAGGGCGCGTTTGAGCTCGGGGATGGCGTTCTCCGCCGAGATCTTGGGGCGCTTGGGCTGCGTGCCGAGCAGGGCATCGACGTCGAGGCCCGACAGGGGCTTCGAGCCCTCGTGCTTGCGCTTGCCTTTTGCTTTCGGGGGGACTGGCGGCGGCGGGTTCGTCTGTCAGCGGCAGGGTTCTGCTTTGGGGCGAGTAGTGTGTGTGTGTGGTGGGGGGGGGGGGGGGGGGGGGGGGGGGCGGGCAGAGCTCGCCGCGTTACCTTTCTTGACTTGCGCCGCGGAGATGAGGGCCTCGACTTGGGTTTTTGACTTCTCGACCAGATCCGCAGGCGGCACGGCGTAGCGGACGAGTATCGGAGGGACAGGGTCGATGGCACCCTCGGGTTTGACTGCCCTTTGGCGGATAGCCTGGTTTATTCTGTGGATGATGGGGTTGTAGGTGTCTTCGATTGCGGCGTACTCTGACGGGTTTCTTGCACGAGTGTCAGTGACGTGGTTTGTTCCGCCTATGGGGATCGCTTACCCTTCATCGTCGGCCCCGAAATTGCTCAGGTCCATTGAGTCTACGTAATCACTCATCGCATTGGCAAGCTCGTCGCTGGGCAACAGGCGGTGATTGGCCGTAATCTTCTGCCCGCTGACGGTGATGACCCGGTCGAGGGCGGGAACTGGTACCCGCGCACGTCTTCGGCGAAGGGGAGGGGCACGTCGTAGAGACATTCCATGTCCGGCTCGATGTGCGGGGCGAGGAGGACCAGGACGGGGTCCTTCTTGTCCTTGATCACGAGACGGGCGACAGCGTAGGACTCGAGCTCGTAGAGGGCGTGGATGAGGGAGGAGAGGGCGAGCTGCGACTTTTCGTCAAACTTGCGGCCGACCGTCACGCAGGTCTCGCCCATGTTGAGAAACGGCTCGTACTAAACCAGAGTGAGCAAAAAGGGTGCCCATGGCGAGCGAGACAACTGTACCTTTTCACATGGGATGAATCCGATGATACTAAAGCTCTTCACAGTCTCAAGCTTTGTGACGTTCCATTCAGACTCACCAATGGCCACTGCCGTGCGTCCGTACTCGTACCCCTTGGCCAGCGACTCGAACTCAACGTCGCGCTTGCCGCCGGGCGCGTCCGGGTCGTTGACCTTGTACGTCCGCGCGGACTTGACCGAGGCGAAGCCTGCGGACGACTCGACGCCCTCCATGGGGTCGCCTTCGGCCGTCTGCGTTGACTGGGACGCGGCGCCCTGGCCCGCCGACACGACGACCGTGGAGGCCGTCGGGGGCTTGGCCTGCTTGGTCTTGAAGTAGCGCTCGACATTGATGACGACGGGCGTAGGCGGGATTTTGAGCTCCGGGGGCGGATCGGCGAGGCCGAGCGTCAAGGGCCCGTCGTACGTCTTGTAGGGCCTGACGGGCTTGAGGCGCGGGGTGTCGAGCTCGTCGATGGCCTCCGCGATGGTTGCGAACTGGGCGTTGTCGCATTTCGAGACCAAGTCTTTGAGGATCTTTTCATTCTTTTGCTGCGGAGGGCGTTAGCAGAATGGCCGGAGCGGGAGGCAGCAAAAAAAAAAAAGATCACGGACTTTCATCGATGGCTTGTCTTCTTCTTTAAAGCCGTAGTCTGCATCATCAAAGTCCACGCCCCTGTGTGTGTTAGTGAGACGACTCAGTCGACAGTCTACCAGACCTACAAGACAATCAGTTCAATCCCGTCTTGATTTATTTTCCTTGCAATCGCGTCAACGTCGTCACCGTCAATCAGGGCTAGGCCGTCAGTGACAAGATAGATGCGCCTCTTATACTTGAGCTTCTTTGTGAAAGTCTCAATCATGTCCACAGCGATGACCACCGCGGAGACGGCATCGCCATTCGTCGCTTCGCTTGGTTTGATCGCTTCCCTGAGCTCCCGCAGCGAGGTCATGGTCATGGGGCCGAGGTCCTGCAGAACGGAGATGTGCTCGTACCCTCCGTCGTCCTGCATGGCGTTCCGCGTCTCGTCCGTCCTGAGACCAACGACGCCGACGGTCCACGTCTTCCGAGAGGCCGCGACCGTGGTCGAGATCTTGTCCCAGACGTAGCGCATGCTCCAGTCCAGGTCCGACTCGGTGCGACCATTGTGACAGTCGGCCATGGACGAGCCGAGGTCGACGATGTAGACTGACGCCTCCTTGTCGGCCATTGCGGGCAGGTGGTTGGTGAGTGGGCAAGTAAAAGAGTGTTTTGGTGATTTCAGTGAGGACTAGGCATTGGATTCGCGAACCCTTGGGGCAAGAAAGAAAAAACGAAGAAAAGAAAAACCACCCAAAAGATAGAGAATGGGACCCGTGTATTAGAAAGTGTCGTTGCGACGGCGAGCGGGACTTGCATTGGCCTGGACCTCGACCCTGGTTCGGTTTAGGCAGATGAGGCACCTGGAGCTCTAGGCTCCTGCGCGACCCAGCACCGCGTTGAGTAACCGGGCACTGGCAGCGGCAGACGTCGCGCGATCACGTGACAGCGTCGATAAGCAGCTGGCGCAAACCAACAACCATGTCGTTTTCAATCGGGACTCGAGTGAGTACCTAGTCATTCTTTGGCCATTGGGATTGCACGGTGATAAACCTTGAGCAATGTGTCGCACAAACTCTGAGCGATTCATGAGCAAGGTCTCTCCAACGACAGCATGTGGCTTCCGAGCGTTGTCGTCCGCTTGCTAAAATGGAGCTATTGCGGAGGTGACCTCATACATTCTGGACTACCAGAACCCCCCCTCCCCTGTCCTCTCCTCAGCGGCTAGTGCCAGTTGGCACCTCTCATCATAGGTAGGTAGGTACAGTACTCCGTACTGCAGATCTCCAACGCAACCTCGCGGCGTTATTTCAACTTCAACAACTCCCACTCCAACCCGACGAGTAGGAAGCTAGCAAACCGTGAAATCGCCTTGCAGATAACCCCAAACCGCCCATCATGCCCGGCTCCATCGTCTTCTCCCCCGGGCCGTACCACATCATTTCGTAAGCCGTGACCGCCCTCGCTCATGAATCGAAGGTCATGCATCACCGATGTCTAACCTCGTCTGCCCAGCTATGGCGCCCTCCTAGGAACGACCTTCTTCCATGTAAGTCGCTCTGTGGTGCAGAATGAATGACCCCCCTCATGCAAGAACAACAACAATAACGACGACGACACGACGCAACGTGGCTGACGCATCGACCGCAAAAACAAAAAAAAGTCCTTCGTGAATGGCATCACCATGTTCCGCGTCCTCGAGCGGCCGGCCTTCTCCGCCGCCCAGAACGCCCTCTTCCCCGTCTACTTCACCATCCAGACGGTCCTCCCCGCCGTGCTCGCCCTGACGTACCCGGGCAGCCGCGGCTTCCTGGGCGAGCACGCCGGCGGCATCGGCGGCCTGCTCCAGGAGTCCAACCGCTACAGCGCGCTGCTGCCCATCGCCACCATGTTCGTCACCGGCCTCGCCAACCTCGTCGTCATCCTGCCCAAGACCGTGACCGTCATGAAGGCCAGATACGCTCAAGGTACGTGTGTGCAGATGACCCCCCGTGTTCCGTGGGAAAGCAAACGCACGGACGGACGGACGGAAGCGGCTGACGGCAGACCGTTACAGAGAAGAAGGACGGGAAGAAGAGCTACGATCCCGCGCCTCACTCGCAAGAGATGCAGGCCCTCAACAAGTCGTTCGGCAAGCTCCACGGCCTCTCCACCCTCGTCAACCTCGCCGGTTTCATCGCCATGATCCAGTATGGCTTCACACTGGCCGCGCGTCTCGACTAAAAATAAAATCAAATCAAAAATAGCTGGCCAGCTGTCATGTCACTAACAGTGTGCTACGCAATGGAACGAACGGTTCGCGTGGATTAAAATATCGAGGTCGGTCGCAACCATTTATTAGCATCTGCTCAAAGCATCATTGTATGTACAGGTTGGCATGCCACTGCAAGACAAGAAATGAAATCCGCAGGCTTGTTGACCAGAAAATCCACCCGTGCCCGTTTTCTTTCCTTTCCCTCTTCCCCCTTGCTATGCCTGTGGGACAAGAACCATGACTCAACCTCGAATGAAACGCCGTTTTCCTTTCCCGGGGTAATGGTAATGGCATTGCGCTCCGTGCGCCGCTTCTGAGCCGAAACACTTCTGTCGTCTGACAACCCTCTGTCCTCTGTCTCGGACCGTTTGGGTGCTCTTCCCCGGTTCTTAATACGCTCTTAGCTGGGTATCTTCTTCGGCTGGTACCTGATGGCCGACGCGAGTCCGTTCGCGTGCCGAACAAGCCGAGTGTCGAAGTTTACTGAAAATGCAGGATGAAAATCAAGTTGTCGCAAGTGGTGCTTCATGGGCGGCGGCGGCGGCGGCGGTGGTGGTGATGTTTTGGCAACCGTCGTCTTGGTCAGACTGCTCCAAAGCCTCCCCGCGGCTGTTCTCATACGTCGTCTAAAAGTCCTTGCGCGACGGAAGGGTGGCTGTCTTGAGCATCTCGCTGGCGGCGAACAGCTCCTTCTTGGCGTCCTCGAGGGCCTGGCGGCGCTGGGCCTTGAGCTTCTCCTCGTCGACGACCTGGGCGGGTCTCTCGACGGCGAGGGCGCCCCTGACGGTCCAGCGGCCGGGCTTGCGAGCGAGGGCCTCCTCGACGTCGATTTCCTCGGCGGGCTTGGGAAACTCGCGGGAGAGGGGCGGCAGACGGTTCTTGGTCTTTTGGGTGGTGATGGTGCCGCCAGGGGTCTCGACAGTGACGGTGCCGTCTTGGAGCTCGACCGAGTTGCGGGACGAGTTGGTCGCCGAGCTCTGCGAGGAGGTGAAGTAGTCGACCTGGGAGGAAGCGTCGGTGGAAGCCGTGGCAGGCGTCTGGGCAGTGCTGGTGTGAGAAGACATTCTGTAATCGTAGGAGGGGATAGAATGCAGGCCGAGAAGCTGGTCCTCGGTGAGTGTGACGGGGGCCATGGCTGCTATTAAAGTCGGTGCCGAAAATGGGCACGGATGGTGGGGTGACGTGATTTGATGATGCCTGTGCCCTTTTTTATTTATTTATCGGTCCCAATATTGATGAGACGGTCGTTATGGGCAGTGGAGAAAATTTTTAAGATTGATAGCGTGCCGTGCGCGGGTATGTTGGGAAGCGTCAGATTCCTCGGGAAGGTGTTCTGCCAGGGTTTTTCTGCGACGAGGATTTGCGTTGGTGACAAGGTGAGGAGGTATTAGTGTGAGGTAGACAAGGGTATCGGAGAAAGCAAGCAAAGCAGCAAGGTGCGAAGCAGGGACCGTGTGGGTTGAGGTGGTGTAGGTGGGTAACGGAGAATTGCTCTTTTAGGTTGTTGTATCAATGCTTGATTGCCTTGTTGTGTACGGAGTAAAGATGGAGTCGAAGAAATCCGGATCGATCGCCAGGAAGAAGGTCAAGGAGCCGGTATTTATCTCGTGTGCCGGACGCTGCGGATGAGTCGGGAAAGGAAAGATACGAGGGACTTTAGAGTCAGAAATGTGGCGAACAGAGAAGGAAGAGACTTTATAACACGCAAACAGACGTCCTGTTTTTCTTTCTTCTCCTTCTCTCTTATCTTTGTCTCTTGTGGTGGGAAGGAGCAACCGGACCGAAAGGACCAGATGGCAAAACCACGGTGGATCATGTAGCAGTACGCAGTAGTCATCCCGGGCAAGATCCGATGAGCCGGATCGGACTAGACTACCTAAGGTAGTGGATTATTGAAGGTTGTACAATTTGTTTTTTGTATGTTACTTTTCGTCACGGGTCGGCGGGGTTCTGCTTCACCTAGATAGGTACGATACCTACCCAATATTGGACCTCACCTCCCCCGCTGTGCCGTAGTCGCCAGCTAGCCTTTTTCTTTCCAAGCCATGTGCGAGGTCGGGCCAGTCAGCCCAGCCCAGCCAGCCAGCCACCCTCTTCAACGTTCCAACCGCGGCGTCCCGTGCTCTATCCCCGGAAGAAGGTCTAGGCCTTTGGGGGTGAAGAGCAAAGTCACGATCCATGCATGTCCTTTCCATCCGAGTGTCGTAACCCCCACGCTCATTCCCCAGGGTCTCAGCCTGTCGGTGAAACAAGCGGAAGCGGTGAGGCGTCCACTCATTCACCTAGGTACCTAGCCTCACCGCCCAAGGAAAGGAGCGTATAATACTACGTAGTGCACTTGCCTGCGGATGACCGATTCCGCAAACTCAATCCCTCGACGGCATGCATAAACTTACCTATCTAGTAGAGGGAGGGTACAGTCGGATACGAGCCGCCTCGGTCCCGGAGAGGGAGGGTGGTGAAATGGGATGAGCTATGACGCCGTGGGTTCCGTCCGTGGTCGGAGTTTGTAATCGCACGCTACCAACGGTCAGGACCTGCGTCGTATCGTACCTATCGTACGTACAAAGTACGGATACTTAGGTAAGCGACAATGGCGAATTCAGGAGCCGCGGGCAATTGGCATGCAGTCCCTTCAAGGCCGGTGGGGGCCGCTAGTGGTGTGTGTCCCTTTCTTTCCCACTCGAAAGGGTGCCGCTGATCGACACTCGTGCCCCTCCGTCTAGCGGCCCCTCCCCTCCCTTTCCCAGTCTCTTTTGGATGCGGCCGCCAAGGACGGCTTCGCGCTTGGTGCCTTTCGCGGCACACATACATAGTAAAGGTCTCGGGGCTTCGGTGGGATCTCAGACATTTCCAGGTTGAAGATTGAGCACAAGAGATGGGATGCGTGATCTGCTAAAGAGGATCGGCACACGCGTCAAGGCATCAGCTGTTTTGTTCAATGTTGACGCCGACCGTTTTTACGGTTGATACGAACATGTCACCGGAGCGGAGTGGACACTATGAAGAAAGAAAAACAAAAGGCAGACATGGAAGAACAGCCATCGACGCCACCACCGGCGAGACCGTTCAGCGACTCATGCAGCACGCTGCTCTGCGACGGGGTGACGTCACCTGCCTCGGTAATCAGCATCGCAGCCAAATAGCACCGAGGTGCAGGCCGAGTTTCTGGTTAGAAAGCAGGCCATCGTTGGTAGTCGGCATCAAGAACGGAAGAATGGCGCCGACACAAACGTTCCATTGCAAACCCCGGCAAGATGTAGAAACTCCGCACCCGGAGATGGGTGTTTGCTTAATTCCTTCGTCCGCGCATGGTCCGAGAGAAGCGAGCTGGGTGGTCTGCAGCCTGCAGCCTGCAGGTCGTCATGCTCGTGTCTTGCATTTCCCATTCACGCCATCCGGGGTTCCGCATTGTTGAACGGCGGCATGCATACATACATAGCACACGACGTCCTGTTGGTCCAGACACGGAGGCGGCGTCGTGGCTGCCCCGGCAAGAGCAGAAAAGTGAGGGGAACCCATGTGCCAAGATGCCGTTCCTCCTCATCCTTTCTGGATCATGCAGGTCTTTGTTTCACTTCTGTTGAATGGCTTCGTACGAGCGCGCCATGCCCGAGCCTTCCGCTGCGCTGATATGCGGGATAAGCATGTCTGATTTGATGCTAATAGATAAGAATGCGGGTTGGCTGCGCCTTGCAGTTCATGGCGGTCCGGTTTCGCTTGCCGGGGGGGTGGGAGGGTGGGGGATGAAAGTGAGTCTGGAGAAGAGGCGACTGGGATGGATGCGACCGACTTTCTCTCTCTCAGCTGTCTTGGGTAGTGCCGGATGAAATCCGGGGAAGCCTGTAAAATCGGGAGAGAGAGAGAAAACAGAAAAGGTTGGAGCCCATCTTGATTGTTCGATCCCCGCGGGAACCTCGAGGTCTCTCGTTCTCCGTTCATTCCACCCGCAAACCCCAATATCTGACTGAAATGTTCCACGTCTTTCTTGATGATGTGTCCGGATGCCTGGCTACCTAATTACATTCAGAAACGTGCCTAGCATGTCTCTGGCCCTCTTCTATCTCAGAGCATGCCAAGGCCGCGGCGTCTCAGTCCGCCTCCCCCACCCCAGGTTTCAATAATCTCAAGACCGCAATACCAGCACCGACCCGCCCGCCGTAAGCCAGCGGCGACACGCAAAAGCGCCGCCGCAGACGTGCCTGACCAATCGGACGATGGCCGCCCAACCTCACTTCCCATTTCCGTCCTATCCTACCCGCACATGCACACGCTTGGCCCTCGGCCTCCGAAACTCACTGCAACTCATGTCTTCTGTCCCATAGTTTTGTTGAAACGAGAGAGAGAAAAAAACGACTGCCAACCCCTCTGAAAAAGTCACGATGTCTCAACAGCAGCAGCCCAAATACCTCACCGGCGATTCCCCCGCCATCCAAGAATTCCTCGACAAGTTTGACGTGAGCGGACAGCCTCCCCCCCCTAACCTCATCTGAGTCATTTTCATCGCCCCTTATGAGCATCTCACGATGGCGGCATGAGAGACGATGAGCGACGGCTAATGCCAAGGCGAACCCAGGTCTTTCTGATTGATTGCGATGGTAATCTCATCTCGTCGTCCCCGACCCGGAGCAGGCCGTGCCTTTCGTCCAAACCCGGCTAACCACTGCGCCGCCCCGGAATAGGCGTCCTCTGGTCCGGTGACCACCTTTTCGACGGCATCTGCGAGACCCTCGCCTTTCTTCGATCAAGAGGTTGCTCACCCGTCCCATGATCCTCCCCCTCTTTCCCCCCCTAGTAACCTCAAACACCCCCCCAACCCAACCCAACCCTTTTGGTCGTCCCTTGACACACGCACGCGCACACAGACTTCCCTGTTCGCCGAGTTCTCATCGTTGTGGGCCCCCCAACCAACAGGCAAGCGCACCGTCTTCGTGACCAACAACTCGACAAAGTCCCGCCCGGACTACCACAAGAAGTTCGCCGCCCTCGGCATCCCCTCCGAGGTCGAGGACATCTTCGGCTCGGCCTACTCCTCCGCCGTCTACATCTCCCGCATCCTCGACCTGCCCGCCGGCAAGCGCAAGGTCTTCGTCATCGGCGAGGCCGGCATCGAGGCCGAGCTCCGCGCCGAGGGGGTCGACTTCATCGGCGGCACGGACCCGGCCCTCCGCCGCGACATCACGCCCGAGGACTTCGCCTCCATCGCCGACGGCTCCGCGCTCGACCCCGAGGTCGGCGTCGTCCTCGCCGGCCTCGACTTCCACATCAACTACCTGAAGCTGTCGCTGGGCTACCAGTACCTCCGCCGCGGCGCCGTCTTCCTCGCCACCAACACGGACAGCACCCTGCCCATGTCCCACACCTTCTTCCCCGGCGCCGGCTCCGTCTCCATCCCGCTCGTCAACATGACGCAGCAGCAACCCCTGGCGCTGGGCAAGCCCTCCCAGGCCATGATGGACGCCATCGAGGGCAAGTTCCACGTCAACCGCGAGCGCACCTGCATGATCGGCGACCGCCTCGATACCGACATCAAGTTCGGCGTCGAGGGCAAGCTGGGCGGCACGCTGGCCGTGCTGACGGGCGTGAACAAGAAGGAGGACTGGGAGAAGGATGGCGCCGCCGCCGTGCCGGCTTACTACGTTGACAGCCTGGCCAGCTTGAAGCTTGACGCTTAAGAAGGGGGAGAGCGGGTTCACGAACATCGGGTTGGGAAGGTTTATGATTGCCTATGACTACAGGTTCCGGATGCATAGATTGACTTCATACCGACCTCAATAGAACTAGAGGAATCCCTAGAAGTACACACAATCATTTTTGGCCGCCTCTACGGGAGCCTCAATAGCCTCCCTCCCTCCAGATGTGATAGATGACAGGCCCGGTGGTCCGTGCACAAGCCTGGCTGGCCAATGGCTGACGAGTTTATTTGTCCTTCTTGCTCTGTCTCTTGGCAAGCTCGCTCGTCCGGATGACCTTGGGCGGCGGCCTCGAATACGGGGAAAGCGACTTGGGCATGAACATGCCGACCTGCTTCTGGTACTGCTTGTATTCGGGGTACTTGCCAGAGGTGATGAGTTCGGTAAGCCACGTCGAGCCCTGGAACAGCATGATGAGGAGCGCGGCGCCCGCGCCCGTGAAGCTGTAGAGGACCTTGGTCGCGTAGCAGCTCCACTGGTACAGCACGAACCAGACCATCTGCTCGGCGAAGAAGTTGGGGTGCCTGCTGAACGCCCACAGCCCGTTCGTGACGAAGCCGCGCTCGAGGTCCTCCTGCGCCCAACCGCGCGGCGCCTTGGCGTCCTTCTTGTAGGCGGCCTTGGCGTTCTGGTAGTCCCACTGCTGACCGTCGCTGATGAACTCGCTGAGGACAAGGCCGACAATGATGGAGAAGAAGGACCAGTCGGCGGCGGTGACCTCGGGATCGATGCGGCTGGCGAGGAGGAGCGAGTAGGCGGGTGGGCCAGCGAAGCTGAAGAGGAGGATGGATTGGTAGAAGGAGATGAAGGTCACATTGAAGATGAAGAAGACCCAGCCGGGGACGTATTTGCGAACAATTTCCCTGCAGGAGATTGTCAGTCATGACAAGCAGGGCCGGTAGTTCAAGAGGGGGGGGGGGCATTCTGCGTACCATCTGTAGTCTTCGCTTCCGCGCTCGTAGCCTCCTTTGCGCCAGTAGTTGAAGGTCAGTCGCGCCTGCATGGACATACAGGTTTAGTAGCCAGCTTCACACAGGGAGGGTAGGACTCGGAATACTCACGCTCCAAAGAGTGGTCGCGACGCCGGCGAGAGCGACTCTCTGCGACGGCTCGCCGTTCAGGTACGCCCACGCAGCCGTGTGCAGGACGTACCAGTTGGGGAGCAAGCTCCACAGGCGGTCGATCTGGGAGTAGTTCCTGTGGTACTCGGACAGGCCGAGGGTGATGGTGGCGATGAGCAGGGAAAAGGCAAAGCCCGAGACGAGGGGGTTCGTCTCGAGGTAGATCTGGGGCAGCGACTGCGGGCTCGCGGCAATCTTGCGCGGGAGGTCGAGGAGCTGCGGGATGAAGGGCTCGGCGACCTTTGCCCACTCGGAGCACTCCTCGAGGGAGCTGACTGAGGGCAGCGCCATTGTGTCGTGTGATCTGTGCTGCTCGTCTGTATCTGTTGCAAGAGATTGCAGCTGCGATTGCACTGCAAGATGGGTGAGCGGAGGGGTCGCAATGGCTTTTTGTTCAAAAAGGGTCTTTGATAGTATGAAGACGGTACAAACAAAGCGCGTCATAGATCGGGTCCCCCGGGGGGGGGCTGGAGAGCTTAGGCCCCCACAGCCAGCTAGGTACCACGAGCTCTGTGCAGGGGAGGGTTTCTTTGGGCACTATGACCACCGACGGCCCCGTCTGACCGGACCGTCAAGCTCTCGCATTCATGATTAGGTATCGTAGATCCACCTATCCTCCTCCGAATTCTCCAGCAATGAGATGTACATCTAGGTAGGTCAGTTGGTCTGCGTTAGTTTACCCCCAAGAGGCTGGTTATGGTGGCAGCCATCTGTGAGCGAAATCGCCAGCCGGCGGCCAGGGACGCAGCACGGCACGGCACGGCTCAGCTCAGCTCAGCCCGCCCAGCTCAGCGTTCCAGACAGCTCCAATCAGCGCGGCAGCCCCGCTGTGGGGGTTGCACAGGCTGCTTATGCTAGCTGGCGAGGGGCAACTGGACCTCACCTCGGCCGTTCCAAAACTTCACTTTTGTACACGTTACACGGCCCAGGTTTGCAAAGAAAGCTGAGAAGAGGCGAGGTACAGAGTCCAACAGTTGCCGGCTGAGCCTGCTGCACTGGGCACATCTCATATGCTCCGGGAGTCTTAAAAGTTTGAGTGGCCAAGGGTCGCCGGGAGAAGAGCTTGACGCGTTTGCCTGTGAAGACGCGTCCCCCCGGGCAGAAGCTAGTTTACCGTATCATGCTCTTGCACTTCCATCAAAACACCCGTGGATGAATGTCCGGAACATGCGAGCAAGCATAGCAGCCTCCATCATACGCCACTCCACTCGTGAACTCCACGCTGCTTCTAAAGCGAGAAACATGAAGGTCCTCTGTGTTGCAGAGAAGCCGTCCATCTCCAAGGCCGTTGCTGGCCATCTGGCAGGACGGAACCCTGAAGTGGTGAGTGTCCAGGCAGACACCTTGCCGTACGTACGAGACTGACCTCTCCAAGCACAACACGCGCTCTCAGTATATCAAGAACTACGGCTTCGACTTCGACTTTGGCGCACCATGGGGTCCCTGCAGCGTTACCATGACCGCCGTCCTTGGCCATCTTACGGGGCTCGAGTTCACCGAAGAGAGCAAGAACTGGTTCCAACCTCCTCCCGAGAGCCTGTTCACAGCACCAGTCGTCACCGTGGTGCCACAGGTAGGAGGACCCTGCCGACGTTGCCCTCTTTATGCCGCAGCTGGCTGACCTTCGTCAGGACAAGAAAACCGTGGCCGAGAACATTGAACGCCAAGCCCGATACTGCCAACTCCTCGTCATCTGGACGGATTGCGACCGAGAGGGAGAACACATCGGAAAGGAGATTGTCAATGCCGCCAAGAAAGGCAACAGCAGAATCGCCGTCAAGCGCGCCATGTTCAGCAACATCGAGCGGGCGTATGTACCCCTTTGTCTTTGTGTGAAGGCGATATTCTCTGACGCGACCTAGACACATTCTGAGTGCCGCACGACGCTTGACGGACCTGGACCAAAAGCAGGTAGACGCCGTGGATGCCAGAATAGAGCTGGACCTCCGCATCGGTTATGCCTTTACCCGCTTCCTGACCAACAACCTTCGACCGCTCGGCGGGCCTCTGCAAGAGAGAACAATCAGCTACGGTAAGCTCTTGCGTTGGTTCTCGCACACCTTCTAACAGGATATCCAGGCTCGTGTCAATTTCCAACCCTGGGCTTCGTGGTCGATCGATACTTTCGGGTTCAAAACTTCGTCCCCGAGCAGTTTTGGAGCATCAAGGTCATGCATTCTCGCGAAGGCAAAAAGGTCAACTTCAACTGGTCGCGGAACCGACTCTTCGACCGGATGTCTGTCGTCATCCTCTACGAACGTTGCATCAAGGCGAAGAGGGCCAAGGTGACAAAGGTCCAAGAGAAGCCGACGAGGAAGTGGAAGCCTCTACCCCTGACGACCGTCGAGCTTCAGAAAGCGGCGACCCGCCTCTTGCGCATGAGTGGTCAGCAAGCAATGACCATCGCGGAAGGCCTCTACAACAAGGGGTTCATCAGTTACCCCAGAACCGAGACGGACCGCTTCGACAAAGGCATGGACCTGAAGGCGCTGGTCAGGAAGCAAACGCCCGACAGCAGATGGGGAGAATATGCGCAGGGGCTCCTGGACGGTAGCTTTCACCAGCCGCGCGAGGGGAAACACGACGACAAGGCCCATCCGCCCATCCACCCCGTGGCATACGCAGCACCCACGGTGCTCAACCCGGACGAGAAGCAGCTATACGAGTATGTCGTGCGCCGGTTCCTGGCGTGCTGCTCGGACGACGCCAAGGGCCTCGCGACGGACGTGGAGATACTCTACGGCGAGGAGACTTTCCACGCGCGCGGGCTGGTCGTCTTGGAGCGCAACTACCTCGACGTTTTTGTCTACGAAAAATGGAACGACTCGGCGCAGCTCCCGCAGTTCACGCCGGGCGAGACCTTCCAGCCGACAGAGGCGATGATGACGGATGGCAAGACGAGCCCTCCCGGGTACCTCACGGAGGCTGACCTCATCGCCCTCATGGACGCCAACGGGATCGGTACAGACGCGACAATGGCAGAGCACATCCAGAAGATCCAAGACAGAGAATACGTCCAGCTAGCGGACGGCGGCCAACGCGGCCAGAACGGCGACGACGGCGACGATGACCAGGACGGGCCTCCTCCGTCGCCGCCAGCCAGAGGGGGTCGCGGGGGGCGCGGCAGTCGCGGCGGGAGGGGTGGCAGAGGGGGTCGCGGCGCGTCGTCGGCTGGGGGCCGGAGGGGGCTCAAGGTCTTCATCCCGACGCAGCTCGGCGTGGCGCTCATCACAGGGTTCGACCGCATGGAGTTCGAAACGAGCCTGGGCAAGCCCTTCTTGCGCAAGGAGATGGAGAACAAGATGAAGGCGATATGCGACGGGCGCATGACCAAGGACGCCGTCCTGCGGGAGAGTCTGGGCCAGTACCGGCAGGTATTCCGGGACTCCCAAGAGCGCCTCAACGTCCTCAAAGCGGTAAGTCAGGGTTTCCCCCGTGGCCAGAGGCATGCCACGGCGCGCGCGCTGACCACTGCACTAGGCGTGTCGCGAATACATGTCGATTCACGCGTAACCTTTCGGCGATCCAGATAAGGGCTCGCAGCCCTGGCGGTTCGGCGAGACGACCATGTGTCGAAATGAAGTGGGATGATCCCGAGCGAGGTTGTCGCGGCAGCGTGGCTCCATGCGCAACAAGGATCCCGGGCCGAGGCTTTTCTTATCAATCGTGCCCACAACCGAAATCCAAACGCGGGTGTGACGACTGGCGCATTGCCAAGTTCCGACGACCGGCGCGGATGGCCAGCCCAGGCTGCGCGACATATCCTCACGTTTCGCAAAACCAAGGCAGTTCCGAGCACCGGCGGCGGCAGCGGCTGCAGCAGAAACATGACGCCGGTTCTGGTTAACCGGCTGATCGGGACTATGCAGACGAATGGAAGAGGTCGGGAAGGCGCAGCGAGGGCATGGAGGGGGGTGCGGCATGAACCCCCGCCGCGATATCTTGGACGAGAAGCGGGGTGAGCGGCTACTGCAGCGAGTTGTAATAGTGGTGCCGGCGCGATGTGGGAGGGGTAGCCCGGGTAGGAATCGGTCCAGAGACGGAGGAGGGCATCACGAGCAGTCGCTAGGGCGGGCTGGCCAAAGACCCACAGGCTCTCCGGTGAAGGAGGGGGGGGGGGGGTTGAAAGAGAGAAGAGGGAAGCACCGGGGGAGAGGGGCGTCGTTGAATCGAAGCTTGCAGCGCAGAGCCCGAAGCCTCAACGACGCAGCATGCCACAACGTGGGGTCCCGTCAGTGGATGGCGACGGACACGGATCACGACGGGCGGGCCTGATTCGACGACGATCGACGATGACATGTGCGGTCGACTGCCTCGTCGTGGGCCTTGGCCGAAGGGAAACAGAAACAACGTGCCCACAATGACGAGACGTAGGTAGGTACCGGTAGGTACACACACAAACGAAAAGGGCCATGTTCTTCTTTGATTCTACCCTTCCGGTCGCAACGCATCGCCTCCAGGAACGAAGGTTGGTTGTGCCCTGTGGCTCTTGCGCCTCGAAGCAGGAAACCGCCTCCCCCCCCCCCCCCCCCCTCATCTGGGGCGGCACGACACACGACTTGCACGGTCGAGGTGGGACCAATCAGATAAGACGCCGGGCGCAACGTGATGGTTGCGCTCGTGGGCGTGCGACGTGCAAGGTCTGCGCGAATTCCGGGGGGAGCCTGACTCTTGCTTCGCTTGTGTGTATGTGTGTGTGTGTGTGTGTGTGTATCCGTAGGTAGGTACGGATATATCGATACGAATCAGCTAGTCCGGCGCTGCAGCCAGGAACCCGGGCTTTTTTTTTTTGTTGAAAACCCGACGGTAGTCATTCTCCCTTCTTGGCGGCTCCCAGCAACGGTGATCTCTTCGGTCCGGGAGCGCGAGGTACCGAGCAGACACCCGTATCGGGATACGATGCGGGATGCTTGGCGCATCAGCGCATCTCCCATCACCTCAGCATGACGGGGGAAGGGGGAGCGAGTAAGGGAGAGAGAGAGACAGAGAGAGGCGGGGGTGTTGGCGGTACGTGGGCGAGATTATTGGTTAGGGACGGAATCGGACCTGACGACATACATACCCATACCTAGTGCTCGGTATGATGAGGAAGGATTCGCTCTTTTTCGTTTTCTGGCCGAGAACATGTAAGGCGGGGGAAGGAGGGGGCGGCTGTTGCTGAGGATGACATGACATGACTGCCAACCAGGGCCTGGCCTGGCCAACACAAGCGCAGGCGGATTCCCCCATTCATCGATGGCCGTTCTTCTTAAACTAGTTTGAGGGGAAGGGGGGACTACGAAATCCGGGGCAACAAAGGATCGCTCGCTGCTGGACGAGTGCGAGCCCCCCGAGAGGTGCGCCTCGGCCGGGCGGGCGGGGATGGCTTTTGTCCGGGTCGACGACGGGGGGGGGGGGGGGGGGGGGGGGGGACGACAGACAAGCAGACAGACGGCGTGCTCTATCGCCTTATCAACGCCCAGGCGGTGCATGGGAAATCGCGGCGTCGGCTTATCTCAGCTCTTTCCCCTCCCTCCCTCTTGTGTGCGTGCGTGCGTGCGTGCGCCAATTGTTGAGACGGGGCATCTGTCGATGTGTGGCATTTCGAGTCACGCCTGCGATATTCAATTTTATCTTCAAAATTCATGTGTGTGCTGTGGTGGTGGTGGTGGTGGTGGTGATTTGTGTATCTGCGGGTGGAGAGGGCGAGATAGGTAATCGCGACGGGTGGGTTTCTTGGGCGGGAGAGCCGCGGACGGGGGTGAGAGTACCGCGAGGTACCTGGTGGTTACCCTACGTGTCTGTCAACGGCGCAAACTCAATAAGGAGCGATGGGGGAGCAGCAGGGCAGCAGCTGACGGTTAGGGACACGCCCCCTCTCCTTGTGTGCGTGTGGTTGGTCTCTTGGTTCTGGACTGTGTTGTGTTAGTAGTAGGCTGCCTGTGCCCCAAGAGAGAAGGAGGCCAGCCAGCCAGGCACGGAATCTCAGCTGAGCTGATGCTGGGAACGAGGCAAGGCCCAGCCAGGTCCAGGTGTCATGGCAGCCGTCTTCGTGTTAGAGAAGCGCGTCGCAACGCAACGCGCTTGAGACGGGGAGGGTGCTGGGTGTATTCGTACGTTGTACACAACAATGCCGGCATGGTAGGTAGACAGTCCCCCGTCTCTTTTCACGTTTCTCTAATCGAATTCCCTAATGTGTTATTTACGAATTTTTCATCATTTTACACGCATTAGACGGGGGGAGGGTTGTAGGGCACCGGCCATGGGCCACGACGCTCGAGTCCTTTTTCGCATACTTGGAGGGCTGGCTGTCTTAGACACTGGGAAATCTCGGTCGGTCCGCGGGACATGATGCCTTCCACAGAAGGAAATGAGGGGGATGAGACACACACACACATGAAGAGAAGCAGGAACAGAACAGTGTTGACGTAGAGTAATTGGCTGGGCTGGGCTGGGCCAGTTGGCCTTTTCTTCCCCCCCTTGGAGGAGATTGCAGTGGTCCGGACGGTCGGTTCACTTACACGGACGCGCGCCCCTTGTCCGTCAGTCCTTTCTTTTTCCTCTCTCGCTTTTTTCCCTTCTTTTTTTTCTCTTGCTTCCTTGCTCGCCATTTGTTTGATGGGCATCGGTAAGGGGAGCCGTGGGAGCCGGCGTCTTTCCTTCCATTTCTTCTTCTATTGTTCCATTCCCCCAAGCAAGGGGGTTACGGTCCATCCGTCTCTGTTCAAGGGGGCGCGAGAGGAATTCCCAATCTCGCCAAACGGCAGATTTTTTTCTTTCCCTTTCCCATGTTCCCGTACCCTCGTCTCGGACGCCCTATAACTGGGAATGTTTTTACAGCGTCGCACACGCAAAAGCAGGAGAAAGGAGCTGTTCGGTGCGCCGTGCGGTGATGAAGAGGTCTCGTTTGCCCTTGCCGTTTTGACAAGGGGATAGGCATGAGGAAGGGGGGGGGGGGGCACATTCCCATGACCACCGGCCCCGCTGCCGCCAGTTGCTGGGAGAAACCGGAGTCCGCGCTTGATGACGATACCTGTCGCATTCCCTAGCGCAGGTACATATCAAGAAAATAAAAATAAAGAGGAGAGGGAGAGACAGAGAGAGCTCTTTGTCCGCCAGCCCGTCCGTCTCAGTGTTTCCGCGCGCGCGCGCATCTAACGGCATTGGCAGCGGCGCATACACCCAGAGCTCCCCACTGAAACAATGAGGTACCGCTGGCCTATCCGTACTGTCGTCGCCTGTTCATGCTTGCTACTCACTTGGTCCAGTGGAACGATCCCGTGGCCGCGTCTCGCAGCGGCCACCCGGGCATGGGTCGACATGGATGGTGGACATGGGTGCGTTCGGGAACAAGGGCATCTTGGTCCCCGTCTAAAGCAAGTGGGCAAGTGGGTACGGCGAGTACATTGTACGGGGAGTGAAGCACTTTGCTGAGGGCACGATAGTGACAAATGTTGGTGTGTGTGTGTGTGCGATGTGGGAGGGAGGTGATCGCGATTGGGGTTTTCGAACCCTATCCTGGACCCCGAATAAGGGGGCATCACGACCGCGGACCGCCATTCAAGGAACCACGATGGCCCAAGGAAAGTTGGAATGCCATGAGTCAAAGTTGTGTTATCGATGGTGGACCTCCCAGGGGGGGTGGTGAGTGGTGTATCTGGTGCTCTGTATTGGGATGGGACAAACGAAAATGGAAACAGGGCAAGGGCATGGGACTTTGGAAATCAAAGTTTCACGGCTTCTGGAATCGCGCCCCCTCGACGACGAAATTCGCCGGCTTGCTGGTAGTAGGGTAGCCGACGCTGTAGCCGATGCCAAGGTTTCGACTTTTGGCATTTGAATGACTTTTTAACGGGCATCGTCAGAGGTAGCCAGTCAGTCAGACCTCCCTTGGTCGGCGTAAAGAAAGGATGAACGGGAGGTTCAGGGTGCCGTGGCTCTGGAAGTGGGCGGGAGTTTCGTCGACAATTGATGCTCGGTAGAGAACCTTGATGCAAAGTGCCGACTATGCTGCGAGTTTGTCACCGGCCCAGGGGCCTCCTTTCTTTGCCATTCGGTACCTACTGGTCCCCAACGCCGCCCCTTGGCCCCCCGGTCTCTCAACCCTCTACCCATGTGGTGGTGGTGCATCACGACCGCAAGAGGAGCGGTCATACCTGGTCTCTATGTTGGGGGGTTAGATACCCAATGGAGTCACCTCTTATTGTTATGGGCTTCTGGACTAGCCGAGAGGTAGGTATTGCGGGTTTTGGCTGCAATTCCGGAAGGCCGCGGGTGTTGTTCCCCTCCCCTGGTCACCCATGCTCTCTCTTTGGATACCGGCCGCTAGTTGACCCTATCGGCAGTCCGGGGAAAGCAACGAGTGGGCACTTCGTTTCAGTAGCTTCGGGTTCGGCATGGGGGTAGGAGGGAAGACGAGGACGACACATGGGATGTCTGATGGGTCCGTCACGGACTATCGCGGACGACGACCCAATTCATCATGGATTCGAACCAGTTCTTTACCGTACGCAGTAGACGTTGGATGCGGTGAGTCGATTTCTGCTGGCCCTCACGTCGATGTGTCGGTCTGCAAGATGGAGATCGGTAGTCGGTTGGCGGTAAGCTTGGGAAGACAACTCTGGAACCCACCCAAGCTCCGTTGATGTGGATTGTTTGGAGGTTGCGGGACGGGGGGGTGTGCTTGCGAGTTGCGGCGGTGGGGTTTTGATGGGGTTTGCGCCGTCGTTGTGTGTTGTCGGTCAAGTCTCTCTTCGCTGCCTCCGTCAAAGAAAGACAAAACAATCAGCTAGACGAAAAAGGTCAGCAAGCCTGTGTGCGTATAGTCCACTATTACCTACCCAACATATGGGCAGGCACATCAAGGTAGCTGCCCGCCAGAAAGGACGTCGGACCGAGGGTTGACGACACACAGACGTTGAAGAAGAAGCGTCACATACAAGGTTTGAGAGGCAAAGAGAGGCAAATAAGCAATTGACCCAAGTTCTACTGGTCATCGTCACAATAGGCACCTCAGCTCGCCTTCTCATGTTAGGTAATCGCTTACCCGAAACAACTGACAACTGAAATCTAACAGGCAGGCAGGAGGCCATGATGCCTCGCACAGTCTTTGCGAATGATCAGTGACGCACTGTGTACAAAGAGGCAGCAGTGTCCGTACTCTGTGGAAGGTACGGATACGGATACAGTAGCATCCCTCTCTGATAAGTGGAGGCAACACACAATGAGGTAGGTGCGTGTGTGCTAACCAGAAAGTGCGAGGATAACGACACATCCTCCCGGTACGTACTTTCCACATCCGCCCACTCCTTCTTTGGGGTGTCAGTGCAGGGAAATAGCCACTTTCCTGGTCAGCCACACGCACACACCATCAGTCATCACCACCTGGCAACCAACACTTTCGACACCCCGTGGCCAACTCACACGCCCGGGGCGCGCCAGTCCTCTACGTATGTCATCCATCATCCATCGCCTTCGCTCGCCTTCGCTCTGCTCGACGGCGGCGCTCTTTGTCTCTTGCTGCTGCTGTGGTTTGACGGGTTTGGGGTGAGGCGCATGCGTTCTTTACAGGGCTTGGGCTTGCGTCTCTCTGCCGCTGCTGCCAGGGGACAACAAGGACCAAGCAGTACTGCAGCCTCTGGCGTACAGGATCGACCTTGATTGACGTATCTCCCGGTCTTTGATCGTGGTGCTCCGTCTGATCATCTGCGAGAGAAGACACGACTACCGAGTGTAGTGTGTAGTTTACATACCTACCCACCGAGTAAGAGGGCGATAGAGACAGAGGGGACAGAGGGAGGGAGCGAGGTACGAAGTACATGGATGTACCGCATCCTCTACAGCGGATACCTTGGATCCTGGGTTGCATCCGTCCGGCGCTGTGGGTACTTCCAGTGGCCCAGTGGCCCCTTCTGGCCTCCCCGGCCACTGCCTTTTCCACGCGCCCCAAGTCTTGTATCTCTTGTATCTTTTGTACCTTTTCCTTCCTTACCCTGCTGCTGGTTCAAAGGTGTGTGTAGGAAAGGCGAAAGTGTGTGTGCGTGTGTGTGTGTGTGTGTGTGTGTGTGTCGCTCTCAGTCATTCAATCAGTTGTGAGTCTGGTCTGTCACTCCCAATCCCATCCCATCTCCGTCCACGGCCCTTTTACTTAGCCCTGGCTGTCGCACTTCCTAGCCCTCCCTTTTCCTTCCTCTTCTTCTTTTTCTTCTTCTTCTTCTTCAACGCAAAAACAACACCAACAAGATACCACACACGAATACTGACGAGATTCTCTTGTCACAGTCAAGATAATCGCAACAGCCACAGCTCTGCCAGCCTGATCTGCCAACCCGTCATTAGCCGACCCTGTCGAACTGAGCCTGCCCGCACAGTTCCACACTTGCATCGCATCCCTTCCGCTTCTAGCAGTACGTCAACATTCTGCCCTGTGGTGACTCAACACCACAACCCCCAATCATCACCACCCTTTCTTCCCCTTGCCGCGAGATGAACCCCCCTCGCTCAAACATCCCCTTTCCGGTCGTCGTCGACTTCTGCATCTATTATTCACACGATTACCAACTAACACTCGCCTTTTGTGTATAGACGCGTCTAGAAGCTCAAGACAAATCTAAAACGACATCATGGCGACCATGGCAGCTGCTGCTCGCGATATCCACCAGGCCTCCGACATGAGCCGAGACAACTTAGCTGTTGTAGCGGCTCGGAGTGTTCCTGCGACGACTGTGACACGATCTCAACCCCTCCCCACCCCTCCCAACTCCATCTCTCCCTCCCTGCCGCCTCACGGCCTCAAGGCCCAGCTCCAGAAGGCCAGGCTCGAACCCATCGACTCGGATTTGGACCTGCACGATGATCCCAGCGGTCTTGGCCGCCAAGCCTCGCGCTCGCCTTCCTATGATGCGACTGGTTCCATCAGCACCACCTTGCTGGCCAAGCATCACCTTCCTGAGATCCTCCTCAACCACGGCCCTCTGGCCATACGCCACATCATGGGCTACCTGACGACGTCTGTGCCGGGCTTCGCTGGAATCCCTCCGACCAAGGCGCGTCGCTTGGTGGTCGGAGCTTTGGAGGGCCGCGGGGCTGAGGGTGGCGGCCCGGATGGCGATGTTGAGTTCGAGAAGGTGGGCTGGGGACGGTGGGATGCTCGACGACGTGGTCAGCCCCCTCGAGGTTCTTCGCCCCCGACTGACTACCGATCCGGTATCCCCATTACCAAGAGCGGCGGACGCGGTATGGACAGGTCCCGCTTGAACCTCGCCTCTTCCAGCGCTGGCGACTCCATCGTCTTCTCCCACGACGATCGCGACGCCATGATGATGGAAAACGAAGCGGACAAGATGTCCCTGGATGGCTCCGCCTCCGCCTCGTGCTCGGAGGCTCCGGATGATGACGATATCGACATGAACGATGACCCAGAGGATGCCACTGACGACGAGGACTGGGCCGCTGTAGGAGCTGCAGCTCTCCGTGCCGAGTCCTACAACACCGCTGGAGCGACTGCTCAATCTGCCGGGCGCAGCTTTCTCGGTATGCGCACCGTCTCCACAGGCATGGCTCGCTCCCACCAACCTTTGCCTTTCGACTTCTCAGCGCTCGGGGCCCCGTCTGACGCACAAGAGCGTGATGCGGTGGAGGCTCTCCTGCGGCTGGGTTCTGTATAATTCCACTTTTGCATAGCACGGCGTTGGGGATGGAGATTGCGCTATGCGATCGGTCTGTTTGACTGATGGGAAAGCATCTCTCCATTTTCTTTTATTTTCTTTTTGGTTTCCTCGGGCTCGCACTGGTTGGGCTGGGGTCGGCCGAGGCTAGAATACCGTGTCATGACCCCGATCTGGCCGGCGCGCCCTAGATCACATCTCACCACTCTTACCTGTCATGACACGGCGCTTTCTACAATTTCATGGGTTCGGCGTCCTGGCATTTGGAACGACAAACAACGCCCTCGCGCGAAGGGCAGTCATTGTGGAATTGAGCACCACTTTGCATTATGATCACGGCTCTATTGGAGGATACCCCGACACTTTCTTGGTCGAAATCATTTCGACACACACTACACCTAGGACGGACGGCCTTCCCCCTTGTCTCTCCCGACTGTCTCGTGTCGCAACGTTATGCGAGGAAGAGGCCAAGGTACGTCATAACTACAAGGTTCGTCGCATCGGCTTTGCCAGCAGCGATGGCCAAGGAGGACGCCGAGGCCGTAATAGGGTTTGACGACAGGTTGGAATGGGCTGGCCTGACAACACTGCTCCCCCCCCCTACACGCACTTTCAATTCTCTCCCATTCATGCGTATACCACATTGTTGCACATACCCCCTTTGTTTTTGTTACACATCTGCATCTCCCCACTTCAACACGCCGTGGAGGATCACAACCACATTTATGCTGGCGAGCTTTACCTCATCAGCCATCGCATTATGCGCTTGCTTTGCGCGCTTCTGATCACCTTTTTTTTTAATTATGTTGGGGGTTGAAGAAGAAGACATGATGGATATTCAGTGCCCTGAAGACACTGAACAAGGATACGGCACATTATGCATGCATGTGTTGGCCGACTGGAAGGGTCAGCCGGAGCTTGGCTGTTTGGCAACTCTCGCGGAGGACAGGACGCAAGTGGGATGAAAAACCGGTGATGCTTGGGCTCGCTGATATTGTCATTATCGATCGGCTACGGAGCACTGTGTCTTTTGGGACATGAGAATGAGCAGTGGTATTGTGAAAATCAAAAGAAAAAAAAAGTAAAGAGAAACAACGGGCCTCCACTTATTCTTGGTGAAGGACGGATATGGGTATTCCGGGCTTAGGGGCAGCTAGATTTAGCACTCTAAGAATGGAACTCGTGACTGTTTCGTCCCATCGGGCCATGTGCCTTCTTGGAAGTCTAGCGTGCGCTCGCGCCCAATGTGATCATGCGCAAGTGACGTCACCTTGCAGCCGAGGAATATACTGTATTGGAGCACCACGAGGCCGCGTCGTCGGTCCAAAGGCCTCGTCCCGACTGCACTAGGGTTACCTTGGTGGATGACGAGATGTTTGCGCGGTTCCAAGCTAGGTATTCGCTTGCCAGACGAAACAGCGAGGCGTTCCAAAGTCATCTCGTATGGTCTCATGGTGTCGACGACGGCGATTTGCCAGCACGACGCTCGGCGGGGGTTGACGAGGCGAGACGTGATTACCAACTTGGAGTGCGGTCGTTTGCGCATCTTGACGCCGTTTGACGGCGTCTCCCACCGACCCCCCCCCCTGAGAGTTCTGTGATTATACCCCGTACGGGCGTACGGGCCCGTGAATACGTGTAGTTGCGCGGATCAAGGGGATGTCGGTTTACAATGAGCGGCCCCGCGTTGACGGCGGGGAACTGTAGAAGGGGAGGGGCGGCGTTTCCACTTTGGCGGCGGCGGCGGCCCGGGGGGGGGGGGGGGGGGGATAGAGTCGATCTCGCACAAAGCAGGCCCGGACTTCAATCGCTTGTAAATATTGATGACGACTCATCGGGTCACCTTCAAGTAGTTAATTATCAATGTCCCTTGACGGGGAGTTTGTCTCATCTTCTGCCCTTAGGAAAAATAGAAAACACATAACGATCTAGACACCGGCGTATCGTTTGGAAGACAGCCCCAAATGGTCCCTGGTCAGGAGAACTTATCAAAGTGCATGACTGTGATCCGAGGTACCTCTGCCCGCTCAAAATGGACTGGAACTCGGGTTCATGGAAGGCTCGCACCAAAGAGCTCGAGAAGCAGCTTCCTGAACACAGGCTCCCTGCCTACTCGGCACATTGTAAGCACGGAAAGACCGGGAGGGAGGCGCTGTACCAAAATGACTTTGCAATGTCATGGGAGCCTTCAGGACAGAAACGACGCAGAGGGGATTTCCTAGGTCGAGTGGAAAGAACACGAGCATCGCGTGACAGAGGGCATGACCTCTCTGCCTCTGTTTCCTTTTCCAAGGTACGCTTCACTCAAGGAAGGTGTGAAGAGGAGGAGGAGGAGGACACTTTGAGTTACAAGGCCGCAAGGAAGCCAGCGTCGATTGTGCCTACCATCCTGCCAACCTGAGGTGGCCCGCATGTCGGCCTCACTGTTCTTGCCGGCTGCTGCTTCTGTCGTCAGGCGTTTGCCAATCTGATCGAGGTGGAAAACCTGCGCCTTCTCCAGGTTGTTGAATCATGCTCGGGTTGCTCTTGTCAATGGAAGTTGTGTCCCTCTCTGAGTGGATGTTTTCCTGCCGCAACTCGGTTCTCTGCAGTAAACGGGACTCGCTTCTTACTCTACGAGGATGGAAGTCATTCCCGATGTGCCTGCTAATTTGAGGACCTTCCGAACCACGACCACGGCCTTCCGCATCGACAAAGTCTTGATGTCAATCTCAGGGAAGTTGCGCTTAGAAAGCCACATACATATAATCCTACTCTTTATCTGGTGGTTGGCTTTCCTCCCCATGACATCTTCGTCTTCCCACTGCAGTCCCATTTTCCATCTTCTCCTCATCCTCCATTCCTGTTCTCCATCGTTCGAAATCGATCCCTCAATTCACCTCCATTGCCGAACGTGCTCTATCGAGCCAGACCATCGTCGTATCTTTCGGTTTCTTTGGCACCCTCCTGTTCGAACGGTGCACCCGAGGTCTCCCGGCTGTTTCCCGTGTCCGTCCATTTGCAACATTCGCTGCCCGTCCCTGAGATGCGGACTGGGTAAGGTTCCGAGCATGTGCAGTCTTCCCATCGGCCCCTCTTGGTAGCGACGAGATGACTCTGACTGTTTAGACCCGACAAATGTTCACAGAACCAGTCATTCTTGCCTGCCACCCTTGACACCCTTTCTCGGTGAAACTCTGGCCTCAGCCCTTTTCAGGTATTGTCATCATTGGCCACATGGTGTTACGACTTTTCCTGGTCTCGACGACGAGAACAGTACCTTCTCTGAAGGGAGATGTAGCCCGCTTAGCTTTTGGCTAACCCTCTGGGATAGTTAGAAACCCTAGCCTCAGACCTTTTCAGGTATCATCATCATCGGCCACAGGATATCCCACCCCGAATCTCTAGGTGAGGACCCCTAATGATGATTACCGCAAGGTGTTACGACTTTTTCCGAGTTTCGACGATGAGGACAGTATCTCGTCTGAAGGGAGATGCAGCCCAGTTAGCCTTTGGCTAACCCTCTGGGATAGTTGGAAACCCTAGCCTCAGACCTATTCAGGTTTCTTCATCATTGGCCACACGATGTTATGACTTTTTGTTTCGATAATGAAGACAGCAGTTCATCTGAGGTAAGATGTAGCCCAGTGGCACACTTAGCCTTTGGCTAACCCTCTGGGATAGTGCAACAACACCGACCTCAGATCAGACCTCTTCAGGTGTTCTCATCATTGGTTGTTCTCGAAAAGGAGGGTTGATTCTGTGTTGCTGCTGGATACAACTTTTACATACCCGCGCTATATTGCAGGCTTTCTGATGCGTTTGTGGGGAGGCGATTGAGAGAATAATTAGTAAATGGTTATTGGTGAGAAGCAGTTCGAAGTTTGAATGGAAGAAAATTTCTCCTTACTGCGTTGCGTTTGGGTATGGGCATTCTTCTTGTTCCAATAACCATCCATGAATCGCAGCATAAAAACTGACGGAAATTTCTTTGTCAACGCAGAAAATCCCTCGAAGCTGGAGCTTTGATTTTCGCTGTGCTGCGTCCATGATTGTCGAAAAGAACGATCACGTACGAGGCACTGCTTCGAGTTTAGGTCGTAGCAGGCGTCAGGCAAGGCGGGAGCTGGAAGATTGACGACGGTGTTGTGTTTGAAGATGATGACGAGAAGCTCGGAGGGAAGGAAGCGTTTTTATTTCATGATTTTTCAACCGGCCAAAGGACGGATGGTGGCGAATGACGTGGATGAAGGTAGATGGAATTAGAGATGGCGATAGCCATGGTTCGTGTAAGGCGTGTCCATGGAGGAACCAGGGCTGGCGAGTCCGTAGAGGTTGCAGGGTAGGTAGTAGGATACCTGTATGGGGGCGGACGGGGGTCCACATCTCGTGCAAGGACCCCGGATCCCAGTTGCTAACTAAGCCTGTAAACCATGACATGACAGCTGCTCGGGTTAACCTTAAATCACCAACCATTAATCTACAATCTTCTCGACAGAGACCGTGTATCGCTGTGTTCACGGAGATACTTGCTTAGTAAAAACGGGAAGGACGGGAATGGCGGCATGGACGAGAGAAGAAACGCCAAAAGACATACAACATCAGCTGTGGCTTGGAACGAAAATCCTGGGCACGGTCATGTAAGTAGGTAGGTAGGCAAATGACTTTCCTGGTCTTTATTGGTCTCGGACACCTAAAAACTGCCGGGCAGTTTAATACATTCAACGATCCTCATTCCACGACCCCAAAGTATCGCGAGGCGACGGCGGGTCTCTCTCGCGCCTTGCCTCCTCCTCCTTTTCAAAATCTGCAAGAACGCCCGCAAACTCAAAGATCGCCGGCGCCGATTCGGGAACGGGTCCCCCCCATGATTCGTAAACACCGGGTCGCGGCCAACTCTGAGTGCGAGATGATCATCGCCGATGAATTCGAATACAAGGTCATGTTTACCATCGCTGCTCTTAAGTCTACGTTTCTGTCGACTCGGGTGAGTAGGTAGGCGAAAAGGTTGGATTGTGCAGCGTGCCTCTGCGTCCAGATTCAGGCGGCCCTCGACAGCCCTCCTATCGTTATTGGGCCCATCGTTGTTGGACCCTTGGTCCGAGTCATCACTCGCCGGGTGATGGAATTCAATGTGTTTGTACAGATAGGCGTCAGGGCAACGATGCTCGGTGTGCTCGGCCGAGTAGAGTCGGAAGTACTTGCCGGCGAGGGATCCCATGTAGAGTGTCTCGCTTCCCCCTTTCCGCCTTCTTCAGGGCTTCGCATGCTGCACGAATGAAGCCGCCGACCCGGAGCATGTCTGGCATTGCAATAAGCCTCCAGCTACGGGAGATGACAGAAACCCTGATATTATAACTAACATTAAACCCGGCATCGGTAATTGTGTTGTGTCCCGTAGCTTATGGCAAAATAAAGCTTGAGGTCCCTAGCGCAAAACTGGTAAAATAATACATCCAAAGTCTGTAACCCCTTCTCTCCTCAACATATTATCATGCATGCCTTCCTGAAATACAGCTCGTAATACAACATAGCTCTCAGTTTTAGTTTTAAGAGGGCGTAAGTGAATTCAATTCCCTTTATATTTATCGATTTGAGCAAAATGTATCGCAGTTCTTTTTGGAGCTGTTGAGTTGTTGCCGAATAGATGATAGGTTGGACTCTGTTTCTCTTCTTGCAGCTCACGCAGCCGAACCCCCATCAACATGATAGACCGACCCCGTCACATAGCTTGCATCATCCGACAACAAAAATGCGATTACATTAGCGACTTCTTCAGGCTTCCCGAGCCGTCTCATCGGAACCTCTGCTGCGATGTGGGCCATGATTTCTGGGTCCCCTTTCGTGAAAAGCCGTACCATTGGAGTGTCGATAGCGCCCGGCGCGACGGCATTAAGCCGGATTCCTCGTGGGGCGTACTCGACCGCCAGGTGCTTTGTGAGACCTATAGACCCAAACTTGGACGCGGTGTACCTTTGTACAAGCCGTTAACTTGGTCGATGCTTTTGGTATGTAAGACGTACTCACCCTGCTTTGCCAGATGGTCCGGGACGGACGCCTACAATCGAGGCTACATTGACGATGGACGCACCAGCTTGCATGCGTGACAGTTCCTCTCGGACGCAGTTCGCCAAGCCGTGGAAATTGACGGCCAAAGTTAGGTCGTGACCTGCGGACTCCTGTTCATGGTAGGCCTTGCCGGCATCGCCGCCCACAGAGATGCCAGCTACGTTCGCTGCGCCATCGAGGCGCCCGAACTTTTGGACCGTCTTGTCCAGCCACGAGATGATGGTCTTGGGTTCCGTAACATCCACCTTGCAGCCCAAAACGCGATCGCGGCTCTCCGCTCCGGCTTGGACTTGCTGGACTGCAGCGTCAATGTTTTTGATGTCCCCCAAACTAACCATTGCTCCTCTCCGGGCAAGAATTTGCGCCAGGGCCAGTCCTATGCCACTGGAGGCGCCCGTAATGGCGATAATCTTTCCGGCAATACTCATGATGATAGTAGTAAACAATGGACGGAAAATCGTCGATAGGTGTTGAAGGAACGAGCCAAGCAAGTCCTTATCAGGTGATCCTATGAGAGCGGGTCCGCAGAACCCCTGCGTACATTGTAATACCCCGCAGAAGACCAACCTCCTCCCTCGCCGCAGTGCCGCGAGATCCGACACTTCTGCTTTACACCTTCACGATACGCTGGTTGTGAATGAAATATCTTGGAAAAGACTGCTGGGCAGTTGATTGGAACTTGCTGGGGTTACGGTCGGCATCGATGAGGGGTGTTGGTTCGTCCATTCAAAGTGCCTTGACGAAAAAGCCATCTCGGAATATGCCTGCTGCCCTCGGGATGATCTTTCGTTTGGTGGTAATGTCCATGGCATGGTTTAAAAGGCTACCGGGTTTCACATCACCCAATTCCCTAACAAGCTGCCAATGAACTGGCTTTGTTGATTCTACTGTACTACTCTAGGTGGGCGACGTCCCCCGAGAACTCAATTGTATCACCCCATCGCAACTTTGTCGTGTGTTCCACAACGGCCCATACCAGTGCTTCAAGCCTCAGGCTTAATGGTGCCGTCGGGGTTGTACTTTTTTGGAGGATATTCGTACGTGTACGAGTTGTCTTTGGTGTTTCTCTTGAAGCCGTTGCTGTCAATATAGGTATCTGACTTCCCTTTTGATCCCCAGGCAAAGGAATCGTTGGAGGTATAACCGCCAGAGCGGTGCTGCTCCTCGTTCTTCTTTCCGCCAGAGCCGCCGCTGGAAGAGCCGCCAGAGGACATGTTGATGAGTCTGAAAGTGCTGAAAGGGTTGAAAGGGTTGAAAGGGTTGAACGAATTGAATCTGGAGTGAGTGTAGAGTGAGTGTGAAGTTGAATGAGTCAAATATTCAGAGTGGAAGTTGTGCTTGCTTTGTGTGTATCTGCTATCCATGTAAAGGTCTACAGTCTCGCTCAAGGCCAGGCTTAATATACAAATCGGCTTCACAGAGTTTACCAGTGAATACTGGTAACACTTTGCAGTGACTGGATTGCCTGTTTTGAAACATTCTGGACCGAACCAAGCTTCACCAAGTTCATTTTCGTTCAACCATCCATTTGATATTTATTCTTCGTGTTTGCATAGTCTCAAGCTCACCTTGCGCCGGAGTTTTCTCTTGTAGCAAACGTGAGCTGCATACGGTTTCTTCCGCATATGCCTCAACCCTTCAGAACAGTGGTGACCTGGCCAAACCTCTTGTATTACTTGTCTCATGCAGCTGACATCTCAGACCTCTTGTACGTATAATGTCCCCAAGGCTTGTTGCCCGAATCATTTACCTCGCTGCGGTCCCATCCAAGAGCACTAATGCCGATGGTTGGACCATTGGCGCTAACTATGAACACCACTGCATGGCTTACCACCAATGGCGGCAACAAGATCCAACCACGCTTGCTCTGCCCGGAGTCGATGAAGGCCTTGCCATCTTTTGCCCAAGAAACTGCCGAATTAAAACGTCAACATAGTATTTCTGTGCATATTTAGAATCTGTGAGACTTGCCCGTAGGCTATAAAATTTTGAACCCGGGCACAATCTTAAAGTTCTTCCAATACACCTCGCCGCCGGAAACACCCAGAATACCAGATTTCTTGGCCATGTCAGCCCTGTTCTCGATCCAGTGTCCGACAGATTTGTGATTTATGGCGAAATGTATGGCGGAGGTAACAGCGACGACAGAAGAGACACTTTGCCGGGTTTCCGGTCAGGCTGAAGTCGAATTTTATCAGGGGCCGTGCTACGTAAAGACGGACTCGGCCATCACGAGGATAAGACGTTTGACGCCAGCGCAGCCATCCGGCTCACCTCCATGCGTATGGACTTTGTTGGGCACGGTTTGGCGACCGGACGGCTATGCAGCTGGAGATTTGCCAAGAAGGAGACCGCCCGATATGACGTGCGTGATTGGCAAGTCGGAGAATGAACGCAATCTATGTACCGGTCCGCTCTTCGATCTCGGCAATTTTCCAACGGCTGATCGAATCCCGCGCCGAGAAGCCTGCTCCGAGGGGCGGGTAGCAGCATTGTCTCATGCACAGATCGACAGCCCCACTTCCTGTCATGTATTTCCGATGTTATCACCGTGGTGTTAATTAAGTTCGACTACGGTGCATTGTCTGTGCCGTAATCCGCCTGGAGGTTTGTCGTGAGGACCCTGTCCGGAGTCAACCAGACTCCGTACCTCCGTATCGATGGCAATAGAAGCCGATGAACCCCCGCCTCAGATGGCGTCGATCAGTATACTGGTAGTTAAAAGACAGTGTCGACCAAACTGCTAAAGGCCATCCGGACCTCTCCATCATTTCAACGTCTATAAACAATACCTTTGGTATTGTTCAACGTCGCGATGCTACTGCGCTTGGGTAACGAAGCCAAGGGCATGTCCCCGGCAATGATGGCGCCAACTGTTGCACTTGTTGGTGTAAGGCCATCGCCACAGTCGACTGAGTGAGCCACCGCTGACACACCCCAGCTGCTAGCCTACCTCCTCGGCTACGCCATCTACCAACTCTTCTTCAGCCCTCTACGCAAGTTCCCGGGCCCCAAGCTCTGGGCGGTCTCCCACATCCCTTACGTCCGCCTCTACACCTCCGGCCACGGCCATCGCAAGATCTTGAAGCTTCATCAACGATACGGCCCCATCGTCCGAGTCGGCCCAACACACATATCCATCAACCACCCCGACGCCCACGAAAGCGTCAAAGGCCACCGCAAGACGGGCGAGAATCCGAAAGACGAGTTGAACAATGTGCAATTCCGAGACAGCATCCTCAGCGCCAACCGCGTAGACCACCAACGCTTCCGCCGCGCGCTTGCGCACGGGTTCTCCGCGCAGTCCATGTTGGCGCAGGAGCCCATCATCAAGCAGTATGTTGACAAGCTTCTCGAGAAGCTCCGCGAGGAATCACACGGCGGCCCGGGTCCCGTCGATATCGTAAAATGGTTCAACTATACGACCTTTGATATCATTGGCGACTTGGCGTTTGGCGAGCCCTTTGGGTGCCTGGACGATGGGACGTACCACCCTTGGGTCGACATCATCTTCAAGAGCATCAAGAACGTGTCCTTCTTAAATGCGAGCAATCGGCTATCGTGGATGCAGCCGTTGCTTAAAATGACTATCCCCCGAAATCTGGCCACGAAGCTAGCCGAGAACAGGGCACTGACAAGGGAGAAGGTGAAGAAGAGGTTGGACCTCGGGACGCGTCGTCCGGATTTCATGGATGCCATGATTAGAAAGTCCGAATCGGCAGGCTCTGTGAGTTTGATTTGCAACACGTCTCGCAACGATGTGTCTTTGCTGACGAGTCACAGGCAATGACCTTTGACGAGCTCGCCTCAAACTCGTTTGTCTTGATCGTTGCTGGTTCCGAGACGACAGCCACGGCGCTTTCCGCAACGGCCTTTTTCTTGGCAACGAACCCCGCCTGTCTGGAGAAACTCGCTCACGAGGTCATGTCGACATTTGCAAGCGAGGACCAGATTGACATGCTCAGCGTCCAGAAGCTCTCGTACATGTCTGCCGTGCTGAGCGAGAGCCTGAGGCTGTATCCTCCGGCCCCCGGGCCCCAGCCGCGCATGGCCAAAGAAGGGGGCGACGACGTCCTGGGCGAGTTCGTCCCGGAGGGTGTATGAGCGTTCCTGCTGTGCCTAGTGGAGCGAGGTTGGAGCTGACTCGAAGCTTGCGTCGTAGACTGCCATCGACATTTGGCAATGGGCCATGCACCACAACCCCGACCATTTTGCCAGAGCCGAGGAATTCATCCCGGAACGGTGGCTGGACGACCATAGGTTCGCCAACGATGCCAAGAAGGCGGTGCAGCCTTTCTCGGTTGGCCCGCGAAATTGCATCGGAAAGAAGTGAGCGTACCCTGCTCGAGCCATCGCAACGTTTTGCTGACGGGACCTCGCGATGTCAGCCTCGCAAACGCAGAGATGCGACTGATCCTGGCCAGAATGATCTGGAACTTTGAGATCCGGCCCGCGGAAGACACTCACAAATGGAACGAGGAAAGCGAGGTTCACCTTCTGTGGGAGAAGGGGCCCGTGAATGTGAAGCTGACACCCAGGAAAAGATGATGGCTCGGGACGTGCCGTTTTGGGTATACCTCCATCTCAGCAAAGTGCCTTGCCTATTTCACCACTCTATGGAGCATACTCTTTGGGTCGAGTACTGTTTTATGCACAGCAATTGACCTTTTAAGCCGCGGCGAACTGCCCAAGAGTGACGGGTATTACAACAAAGAACGAACATGCCGTCCTGGAGCGCCTTTCGATCGACGTTTCGACGTTCTAATAAAAGCAGAGTTGTGTATAAAATTGGTTAAATTTACTGTAAATCGGTACTCTTCGTCTGTCGCAGCGCTGGCTGGCCGGGCACAATACCGTCTTGCTGAATAATAGCCCACGCAAGTGATTGACTTTGCATCTGCCAGTCTACAAGTCCTGTATCCTTTTGTGTAGGCGCAGGCACGGCGACATTGCAGCCACCACTGCGGCCCGCCGGCCAGCCCGTGACAGCGGTACATTAACAGCATTTACGGGCTACTATGACTGTTGTTAGTAGTAAAGAGAAATGTCATCTTACGGTACCTCGCATAGGTGTTGTTGCTCCGAGGTCGCATTTGCAAGGGGCTTGTTATCGTTGTCCAAGTATCATCAAAGTGAGCTGTTAAAAAGTGGATTGATGGGCTGCCTGGGTCAATACTGGTTTTTTTCCTACCAGGCGGTGGTGTTGCACAACGTGACTCCACCGCCATGCCGTCACCTATATCCCAATTCCGAGACTCTAGGGAGGCAGGCATGCTGTTGGTTGTCACCAGGTGGGTGAAGCCTTTGGGCCAGGAGCGGCAGCAGTATTTTGATTCATCTATGCTGTTACCTGAAGGAGGGAGAAAGAAGACGGTGAAAGCATCCGGCAGCTGGATAGAAGTGAGTCGGGTTGCCGGACAGACCTCGGCAGCCCGGTTATTCCGGTCTCGTGCCGATATCCCAAGACACACTAACGCCAAGTGTGATATTACGACGGGCCAATAGAGAAACGCACCCAGAATACCAGTGTTCTTGGGCAACCAATGGCAAAGAGATATAGTACCTAGAGTGAAAAGGGGGCACTTCCTTCCCCCGCGCTAATCATTAGCACCCTCGCAGAGGTACGGATATGCTGGGTACTCAACCCGGAACACGACAGGTTATTCTTACCTCTCCATGGCACAAGAGTGGGACCGCAATCCATACTCGGTTTTACATATTCGCACTGTTATGCGGTAGCATTAGTAAACATGCCTCTTCGTCACGTCCCTCGGTTTCGCGGCATTCTGCGATGGGCATGTGTGGACTTGACACCCTTGAAGAACCCCCCCCTGATTACGTAGTAGGCACACTTCGCCGGCATCTATGTGGTGCAGATGGCCCTGTCATCCGCTGCGCACGAAGAATCGATCCTGGGCTTAATTCGGGCGGATATTTTCTCTCGGCAATAATATCAATAGGACGTATATTGTTATGCTATTACTCTGGCACACGCGCGCGCATCCAGGCGTGTGCAGAGCTTGGGGGGGGGGGGATGCTCGTAAATGTCACGCGGGCTCTTTACGGGTGGCTTCTTGCTGTGTTGAATTGATGGTTGAAGTGTAAAGTATTCTATCAACAAGAAAGGCCGCGCGGCCAAGATCCACTAACTACATAGGCTCTATGTAGGTAGATTATCGCCATCAAGCCTCAACGCACACGGGCATGCCGACGGGACGGACGTTGGAGCACTTTCCAGAGCAGCAGTTGTTGCCGGCAAGGCAGATGGCTAGTCAGAGATTAGCACCGAGTCCCAAGGTACTCTCCCGGGAAATATAGGGCACACTTACTGCCGACCGCGGAGCATGCGCGGGCCTCGAGTTCAGCGGGAGCGGGAACGACGGGGGCTTTTGGTGAGATGAAGCGTCAGTATCATTCCGAATAGCATGCGCCGAAAGACGGAAGCACGTCAGGGGGCTCGCTTACAGGCAGCGACAGCGGCCAGCAGGGCCGAGAGGACAATGGTGATTTGCATCTTCATGTTGGCGGTGTGTGGTGACGGATATGTGAGAGGGCGGTGAAGATGAAGGGCAAGACCGAGGACGTCGACGCCCTCTTTATAGACGGACGGTTTTACGTAGTAGACAGTTTGAGAAATCCGAGACCTCCATCACCGTGATCGGCCTTGCTTCCCGAGATCACCATGATAAGAATAGACAGGGGGGGTGGTTGGAGGTAATAGCAGGCCAAGCAAGCGTTAGGGCTCTCAAAACATGGGGTCTAAGCCGCGGTCCGCAACCAGGCCCGGTTTGCCTTAGAAAACCTGGCCACGGCGATGCCGGGTGAATGACTCGGCGTTGCATCCTTCACTCGCACATCTGTCTATCCGTCCTTTCTTCCTTCCTATACGGGCTTCCTGCTCACACCCGGGTTTTGACGGGAATGGTGCTCTATTGAGGAATGTTTTCCGCGGATCACTTGACCAAGTTTCATTGCAGATATAATGTGGCTCGGATATTGCTTTCCTTGCCCACGTCTTCCCACTCTGGGGTGTTCTTCCGGCACAGACAGTGGGGAGGGAGGGTGCGTGGGTGGGGCATGGAAGGGGCGGCGGTGGTCCAGAAGGCGACTTGGACGCGGAGGAGCCACGCCCTGAGTTGCCTACCATGGATTGAACATGCCATTATCACGTCCGTACGGCCCCGTTTCCATCTCATACGCGCTTCAGCGTCTACTGCGTTTCTACTGCCGTGATCAAACGCGGCATCCCTTCTTTCGGCTCATCGTAGCAGCAACCATACACTGCATCATTGCTATTCGTACGTGTAGAGAGCCGTCAAGTGGGCCAAGAAGCAACTCGCGCGGCGGCCGCCTGGATGGGCTGACCCCAGGAGAGCGGGTCGGGCCTAGGATGGCCCAAAGCCCCTCCTTGGAACCGGGGGTCAACAGTAGCCTTACCTACCTACCTACCTACCTACCAACCTACTCGGGTACTGACGACAATGCATCTCTTGGTGTGCTTGGAAAGGCTTGAGAAGCAGGGGCGGGGCTCTCAGCCTTCTTGTACGCCAAGTTTTCACCCATGCCTGCAAAAGGATCATCATATCGTGGGGCGATCTGCAAGGGGCCGGTTGCTTAACGAACACTGTCATGATGGAAGTTGCCGCTGCCGCATGGAGATGCACCGTCCCGCTCCTACGTTATCTCTGGAGATTGCGACGCCACGTCGGCGTGAAAACATTCTTCCGCCCATCTTCAATGATGGATATCATGCCCTGGATACTGGCTCCCCTCCCCTCCTATCTGGAGCCGTTGAAGACTCGTTAGTTCCCACACGCCTTGGTGATCACGTCGTCCGCTCCCTCCTTCATCCCCCCCCCCCTGTTCTCGCGGTACGAGAGTGGGAGCAAAAGCCGTCCTTGCCCATGTCATTGCAAGTTCGCTAACCTGGAGATCAGTCATGGCCCAATAATCGTTGTCACAAGTTGGGACACCGAGAACTGTCAATGCAATGCGTGACTTGGAAAGACGTCACACAGGCCCCACATGCGCACATCGACGGGGTTGCCCCCAGCATGGTCTATGATGGAGAGGCCACCAACGTGGCATCGACACGATATCCGAGACCGCGCAGAAGGCCGGGTTCGAGCTCGTCGTGCTGTTCAACTACCCCGGTCGGGGCCGCATCGTCAACATGCTGAGCATACTATGTATATGTCGACAACGATTGTTGTTATCGGATAGGACTGGACCTGGCGCCGAACAGGACCAATGCTCGCAAAGCCTGTCGAGTGGATCGTGGAGGAACAAGAGCTGGCTGTCAATACTGCGCTGTTGGAGGTCGAGAACACGTACAAGGCTGTACACGCAGCACCGCGTCGAAGCGTCATCATGGTGTGTCTGGTCCCTACGCGAAGATAACCGGTCTTATTCTTCGCAAACGGCCTGGGCCTCGACATCTCCCACCAGAATCTTGCTGCGAACTTGGAAGGAAATTTTGACTTGGAATCCTCGGGCGTGCTTGTATTGCAACCGTCGCCGTCTGAACCGCCCGTTCGACATGCCATATTGGCCACCGGCGCTAGTTGTCGCGACGTCGAATTTGCCTAGGTATGTTAACGCCAACTCCAAGGCTTTAGCGGAACGCCGTAAATCGAGGTCCAGCTCTACCAAGTTAACTAATAACACCCAGGTATCACAAAAGCATAGTAGCCATTGTCGAACCCTATTTTGATTAGAATGGTGAAATTATATAACATGTAATGTTTCTTTCAAGCACTTTCCTTACTTTGTCGCAATCTGATCCTGCCAAGGGTTTACTTAGTACGTAACAGCCAGTTAAATCCCCCGTAATCCTGGGGTATTATTGTTGAGTATATGATGTCTCCAACTACCTTAGTGTGTACTATCTCGTTCAAATTTTAGACGCCTTTGCTCTCTTACCTGGCTCGTTGGCTAACTGACCGCTCGGTTTCCATCTCAGCTCCTCAAAGTCATCGTCATTGGAATACTGCCCGAAATGGAAATGCGCAGGAGCCGCATCGTTTGCATGTTCCCATCCCGCAACGCCCGGGTGATTGGTGAGGTCCCATCTCTACCCCGACGGCTCAGGCCGTCATCTTGCGCCGTGTTGAGCTGCTGCTGCTGCATCGGACAACATTCTCGCGTCCAGATTGTATGGCTTCCATGAGCGGCGCCATCCCACCCGATCCCTTTGTACTGAGGTCGACCGTGCCGGTCTCGAGAAGCATCGAGGCAATCGCCATGTAACCAGACGCAGCCGCAAACGAGAAAGCAGTCCTGCGTGATCTCCCCTGCGCATTGTCATTGGCTCTTCTTGTGTCGAGAAGTAGCTTAGTGATTGTTTCGTGACCCACACCAACGGCCCTCCATAATGGAGCTGCCCCTTCGTCATCTTTCATGTTCACATCGGTTCTGTTAGTTCCAAGTAGGAGACTGATAATGTCCGCGCGGCCGGCCTGGGTAGCCAGCGAGAGCGGGGCCCCGCTGCCCTTGTCTGTGGCGTTGACGTCGACCTCGCCAGTGCTCAGCAGGAGCGTGACCATGCCGACGAACCCATTACGAGCAGCAAGAGACAAGGGAGCTCTACCGATGGAGCCACGAACATCGAGTTGTCTCGCCGTCGTCGTCTTTAGATATCGTTTACCGACCTCGGTTGGGCCAAAAGAGTGCCGCCGCATACAGCTGAGTCACCCCTAATGGATAGCGAGGGCGGTATCAAGTGTAATCCAAAGCCAGAATTTTGCCCATGGGCGCTTGAATATGTGGCTGGAGCTGGCCTTCTTTTTCCAGGAACCAGAAGACAACCTGACGGGGCTGGAGATGTTGCACGAGCATGGTGTCACCAGTTTAGCGCTGCACACTTATAGAAGGGGTTCAGAAGTATCCGCTCATCACATTCTACCTGATGGTAACACTTTGCCTGGTCGTGGGTGACATGCGCTCCCTTTGAAGTTGTTGTACAAGAGGTACGTTTGTGCAAATATTGGCGGTGTTGTCCTCCGCTTTGGCGAACTGTCACCTTGTTGTTCTCTAGAAACACTCCCGCGTTGTATAACAGACGATGCGTATGACTTTACTAGACTTTTTAATTGTCACAATGCCTGCAGAAGATGAAGCCATCACTCTCGGCCATGTTGCCTTGGTCTAGACAGCCTGTACTAACTTCCACTGCGAGTGTGTACTGGAGCAAAGCAAGAGAGAACCTGTAAAAACGTTTACCCAATGTTAAACCACCACTGGATACAGCAAGATAGCACAAAAATTCCCTCAACAACATCAACAAGCCTATTCTAGATCTCCTCTTATCTATATATGCTTATAACAATAGGTATATTGAGGTTAATTCTGTAGATACCTATTAACCCTTACCTAGGTTAAGTTACCTAAGGGTACTATACAGATACCCCTCTAGGAGATAAATCTCTTGGTAGGTATCTGTAGTATCTATTTGAACTTTCTACTTAGTCATAACTTACTTCTTTACTATGTCTCTTTACGTCGCTGCTGTTCTTCTGAGTCAGTAGCTCCCACAGTATGTTTGCCCTGTCAGATCTAGAACGGCTGCTAGGAGGGCTATGTTACTTATTTTACTAAGATACTACTCTATTCACTCAGAGTATAAAGAAGGCTAGTATATTAAATTTACCTACATTTTATATTAAACTATCTTAGGCATCTACTGCTATATAGTAGCTAACAGTGTAGCTTAGAGAGTGTATTAAGATCTCTTTAGGGGGGTATAGATAGATAGGTACTTATATATAATATAGGCTAATACTAGTACCTAGGGGTACTAGGTTTTATAGTAAGGCTAAACACCCCCTCTATGTAGGGGGTAAAAAAAGGGGGGTTATAGTAAGAAAAGGGGGGTTACAGTCTATCCCTACTTAGTTTTACTTTTTATTATTTTCTTACTAAAATAACTAATTATTTAGACTATTTAAAGATAGATATTAATAATAACTTAACTTATTATCTCTATCTATCTTATTAAAAATACCCTACTAAAGTAATAAGAATATAACTCTAGCTAAGAAAGCTACTTAACTACTCTTTACTACTTAGTAATAAGCTAGCTAACTTAGCTAGCTTAGTAAGGCTACCCCTTCTACCTTACTATCTATTTACTAGCTTACCTAAGACTATAATATATTAAATATATTTATTTACTAGTATCTTTAGTTACTTTAAGCTAGCTATAATCTCTAGGCTAGCCTAGAGGAGGGTAGTTAACTATAGTCTATAAAAGAGACTAAAGATACTACCCTTAGGGTATATATTATATAGCTTAATAAGGCTAGGTTCTTAGCTATACTATTATAAGTAAAGGAGACTACTAACTACCTCTAAGGGCTTTAGGGGATACTACCTATCTCTAACTACTTTATTTAGAGTTAGCTTACTAACTACCTAGAGCTTAAGTATAAAAATATAATTTACTTACTTAATATCCTCTAGAGAGAAGTAAAGTTTAACTTAGCTCTTATAGAAGACTTCTTTACTTAGTATTAAGCCTATATTTATAACTTTAACTTTAAGCTTTTTAAAATATAAAATATTAATAAATTTAACTATTAAATTAGCTACCTTAATAACTAGGTTTATATAATAGTTTTTAAGTAGCTAAAAAAGAGTTATTAACTTAAGGTTTTAAATTTAGCTAATTAAAAGTTATATATAGTTATTAAATATAGTAATAGTATTAGTAATAATATATTAGTATATTTAATCCTTAAAATATAGTTAACTACTACTTAGGCTAATTATTAAATTTAAGAGGGTATTTAATTTACTTAGTTAAATATAAGCTTTTTAAACTAAGAGATTATAATAGACTATATTTAGTACTTTAATATTAAGTTATATAAATACTTTACTAAGTATTATTATATAGGTTATACCTTTAAAGATTATTTTAATATTAATATATATAGCTATATTTATTATATTATAAAGTATTAATAATTAAATAGAGAAATATATAAAGTTTTTATACTATACTATAACTATTATAATATTATAAAAAAGTTAAAGTAACTATATTATTTACTTTTACTAAATAAATTTAAAAGTTATATAAATATAAAGTTTATAGAGTATTATATTAACTATAATATTATTATTAGGTTTTTTTTACTTTATATAACTTATATTTTTTAACTAATAAATATTAAAGTTTTTTAATTATTTAAAAAAGCCTAATAAAAAATACTTTAGTATTATATATAAAATAGTAACTTTAATTTTATATAAAATAACTTTATTATAACCCTTTTAACTATAATTATAATTACTTTTATATAAAAGAATATTATAAATAGATTTAAAAAAGTAAATATTTAGCTTATCTATAGTAATATTATATTAGCTTAACTAGTAAAAAAAATATAGTAAAGTAAGGCTAAAATACCCTCCTATCTTATATACTTTTTATTATATAAAGACTACTTTAATAAGGTAATACTTATAGTAAAATCCTTAGAATATAAATATAGTAGTAAATAAAGCCTAAATTTAAAAAAGGGTTTTAAAATAATAAAAAAAGTAATTAATAAGGAAACCTTTACTAATAAATATATATAATAATATATCTAAAACTATAATATAAAGCTAAAAATATTATAAAAAAATACTATATCTAAAAAGTTAAACTAATATATTCTTTTATATTTAGTACTAATATATTAAATATAAAAAAAGTTTATAAGAAGTAAAAAAAAAACTATATAAGTAAAGTAATAATAGTAAAGAGTAATTATAAAAAAAATAACTTACTAGTAAACTAATAAGGTTTATTAGTAGTATTTAGCTTTAAAGTATTAAAAAGTAAATAGGTAGATAAAGTAACTAACCTTTAAATAGTAGTTATACTATTATAAGTATAGATAGATAATACTATAGATACCTACTAGGAGATCTACCTCCTAAAGGAGTATATATATAGTACCCTTAGGTATCTTTACTTAAAGGCTAAGTTCTTTAAAATAGGCTTTATTATACCTATATTTTACTATTACTTATACTATTTATTTATTATCTACTTATTTACCTTATTATTTATTACTTTACTTATTTAACTTTACTCTTTTACTATATCTTTTTATATTACTACTATTTTTCTAAGTTAGTAGCTCTTATAGCCTATTTACCTTATTAAATCTAAAATAGCTACTAAGAGGGCTATATTAAGTAGTAGTATAACCTCTTAATATAGCTTTTAAAAAAAAAAATTTTATTTAACCTTAGTAAAGATATATATTTACCTTAATAAGAGAGTAAGCTATAAAATAGCCTATAAGCCTACTAAAATAACTTTAGCCTAACTAAATTAAGGATTTATAGTAACTTTAGATACTTATTAATTAGTTACTAGATCTATTAATCTTTTAGTAATTACTATTATACTTCTTTAAAGATCTATAACTCCTTTATATAGTTAAATTTAATAGTAATATACTTTATTTTTCCTATAATAACTAAGAATACTTAAATAATATTATTAAAGACTTAGAGATTAACCTATATTAGGGGAAATTTATCTTTAGTATTATAAAGTATATTATTATAGCTATATACTAAATACTTAAATTTACTTTATAACTTTATCTTAATAACTTAAATAACTTTATACCCCTCTTATAAATAAATTTATAAACTTTTTAATTATTAAATACTTTATTTATACTACTAAGAGACCCTAAGGTAGTATAGCTTAACTTACTATAAAAACTATATACTTAGTATCTTTACTTTTTAACTATAAGTTATTAAAGAGGTAATATAGTTACTATTAGCCTTTTAGTAGACTTATTAATAAAATATAGAGGAATTTTATTAAAAAAAAGGTATAAAGATATTTAACTTATCTATATTAATACTTTAGCCTACTATATAGTAACCCTTAAATCTTTAAATAAGGCTTTAGCTAGTTATATTTATAATAGTATATTCTCCCCCCTTAGTAAGATAACTAGTAACTATACTACTAATCTCCTATTTATAGGGGCTATAGTTTATAAATAATACTCCTTTAAATAAAATAGTTTAATATACTTAATAAAGTATATAAGTAATACTTACCCCTTTAATAAATTTAATAATATAGATAAGTTATTTAACCTTATTAGTAGGTTTATTACTAGCTATAATATACCTCTACTAATTATTTTCTTTACTAGTAGCCTTAGTAATAACCTTTAAAGGAATAGCTTTATAATTTATTTTAATAATTATAGTTATACTATAATAAAATACCCCTTACTAAGGTAGTAATACCCCCCTAGTATTATACTTTACTTTAATACCCTTAGTTAATATCTTTTAGCTAAATATAAATATAAAAAAGTATAGTAGTAATTTTATTTTTTATAACTATTATATAATATATTATTATAATATTAAGTTTTAAATTAATATAATAAATATACTACTTTATAATAGTAATATATAAGTTATTATCTTAAAGAGTTTATCTTAATACCTTTATAAAAATACTTAAAACTAATAAAACTTTTACTTTATTAAATAAAACTACTAAATACTAGTTTTAAAAGGTTAAAGTATTATAATAAAGTATTTTTAATAGTACTTTAGGCTAATATTAGTAAAAATAAAAAAGTAGTTTTAGAAAAATTATTTTTTTATAAATAAAGTTATTAAGTAAATAAATATTTATACTTTTACTTAGAATTACTTTAAGTACTCTTATACTTAAAGAAATAGGTTAGCCTACTAGTAGCTTATATACTTTTATAATAACTTTACTTTATAGCTTTATTAATTTCTCTATAAACCCTAAAAAACTAACTCCTTAAACTTTTTTATTACCTTAGTAAAAGAATACTATAAAATACTATAAAATACTACTTATATCCTAAGGTAAAACTATATAAATAATATTTACCTTTAGCTAAATTACTTAGTCTTATAGCTACTATTAGCTATATACTAAGTAAATAACCCTACTATCCCCTAGAATACCTTTACTCTATAGACTAAAGGGGGTATATTAGTAGGCCCCCCTTTAAACCTATAGACTATAGCCTTTTATTTTACCCTTATAATAAAGCTTATACTCTCTAGTAATACCTTTTATAGTAATAATAGCTTAATAAAGACTAATATATCCTCTATAAGTAGTAACTTTACTTACTAAAGAAACCTTAATTAGTATAACTAATATACCTATTAGGATTTTATAGTAAAAAGCTATAATAGTAAATAAAATAATTTTTATTATAACTAATAAAATTACTTTTATAGGGATAACTCTTTTTATAAGTTAAAAGATTAATAGCTATAGTTAATAGATTTATAAAGTAAAAGGTAAAAATATAATATAAAATTTACTTACTAATATCTAAATAGTAAAAAAGATATCTATATAATTTAAAAAAATAAGCTAAATATATATTTTATTATTAATAATCTTATAAATATAAAGTATATTTTTAAGGATATTAATAAGGTTAATATAGAGCTAGGGGATACTATAAACTTTATTTTAAACCCTATACTTACTATACTTTACTAAGAGTTAATCTCTTATATACCTCCTTTACCTTCTATAAAAGAATATATACCTTACTAGGATAAGGTTAAAGAGTACCTTACTTAAGCTATATATTTAAATAAGCCTACTATAATATTACTTAATAAAATTATAAGTAAAGAATACTTAGCTAAAACTAATTCCCTAGCTATTTTCTTTTTACTTATAGAGATAGTAAACTTTACTTTTTAGCTAAAAAAGGTTATTAAGGTAGTAGTTAAGTATAATAAAAAAAAATTACTATAAATATACTTATTTTAAAATATATATTTATATTAATAAAAACTTTATAAATATAATAGTTTATATAAATATAGGTACCTTAATACTTTTTACTAAGAGAGACTAAGTTACTAAATTTACTAAGAATCTATACTTTTTACCTATAAAGCTATATAGTATTAGTATAGTTAGCTTATTTTTTTTAATAATAGAGGAGGTTATTTTTAATTTCTATATAGCTAATATAGTAAAAGATACCCTTATTAAGATATATACTATAGTTACTATAGGAGTAGTTAATTAGTTACTAGTAAGACTACTATTAAGTATACTTTTTTATAATAACTATAGTTTTATAGTAGACTTTAATAAGAGGTTTATCTTTTTTAAGTTAGTATATAATATCTTAGTATTAGCTTTAATTAAAAATTACTTTTTAGTTTTATATAAGGTTACTACTTAGTATACTACTATTATTCTTTTAAGTAAAATTTATAAGATTCTTATTAACTTTATTAATTTACCTAAAAAAGTTACTAAAAATAAAAAGCCTTTACTATAAAAAATGTTTTTTAAATATATATATATACTAAATAAACTTATTAATTATAAGTTAAAGAAACTAGTACTTATTTTTAACTTAATAAATTTCTTTATTATAATTAAAAAAAGTACTAAGGTTATATAAATTATACCCTTATATATAGATAATATAATAATAGCTATTACTAAGGATTAACTAAAGTAAATAGCCTAGACTAGTAGTAATAGCCTCTTTAACTTATTAGAAGAAATAGTAAATTATATTATTATAACTAAGGATACTACCTTTTAAGCTAAGGAGGATAATAATTAAAACCTAAAGGTAATACCTAGAGATATACTAAGTTATAGTATATTTAAGCTAGATTTTTACTTAACTATTAAGAATTACTATAAGGTAAAGATTTATATAAATAACCCTAAATATACTATAAAACTATAGGCTTTACTTAACTAATATAATATTTATTATAACTATAGTATAATCCTAATATTAAATAAAGATAAAATATAAATTAATTTACTTAATAAATAGTAAAGTTAAAAATATAATATTTATATTTACTTACTTAAACTTAAAGATAAAAAAGTTTTTAATAACTAGTATAAAGAATAATATAAAAATAAAAAAATTAGTTAGTAGTAGTGCTTAGTGTTTATTACTTACTTTATTTTTATTATATAAAAATATAAAGAAAATAAAATAAAGTACTATAGGTATATAGTTATTAATATAAAGACCCTTAATAAGGTAGTATTACTAAATATATACCCTTTACTAAACTAAAATAATATTATTAGTAGCCTAAGAGGTAAAAAAAAAGATAATAATATTTAATATATTAAGGTTTTTTTATTAACTTAGTATATATCCCTCTTACTATAACTATATAGTTATAATTAGTCTATAAAAACTTAAATACTTTAATATAGTCCTTATAGGTTTTAAAAATATACTAGTATTATACTTAGTA